>OV656873.1:12721652-13085039 GCA_927399465.1 Sarcophaga caerulescens
TAACTTTACAGTTCCCTTTAGCTAAAGGTACCTTTAACTAAACCCAAATTTTACGGCAAGTTATACTAATGGCCCTTAGAGTTTTATACAGACTTTTATTGGCCACTGTATAATGTTAGCCTTGCAGATTTTTCCATTGACAAAATATATGAAAAAAAAAAAAAATCTATTAACTCTTTGTTGTTATCTTGACATTTAATTTTATTTTTTCTATTATTAATAACAGAATATTTTTTATTTTTTTTTTTTTGATGTAAAACCATAATGTTCTTTAAATCACCAGGATACATGAATTTTGCCACCTTCAAACGTTTATCTATAAATTGTTGACACTTTCTGGCATTCTGGGTCATTACACTCTATTATTTAGAAAGCTTTAGACGTTCGCGTGTACGCTATTGAAAATTATCGCCGCCCGTTATAAGTTTGAGATGGAAAAACGTTTTGTGGCTTTGAGACTTCTTAAAACCAATTCCGTAATTTTCTTTCTAAACTGGAAATCGCTATTCATTAAATTTATGTCCGGTCTAAATGTAAGTGTTTTGCTTTAAAATACATTTTTTTTAATAATTATCGAAAAAATAAACATAATTTTAAAAAATTAAGTGAATCTTCTTATAAAATTGTTAAATTCGGGTTTAAGCCCTGGAATTAGAGTGTAATTTTTAAACAAAAATTTTTTTTAAACCAAGTGAAAAGTATTTGTCGCTCAATGATGAACTTATTAGAGAAAGATTGAAAGATCAAATTAGCTTCGACTTCTTTTTTTTTTCAAATGAATTTTTCCTATTCTAAGCGCTGCTAGCTAGCTTCAAACAGTTAAAGGCCTCGATATTTTCCGAATGACGTTCAAAATACTTGGCATTTTTAGACTTTTTTATGTTTATTGAAAATGGAAAATTTATAATAAAAAATCTTTGCATAAAATTGATCTCCATGTCATGTAAATTGTATGTATGTATACAAAAATATTGTTAGACCAGAATACATACATACATACATAACATACATAATTCGTCATTACAACCCATCAATCAGGATTACGACCTAGTTTCTCACACCACTTATGTTGTGTGTGTTAATTTTATACATGAGTGGCGGGGCCTACAGTTAAAAGTCGACTCCGAACGACAGATTTTTGAGAAGCTCTTCATGGCAATTTTATTTACTCTCAGAGTTTTTGCCAGAAATCTGTTGTGAGGCAGTTGCCGAAGAAATATTTTTTTTTCATATTTCCTATTGATGCCTGACCTGGCATACGAACACGGGCTTTACGTCTGATAAGCCAACACACTACCTACTAGACTACGGCGACTATTAGACGAGAATATCGGAGAATATTTGCTCGTAAAATAATTTCTTAGTTTTGTGGAATGTGAATTGTTCTAAGGAGTAATGATGAACTGCTTGAGCTGCATAAGGAAAGCAATAATCCCAAGGATTAAGGTAGTAAACTGCAGAAGGCAAAAGTTAATATTAAACTGTGAAATCACATGTTCTAGACAAAGAGGGCTGCCAAGAACCAGATGGATGTATTCTATTGAAGAAAATCTATAAATGATGGACATTCGAACACAGGGAAGAAGAATATTGCAACAGACTGTGTCACAACTCTGGCCGTTAAACACGATTTTTGGAAACAAAATTTCAGATTGACTATCCCCATGCTTTACGCTTGCTTTGCCCTTCTGTTGTTAAAAACAAAATATCGATTTCACAACAGTAGCTACTGAACAATATTCAGTTTAGTTTCTATTTTTTTTTTATTGGTTGTTAGTATCACTAGACTTATGTATTCTCAGAAGGTCAATAAAACTCAAAGACAAATTTTTATTGCTTCACAACATGCCAGTTTTCAAGTTCACTAGTCTTCCACGACATTCCAGCGTCCTGTTAGAATTTAAATGTGAATATGCTATATAATATGTACGCTGTCGCATAACACGCTATCGCATGACTGATTATGACTCCCGTTCCCTCCCAATTGTCTCACGCTGTCGTAGGATCAATTACTGGGTTGCTCGGAAAGTAATTTCGTTTCTTTTTTTTTGTGAAAATGAAAGACAGTTTTCGTATAATAAACAAATACTTTATTAAATTATATTGAATTTGATAAATTTAACTGACCTCACGTGTTGTTTATTATTCGCCGCTTCGTATCAACTAATGCCTTTATCGCGTCTTTATCAGCTTCAACCGACCTTCCCGAACGTGGTGCATCTTCGACATTAAAATTGCCGGATCGAAATTTAGCGAACCAGTTCTGTCACTGGCGTACTGTCAACACATCTTCTCCATCCATACACATCGTTCAATTTCTTTCTGGCTTGAATAGCATTTTTACTCTTTCTGTAGTAAAACAGTAAGATATGTCGAAAATGCTGCTTATCGCTCTCCATATTTAAAAGGGCACCAACCAAAAACTACTGCGTAGAATTAATTGGAATTTTTCACACACAAGCCTTGCTATATGAGCTCTCAAAGCATATAAAAATTATACGGCTTAAGTGTGAAGTTGGTTGCAAAAAAATACAATTAAATCCCCTATCGGGAAATAATGAAATTACTTTCCGAATAACGCAATATAATGTTCTATGCATCTCCATTAGAGCCCTAGTTTATCTACATTCGCGAGGTCTATAGTCGCGATATTTATCATCGATCTCCCTACCAGCGTTGCCAGATTTTTTTTTAAAAAACTTTATTTCTGGAAAAAAAAAATTTGTTTTCTACAAGAGTACTAACATTTTTAAAGGAAATTCCGGAGCCCGGTACCCTCTGTTGGTGTTTTTTTTTCGTTTTTTGTCCGGGACTAATAAAATACACAATATTTTATTTAAAAATGTAAATATTTCCTGTTTTAATACTGAATTTATTGAAAAAAATTTTAAATTTAATTTTGTCGAAAAAATTTGTTTTGTTAGAAAACAAATTTAATGAAAACTTTTTCGCATCTCCAAAAACTTGAAAAAAAAAGGGAAAACTTGGCAAATGGCAACGCTGCTCCCTACGTTTAGTTTAAGTTTTTTTTTTAAAGAAATTCCAATGTGAAATGGTTTTCAATTTTAACGCAAAAAGAAGAAGTAACGAAGACATTTTCTTGCAATTTTATAGTCACCTTAAAGCTTCCAAACTCGAGTTGTATCGCACTACCATACATTACTCGAATTTAAATCCCACTCTTCATGTTCGAGTTGATGTCTAAAATTTTAAAACATTTCTCACTATGAATACCGTTATGAATGTGTATTATAATTTAACATTTTTTATTTAATCCATCTTACTAAAGTATTATTTTCAATGGAATTTCTTTAACGTCACATTATGTGTAAGATTCTGAAAGATAAGAATAATTTGCCATGACTTGTCATTACATTGTTTAATCAGACATTTCAGTTTTGAGTGCTATCGATAACAGATAAGTTATCGAATTTTAAATACTAGACTTAATAAACTTCTTCAAAATGTTATTTTCAAGTTTAAGCACTTCAAAATAAAGGCCACCTTAAAGTATTGTTTGATTTTCGAATTTTCTGTAATTTCGAATTTTCGAACTTTCTGTAATTACATTACAAAAGAGTATATAAATGGGATTTAGAAAAGTCTGGTAAAGCTGTTTTTTCTTGTAAATTTTATCGCCAGCATTAAATAACATAAACTTACATTTAAACTTGCATTTTCCATGAATTATTTTCTATAAATGAAATCTATATGATCGTATTAAAGCGAAATATTGTGAATGTGACTATTACCTTGAATCATTATGTATGGCAAGGCAATTAATTATTTAATTGTTCTGAGAGTTTTCCACTTAAAATATTTTCTAATTAAAGTTTATTAATGATTTGTTTCAAATTATTATACAAATAAATATGGAATGCGCCTGAAGAAAGGATGTTGATTATAAAATGCCACATGTAATGATCGTAATTCCAACACTTTATTTCATAAAGAATAGCATTAAGTATTATTTTAATTGCTTCTTAAAATACATAATTTTTTATGTTTAATAATGTGTACATTGCCTAACAAAAATTTACGTACGTACCATTCAAAATTGTTTATATTAAAAAACCAACAGTGACACAGAAAGAAAATTGGTAATGCAGTTCTGCTTTCAGTTTTAAAAGTCTGAAGTGTTTTAATGTAATAAAAAAAAAACAGAAATTTCACTCACTCCATTAGGCTGCCCCTTTGGCTAAAGTATTATTGACTAGGTAGCTCAATGTTACTGCACCTATTCTAATAGGACATTCCATAATGGTTTGGAACGCGGAAATTTCCCTGAAAATTATTTCAGCAGAGTTTGTAAATCACTTGATGGCTATGCAGATTTTTGACATTTGACTCGACCTTGATACTCTGAGCTATCGTTACTTGATATCTGATGGATTACTAGATTTATCAGACTAAGGGCCATTATGAAGTCGCCGTAGTCTAGTAGGTAGTGTGTTGACTTATTAGACTGAAAGCCCGAGTTAAATCCCAGGTCAGACATCAAAATGAAAATATGAAAATATTTCTTTGGCGACTTCCTCTCAGCAGATTTCTGGCAAAAACTCTGAGAGTAAATAAAATTGCCATGAAAAGCTTCTCAAATATCTGTCGTTCGGAGTCGACATTAAACTGTAGGTCCCGCCACTCATGTATAAAATTAACGCACACAACATAAGTGGTGTGAGAAGCTAGGTCGTAATCCTGTAATGCCCAATTATGTATGTAAGGGCCATTATTACAACTTGCCGTTAAACTTGGGTTTTGTTAAAGGTACCTTTAGCTTAAGCGACCTGTAAAGTTACCTTTAACTTATTTTCGTTATTACAACTTACAGATAAAATAAATTTAACTTTTTCAAAAATATGGCAGTGCCGGAGCAATGTCGATAACACTGCTCAATTAAACAAGTTTTTTTTTTTAAACGCAGTGGTAACTACGGGCTTCTTTTTTTTTGATGTATATGCTCATTTTGTTTATATTTAAAGTTGCCATATTAAAAATAATAAAGCGTCCGCCAAATAACTTGTTTTTTTTTTGAAAATGTTTTAAAAAAACTACTGAATATTTTCTCAAATTTCTTTTCTTATTTGGAAGTTCAATCCTTCCGCTTAATAATGGAAAATAATTTCATTCAAATGGCTGCCTCGGCTGGCCATGCAGTAGCCTACACGATCGGTCCAATTTTTAAGCACATTATCGATTGTGTGCAGCTGTATTTCACCCAATGGCTTCACGAATATTGTCCTTTAAAGCGTCAATTGTCTCTGGCTTGTCGGCGTAACACTTATCTTTGACGGCACCCCACAAATAATAGTCCAACGTTGTCAAATCGCAGCTCCGTGGCGGCCAAACGACATCAGCTCTGCGGCTGATAATACGATCTTCAAAAACAGGGCGCAAAACATCGAGTGTAGCTTCGGCTGTGTGGTACGTAACGCCGTCCTGTTGAAACCAAATGTTGCCAATATCCTCCTCTTCAATTTTTATGAACAAAAATTCGTTCAACATGGCCCGATAACGATCGCCATTGACTGTAACGGCCACTCCTTGCTCATTTTCGAAGAAAAATGGCCCAATTATGCCTATGGACCAAAATCCGCACCAAACTGTGACTCGTTTTGGGTGCGTCGGCTTTTCAATGTATGCGTGCGGGTTTTCTGTGCCCCAAATGCGACAATTTTGCTTGTTTACATACCCGCCAAGATCAAAATGAGCTTCATCTGAAAAGATGATTTTTTTTTGCCAAAATCGGCATCTTCTGTAAGTCGATCGCATGCCCACTTAACGAAGCGAAAACGCATTGGATGCAACCATATTCGTTCAGCGGAAGAATAACACTAGTTATCTGTCAAATCAGACATGAGCTAAGTGTTACCATTCACGAAATGAGCACTAGTTGCAAAAAAAAAACGTTAGATGACGGACCCGATATATAATATGGCAAGTTCAAACATAAACTTAACTTTAAAAGTTACCAGTAGGATGATCCTCCCTTTAGTTTAACGCTCACTTCTACCATATCGTCTACTCATAATAATGAAAAACAATTTATCTGCCCGTTAAAATTCTCCCTTTAGTTAACGGCAAGTTGTAATAATGGTCCTAAATGCGAAGTCCTGATCTGATTGTCGGAACCGATTAATAGGTTAATATATTTTTCTTCCTTTTTTTTCTTTTTCTTAAAATTATAAATTAAATTTTTAATTACACCTTTCATCTGTTTTTTTCTCTGTTTATATTGTTTAATAAACTATTGTGTTTGTTTTTTTTTATAATTTCATTTTTGTATTGCTTAGCACTTTTCTTTTGTTGCTAAACACTTGAAAATTAGCAATTGGGGATTTACCCTTTACCCACTTAAAAATGTCTCATCACAGTTACTTCTGCTTGTCAAAACATCTGTTTTTTCAACTCGTCTATTCTATACACTATACTTCTTCTTTTGTTATCGATTCTAGAGACAAAGGGAATAAGAGAGATTTTTTTTATAAATTTGCGTCTCTTTTAGGTACTTACCCGTAAGAGATTCCTTTGTATGTATTGTCGTTAAACACTTTATAACAGTTAATCTCAAGGTTATTTGGGAGTTGAAATAAACAAAATCTTAATTGTATTTACCTTGACAATTGCAATGACAACGAGTGTTTTAACCGTGTATCAGTCACAAAGACTTTCTTAAGCCACTTTTTATCATTGTTAAATACTTAGAATATTTAAAAATTTAACAAATTATAGTAATTTCGTGTACTCGTATATCTCCTTGTGGAAACGTTACTGTAGCAGATTCAAGGATCATAGAGTTACCAACTGTCAGTGTGGTGTTGGTGTTTGGAAATTTGATCTTTGAGTGTTAAACTTTCGCTAGATGCAGTGCTGACCCAATTATCATTTTAATTTTAACTGCTATACCTTCTGAGGTTAGATACTTCTGTTTAGATTAATATTTCTGAACGTCATAGAAGTTCGGAAAAAACATACTAAAAGACTGTTTGCCTATCACTGTATTCGAACCAAAAAAAAACTGTCACCTTTAATTTTTTCAAAATCTGCTACTCAGGCTACTTTTCCCCGGAAAAAGAAATTTCATAGAGTGGACTAAGTGGTAACAGTTTTTGTCATACATACATAGCCCCACAAAAAATAGTCTAAAGCCGTTAAATCGCACGATCTAGGCGGACAATTGATCGGTCCCGAACGTGAAATAAAATGTTCACCGAACTCGCCTCTCAATAAGTCCATTGTTACGCGTGCTGTGTGGCATGTGGCAACGTCTTGTTGAAACCACATTTAATGCAAGCCGAGCTCTTGCATTTTAGGCAAAAAAAGTTGGATATCATCTTACGGTAGCGCTCACCATTCACAGTTACGTTACGATTCGCAGCATCTTTGAAGAAGTACGGTCCAATGATGCCAAATTCAATGATTTGCAAGCGTTGTTCGTTTGTAAGACGATTCATGGTTAAATTATACATCAAACTGAAGATGTTTGACAGTGAAACAAAACACGAAACGTGCGCGAGCTGTTTAAACCAGAGTTGCCAAAAAGATAATAGCTAAAAAATCACCCTTTACATGAGTGGCGGGACCTACAGTTTAAAGTCGATTCCGAATGACAGATTTTTGAGAAACTTTTCATGGCAATTTTATTTACTGTCAGAGAAGAAATATTTTTGTTTTTCATATTTTGTTTTGATGTCTGACCTGGGGTTTGAACCGTGACCTTTCGTCTTATAAGCCGACACACTACCTACTAGACTACGGTGACCTCAGCACTTTTTGTCAGTTACGTATTATAAATTGGTTGCATAAGAACCCCAAATCAAGCTTCAGCCGAGCCACTTTCAGTGTAAACAACTTGGCTGAAACTGACATTATTGTTAATTAAAAGTTTGGCAACAGGAATCCTTTCTGCTTTTCATATTCTAAAAACGAACGTATGGTCCGTGAACGTTTGGCTAATTCTAGCTTAAGGTCGATAAACACTTCACTTTTATAGCTGTCCACTTAAAATTTTAGTTTTTTCTGCTGTCTATCCACGAGCGATTCTATCTAAATTTGTCTAAAGGCCTTGGTCAAACTACGCAAATATTTGCTGGAAAACGGCATCATTAAGACATATGTATTTCAATGAGAGTTTCTCTTTTTAACATCTAGTAATTGTTTAGAATATGTAGAGGTTTGATTATTTCGTCGAATATTTGCTTGATGTGACTTTAATTGTAGGCACGTTTTAGTACATTTAATAAGGGAAAAATAGTTAAGTTTTTAAATGCTTTGCTTGTCAAATCGTGTCACGAATTGGGCAGGTAAATTGTTCAATTTAAAAAAAATGTTTGATAAACGGCTTTTTAGAAAAATAAAAAATCCCCTAATCTAACTGATTTAAAGATCATTACTGAAAGAAAAATCATTATCAAGGTAAAATGAAAAAAAGTACAACCAGTGACCGACAAAACTCAATTTAAAAATGTATTTAAAATGTTTGTATTTTTATTTGAATTTGAATTTATTTGAAAATCATATAAAATAGCAAAAAAAAAAATGATTAAACAATAGCTGTTTCAACATTTTAATATCAATTCAATTCTTTCAATAAATTTTAAAGAAAACATACGTCAACCCTAAATAATACACAATAAATATCACTCATACACACGTACACCGCCACCCACAAATTACCTAATTTTGTTGTTTTTTTTTTCTTTTGTTTATAATGACATCACACTTGACTACCGCAATGTAAACAATGGAACAAAAAAAAAAAAGAGAAAAAAAGTTTGCAAAAAAAACAAGAACAATAACAAAAACAAACAAAAGAAACATATGGTTTTTGTTTACACTTGTTTCCGTTATTTGGAATTTATTTACAGTGCGTGACATTAACAACAATCAGTGGCTAACTAAGGCTATAAATACATACGTTCGAAGTAATAACACATGCCAAGTGTAAATTCTTTAAATAATTGCAATGATTCGAAATGTTTTACTTATAAATCATATTCTCTACTCCACTTGTCGTTTAAGTGGTATGTTGCAAAATCATTTAATTGTTTATACGCTAGAATACTTTAAATGGCTCAAGTTAAACTTCTGTTTTTCCCATTTTATATTGAATAATAAGGGGATTTTTATTTTTATTTCGGTAAAATATCTATGTACGTCATATTATATGTTTAATAAAAAAAAACAACAACTACAAACAGAATTGATATTTATGAATAGCTTTTCGCTTTAAGAAATTTAAATTAATGTAATTGATATGTGGCAGCCAGGTGTCTAATAACAAATTAACTTAATAAAAACAAATTTCACTATTTCTCAGAAAACGTAAGACGATTTATGTTTATGTTTAAAAAACTCAAAAAATTAAGTGAAGTCAACATGTTTTTCTATACATACATAAATTAATTTATTTTTTCCCCTCTGTTGGAGAAACCCTGAGGAGGGGAATGTAGGGTCACAGCAAACATGTGAGTTCACTTTATTGGACTAATGCTAGTGTAACGCTGTGGATTAAATTACCTGGTTAGAGGGCTGAGGTTAATTAAAATTGCCAAAAGTAGCCAATTTAAACTCAACTTATTTGTCTTTTATTAATTACAATTAAAATATACAGTGGACAGCAAAAGTCTTATGGTGTTTTCTTTTCTACAAAGAAAATGTCACCCTCTTACAAGGTGCATTCAAAAATATTGCTGACCAACCCTGTTATAAAGTAATTTTTTATTTGAGAAAAACATAACACAAATATTTAAAAAGGGTATGCCCTGTGTTTACCACGGCGGCTGTTGACTATGTTGAAATAAATTCAGTAATTCTTCTTCATTAGATGACGAAGATGGTTCTAATAACTGATTTATTTAAATTTTCGCATATTAAAATAGATGCCCAATATCTATATTTATATCTTTATTTTTTTTTTCAAAAAAAAAAGGTTTTATATTGAAAAATATGTTTTATTTTTTGATTTGTTTTCAATAAAATATGTAAATATGAAAAAGATGTTGCCAGATCGCTAATTTTTCGACTTCATTTTTTGAGCGCTTTTTTTAAATTTTTTTTAACACTGTTCTAACACTGAATGCAATTTTTTTATATTACTGACCATGTAGCTTTAATAATGTACTCGTAATGTTTCCTTAAGGTTACTCTAGAAAACAATGAAAAAATTAACTTCAAAATTGGATAACAATACCAGGCGACTTTATTTAATTTCATCTGGTAGCCCTATAAATAAACAAAAGTCATCTGCTTTACAGGGCATTATCAGCACTCTTGATTTATACAGGTCATAAAATGCAATGTCCTCCACCATTGGCAATTGCGAATTATTTAGAATAAAACATACCACCCTCTTAGAGGGCGAAACATTTTTAAGAAACAAACACAAAATTGCATTTTTTTAAATAAAATGCACATTTTTTGGTAGAAAAGAAAACACCATTAGTACTCCAATATATTTTGACAAAAAAAAGTCCCCACAGGCTTAATACTCTTGCACAAAGTCCCGATATAACTTCAAGAGAGTATTTAGGAGATCATTTGAAAGAGCGGTTACGTAATCGCTAAACCTCAAACAAAAGTCAACCGAAAAACTTGCTCATGGTGCCACCAGAAAACACTAAACAAAACTTGTATTTATAACATATGTATTCCAAATGGGTTAAATGGAGTGTTTGACCTTAAGTATCCCTTATTCTACTAAATACAAGGGATAACATTTTCATATATTAGGCCTTTGAATTTTAAATTTACTCACGGTTCTCCTTGGGCGTACCTATGGAGTCATCTGAAAGTTTTCCTTATTTTTCTCTTGTTTTATGAAAAACAATAAAAAAAATATTTGTTTTATAATAAAACATAAATAAATTAATAAAATAAAGAGTGCGCATAAAAAAATCTGGACTTACACTTTTCGTTATAGAAATAAAACTAAGTGGCGGATTTTTTTCGTTTTATATTTCAATTAAAGTAAATAATATTTGAATTCTTTTGTGTATAAAATTTTTTTCTGACAAAGGTCTCAGAGCATCCAAATTTTTGAGCCACTTTTCTTCCAGACATGTTAGGGTGTTTTAGAAAAATACGTACATATTATTTTACTTGCTTTGTTTTGGTCGGCAAGTCCTTTTTTTCTTCCACTTCCACGCTTTCTCTCAATACTCAAAGACTCCTTATATTGTTTTAAGTATTACCTTAGAAACTGTTTTTTGGTTAACACCTGCGAGCCTAGCAATCGTTTTTTGTATGCGGCGCGGTTTTTCATTGAAAATTTCAATTATTTTTTTACGACATTCTTGTTGGGTGCCCATTTTCAAAAAACTAATTTTTGGATTTTGAAACAGATGACTAACAAAAACAATGTAACGGTATTCATTTTTTTCAATTATGATAAAAGTTATAAGCTTAAAAGTAGGCCCATTTTTTTTGTGCGCACTCCTTAGATATAAAAACCTTAATTTTTTATACATACAGTTGGTTAAAATTCATGAAATTGTCAAAATATATTGGAGTACTAAGACTTTTGCTGTCCACTGTACTGTGGTCAGCCATATCAGCCATATAGTGAGTCTGGTGTGGATCTTAATTTCATTTGAAGTTGTCTTATTGTCCATAATCATCTCTGACATAATTTTGAAAGAGTTTAAGGCATTAGATTGGCATATTAGCTGGTTTTGAAAATGAAACTATTAAGCTGTCCAGCTCTGTCCATTTGAAAACATTGGAAAAGAAGTTCATCTGGGTCAAGGCTCAATTTTTAGTTGGCTCTCTTAATTGGAGTCAAAATTTCTAAAATTATTTTAAATAATTTCGGTTCTTCAAAACTGATTTTTTAGTTTTATTCTCTTATCGATTTTATTCAAACCCCCCGTCATGATTTCTCACATTTTTTTTTTATTCATAAGTTAACTACTAATAAATCCCTCATTAAGCATTACTACTGTTCTAATAAATCTTATTTTCTGTTTTTTTTTTTTTTTTGCTATAAAACCTCTGATTACTATTTTATTTCCCAATAAATATGACACTATAACCAATCAACCAAACCCAAACACACTCATTCATTAATTTCTATCGATTCATACACATTTAAACGCTATTTTTTAAGGACATTTTCTTGGGGCAACGGAAGGGGGGATAAAAAAAATTCCCAATTTATTTATTCTATAAATTAAATCTAAAAAAAACTATGCACACATTTACACAAAATAACGTGCACGCTATTTCGAAAGGTTTTTAAAAAATATTTTTTTTATCGCTCGCTCACTGCCACTCAAATGGTGATGATCGTACAAATACATAAATCGACAATCATCGATTAATAAGAGCGATAGATAGATTGACTGACCATAGCAAGGTGTTGTTGTATAAGAGCTTTTTTATCTGAGCTGCACACTTGAAGGTTTATTTTGTTTTCTGCTGCTCTCATCATATAAGAGAAATAGAAAAGAGTATTAGATTTAATTTGTTTTGATTTGATTTGGTGTTGTTAATACGGACAGGTGTAGACAACAACAGCATGTGATTATAAGTTGGTGTTTGTGCTGTTTGTCGTAATTTGATTTCATTCATTTTACTCATGCATTGATTGCGATTATCACGATCGTTTGGATAGCCTAAAAAAATGTTGCCAATGAAAGAGTTTAAAATAAACGTACTGCTTGAAATTTCAATGTATTTGGCTACTCTCCCTCTTACTCACATGCATAGCCATAGCTGCCAGATACATGAAGCATCAAATCGTCAAATATTTGAGAAAAAATCGTCAAAATCGTCCAAGACGTTCATTGAAAACGTAAAAAAATCGTCAAAAAAAATAAATAAATAAATTGAAAGGTTTTAAAAACAAAAACATATAAAGTCAATGTTAAGCAGCAATAATATTGCATCATCTATACCCATGTGTGAAGTCGCCGTAGTCGAGTAGGTAGTGTGTTGGCTTATTAGACTGAAGGCCCGAGTTCGAATCCCAGGTCAGACATCAAAACGAAAATATGAAAATATTTCTTCGGCGACTTCCTCTCAGCAGATTTCTGGCAAAAACTCTGAGAGTAAATAAAATTGCCATGAAAAGCTTCTCAAAAAAACTGTCGTTCCGAGTCGACTTTAAACTGTAGGTCCCGCCACTCATGTATAAAATTAACGCACACAACATAAGTGGTGTGAGAAGCCAGGTCGTAATCCTGTCTGAAGGGTTGTTATGACCAATTATGTATGTATACCCATGTATGGTATAAATTATTAGGAAGTCAGAAAATCTTGACTTTATGGTCATGAAAATTCAGTGTGATGTTCGCTAGAACTGACACATTTTTCAGTGCCTTGGTTTCTTAAGGCGGTGCAATAAATACTTCATTTCATCTGATCTACTTACCATTTACACCATTTATAACTGACCGAGAATGGAATACAACTCTCATGTATGGGTTGGCCCTTAACGTCTATTTTGAGGCTTCTCGACCGTTTACAGGAGAGGCCGTAGTAGCTCGTTAATCACGATAGTGTGATTCATTGGAGCATCGTTGCAATGTGGCTTGTGTTTCATTGTTCTATCGCTACTAGAACGGATATAGCTCGAGCGAAATAAGGGGACTTGTGTATGAAAATCATGTATTTCTACGTAACTCTCGTCTTTCTCGGCCAGTACATCCATATGTGGTGGATTGGGCGAGTGTATCGCACACTGCATTACAGACAAAATTCGTTTGTTAGACGGACTACACTCAAACCTCGTTTTATGCGATTAATTCGTTTCGCAAAAAATCGCATAATTCAAATTCGCATAAAACGATACACTAGCTTCATACAAAATCCACTAATAGGGATTTAAATAAAAAAGCGCATAAATTCAAATTTAACCCTTAAAATTCAAACAAAATCGCATATAAAAAATCAACAAAAAATGAATCCCTTGCTGAGACCATACAAAATAAGGAAAAAGATAGGAAATAAACAACAACTAATACAAAATTCCAAATAATGAAGAAAATACATAATTTTTCAATAAAATAAAAATATAATATTACTCCACGTCCATAGCATTTGAATAATACTTCATACATCAGAACCGGAAATGCCGAAAAAATTTAAAGATAGTAGTAACTTTGTTACGAACAACACATTTTTTTGGATTTTAACATTCAATATTTCCTTAAAATCGTTTTTGCAAAGAAAAAATTTGAGAATTTTGAAACCGCATAAATTTGAATTCGCATAAAATAAATTCGCATAAAACGAGGCATTAGCGAGGCATTAGACCTATTAATTCATCAATTTTCTTTCTGAAATGTTTTTAATGCAATCATTCACTTGGTTTAGAACAGGACATCAAATCCTAGCGAATGAAATAACAAGAGTTGAGTAGAAGTGATGGCGTTAGGTCAAAAAGAAGCATTAAAAAACATAAAATTGATGAATTAATAGGTCTAATGCCTCGCTGATGACTTCTTAATTTACAAAATATCGAACATTTTATTAATTGTTAAATTATGTAAAAAAATCAAAAAAAATTGCTAAGGGAGTTGCTTTAGTTTTTGCCACCTAAATTTTAGATATTATTTTATTTTCTTCGAACTAAAAAAATTTATTTCAATAATTTTTTTTTAGTAAATTAATAAACCCTCAAAGACTTGAAAAAGCTATCTTTAAAAATTCTCAGGATTGTTTTTCACACGATTCATATGGAAATGTCAAAAATTAAGTCAGTTGCTTTAGTTTATGCCACTAGTGTATCTATTATTTGACTTAATGTGCTATGAGATTTGATGAGGTAAACTTGAAAATTCGAATTTTTTTTCATATTTTTTCAAGTTTGTCCATTCATAGTAGCAAATTTTAACAAAAAAATAGAGAATAAGTGATAATATTCTTAAAGTCTGTTCTCTTGTGAAGAGATTGAGTCATCATTTGATCAAATCGGACAAAATTTATCGTAGTTATTTTTTAAAGAGTCTAGCAGTCGAGTGATATTTTTTACCACATTAAGTCGAATAATAGATAAATGTATACCGTTTTAAAGGTCCATCTCTCCTCTTTTCAACAAGATTTAAATTTTGGAAATTAGGTCAGAAATGTTTGGGTAATCCAGAAATTTGTGTGTAAAGTAAAAAAAAAAACAGTTTTTGTCAAATAAAAAATGTTTGGAGCGTTCGAGAAATATAAAAAAAATATTTTTGAGATCTACTCAACAAAACTCACAACCTACACTATGTCATTAGCCGGGTGTATTTAATTTTTTTTATTTTGTCGCATAGTGTAATTTATGCTCAACTACGAGGTTATTTTGGAGTTGTAATTATTTGGCTTTTTAAGGGATTACAAAGGCATCAAATACAGAAAAATCATGACAGGTATTCGAAAATAACTTACAAAAAAAAATATAATACTTTACTATGTACTTGTTATTACTAGCATAAATTTCCAACAGTAATAATTGCAAAACAAATACAAAGCTTAAGGAGGCTCTTAATGTACTAAAGTAAAGAAAATGATGTAAATTTTTAATTGCTAAAAATCGTCAAAATAAGGGTATAAATCGTCATGTCGTCAAAATGATATTTTTGGAGCTCAAAATCGTCAAAATGACGATAAATCGTCAAATCTGGCAGCTATGCTCACATGCTTTGTGATACGGTTATAGCCTTGGGAATTTATTCTTCTCTAATGAACTTGATATTAACACAAACAACACAATCATTTAAAACTCTTTTAAACACATGATTTGTAACGGTTTTTCTCAATACCGGAAAAAACGCTAAATGTAAGTAAAACAAAACGGTAGTAAAGGTATAGAGGGTATTAAGAGCAGCAACCGCATCTCTTTCATCATCATCAATTTAATAGAAAATATCACTTTGCTTTGGCTATATTGTTAGCTGGCAATTTGATTGTGTGTGAGATTGATTAAGAGAGAGAGAGAGAGATTAAAAGAGAGTGAATGAAATATATCAAGAGTGTGGTGTGAAAATGATAGAGTAACTGCAATAACAATAAAAACACAAAAACAATGAATGATTTGTGATTTTTAAAATGTTGCTGCTGTCGTTTGAACTTGTCACATACAACAAATTAAACAATAATTCTGTTTGTTGTTAATTATTATTGTTGTGGCTATTATTTTGCGTGTGTATGTGTGTGTGTGTGTATGAGATTTAGATTTAGCTGAGCAAGAGTATTTATTTTTTTATTCTATTTCATTTCATTTTATTTATTATATTGATGATCATTTTAAACGTCGTGTGGCATAAAATGTTTTGTATACGTATTCGTGTGGTTGTCGTCGTCTTATCTTTGCTTAGGTTTTTTCTCTTATAATTGATATATATGTGTTGTTGTTGTTATTGTATTTTGTTTAAATACATTTTTAGTTTTAGCTTTAAAATATGGATTATGGTTATTCTTTCCATTTCATTTCATTTCATTTCAAAATTTATAGGAGAGATACAACGTTATATTACCAGGTAGCGAACGTCTTCAAGCATTCAGTACACGGTAAATCGGCATGAAGTTAAGACGATTGATTTGATGATTAAAAAAGTCTGTTATAAATCATAAGAATCTATTATTCTTATTTTTAAGAATAATTTCTTTTTTTTTCGTGGCGATTTAAGCAAAAAAAACCCGTTGATTTGCAAAAAAAAAAAAAAATAATTGAAAAATAAATAAATTTCTTAAAAAGTCATTGCCGTGAAAGGAATAAATCAATGAATTTGAAGAGTAAAAATAGAAATTCTGTGAATTATTATTAAAAAGAAAAATCAATATTTATTTTTAATTAAAAAAAAAGTAAATAATATTAACGTTTTAAAAAAAATTATAGAAAAAAAAAACGTAAAAACCCAAAGGAAATTAAAAATAAACAAGAATTTAAAAATAAACAAGAAATTAAAAATTAACAAGAAATTAAAAATAAAAAATTATACAAAAATGTAAAAAATTTAAGATTTTTAGTGTTGTTCTTGTAAAACAGAAAAAATTAAAGTGTAAGCCTATATAAATAATTTTATTAAAAATTTAAACTTTTTAAAAACTAAAAAAAAAAATAAAATAAAATGCAATTAAATTTTTTCCATGAAAATTACTGACAAAAGATTTGTTCACATAATTATTAAAATAAAACAATTTATCCATTAAGCCATAACCTTAATAAGCCTGTTAAAAAATTGTATATATTGTTGTATACATATTATTTTAAATATTTAACACAGTTAGTGTTTCATTAATGGTTAATTTATTCCGACGTTCTTTTAAAATAAAATGTTCAGGGCTATCGAATTAAACCAGCTGGCTGTTCAGTTATTATAGTAGTAGCCACACTGTCTAAACTATACATTTTATTGGCCATTAATTTAAATCGGCCGTTCTTTACAATTGCTTTTTAAGAAAGAAAAAAAAAACCTTCTACTGCCTTAACAATTTTAACGAAAGAAAAAAAATTTTTTTTTTAATTACTTTTTCAAATATTATTGTTAATTTGCTTTTAAGCGTTAAAATCGATTAAGATTTTAATTTTTTTTTTTAAATTTTTTTATTATAAATTTTATTTATTTTTCCGTTTAAAACTTTTGCGGTTAAAAAAGGGCTTTAAAGGCATATTTTAATTTCTTATAAATAAAATTCGAGTTCAATGTCATGCTTTGTTTTAAAGAAAAAAAAAAGATGAAGAAAAAAAAAAAACAAACACAATCAAAAAAACGCGGGAATTAGGTTGCACTCGTCGCACAGTGTGTTACAACAAATTGTTTACAATACTAAAAACAAAAAAAGAATAATTAAATTAAAATTAAAACAAAACAACCGTGTTAATTATAAAAAATTGTTTTTATGATAAAATTATTAAACAAAAAAATTGTTTATTCACTGAATGCTTGAAGTTAAAGTTTTTAGTTTTGATATTAAAGCTGGCGTACATGGTGCATTAAGGGCCAAGTGGAAAATTGTTAACTGCAAAAATGTCTGTTCGAATTTTTTGAATAAACCCAGGATTATCAATAACTTTAAAACGTATGGTAAATGTCATCAGTTTATTCTGTACAATTTTAGGCTTTCAATTAGAAAGTGCACTACTGATCGTTATAGCAGATGTACAATGTAATTAAATGTGTGTAGAACGATATTAAAGACCTCAAAATGGATCTCTACGAAGTTATATTGATTCAAAAATTATTTGCATATATTCACAGAGTGGCTAAGAAATAGTGTTGGGAATCCCGGGATCCCGGGGTCCCGAAATCCCGGGATCCCGCAGTTTTTAACAATTCCAAAATCCCGGGATTGAGCACTTAATCCCGGGATTTGACTTTTTAAGCCGCAATGAAAAAAATCGTATATTAGAACTCTCACTAATTCGAATTTCCTGAAATTAGAATCTGTTGTTTCAATGCATGAACCGCTCTGAAATTAGAAACAAAACTTCAAATTTCGATTTTTTTTTGAGATGTATTGGGCTACTACAACAAAAGCTTGCAGTATATGGACTTAACATGAGAAAAGATATAGTTGGTATTATGACAGACGGTGCAAGTGTCATGAAAAAAGTTGGCAGATCATTACCTGTAAATCAACATTCATGCTTTGCCCATGGTGTCCAACTGGCGGTAATTGACGTGCTATATGAAAAGCATGATTTACAAAGAGAAACAGATGAGCAATACCACGAAGGTGAAGAACCAGAAGAGGAAGACGATTTTTCAGAGAGTAACGAGGATGAGAATTTTTCTGGCAACGAAGAATTGGTTGATCTGTATTATGGCCATAGACATGGAGGATACCAATGTGATATTACTGAGGTCAATTGCGGTGCAGTGATCAAGAAGGTGTGAAAATTAATAGTGATGTTTTGCAACGATGTCTTGCAAAAGTATGTTACGGCTGAATTTGGAAAGCAACTAACTCTAATAAAAGACTGTAAAACTAGGTGGAGCATCCTTTTGTTAATGCTGGAACGTCTTTATTTTTTAAGAAATTGTATACAAAAGGCATTAATAGACATAGGTCCACCTGAAGGTGAATATTTTGCTTTATCCAAAGATGAGATTAATATGGTATCCGCAATCATTAGTGCTCTTGTCCCAGTTAAAGCAACAGTTGACGCCCTTTGCCGTCGGGATGCTAATCTGTTCACAGCCAACGTTGCCATAACTTTTATGTTAAAAAAACTTAAAGATGCTAACAACGTTATAAGTCAAAAACTACATTTAGCCCTCATCCTTCGCATGCAACAAAGGAGAACAGATATCAGTGGGGTACTTCAGTATCTGCACAATGGTAGAACAAATGTTCAGTCCGAATCCGAAACAGAGCTCGTAACGGTTCCTTCTTCCATAAAATGTCGCAAAATAATAGTTGAGTTACTCGAAAGACTAAATGCTTCAAGTCCAGCTACATCACTTCTAATAGCTTCTGAGTCAGAAGTTACACCTTCTGATTCCGATAAGGCACCTTTCAAAATTATTTCAGATTCTTCTGAGCTTCCATCTGAATCTCTTTCTTGTTCTCTTGAAGAACCTTTAAATATTTCAGACGAGCTCAATGAAGCTATAAAAAAAGCACATTTACCGAGGATAGCAATTCGATTTGAGACGTTGTCTGTAAAAATTCAGAGAGAAATGCTCTTGTTTGAAAATGGAGGAACACGTGGTGACTTTTTGCAAAGAGCATACGATTTTTTAATGACTATTAAGCCAGCCAGTGTAGAGTCTGAACGTGCTTTTTCTGCAGCTGGATTTTTCGAAACTAAAATAAGAAGTCGTTTGAGCGATGAAACTTTGGATGCTCTGTGCTTCTTTAAAACGTATTTTAAAAGTAATAAAAAATAATAACATATCACACTTGATCAACAAAAGAGTATATATCTATAAAAACAATTAACTCTTTATAATTAATTTAAAAATGTGTAAAATTAAAAATAAAATTAATTTTCTTATAATTTAATAAATTCTTTCTTATAAACCTATTTTTGGATGTGTCATGTTATTAATTTTATTGAAATAATATGTTAATATCTTTCAAGAACAAATTTTTTAAAATCCCGGGATAAATCCCGGGATCCCGGGACTAGGTAAATGAAATCCCGAAATCCCGGGATTGAAAATATAGAGCGGGATTGCCAACCCTACTAAGAAAGGCTTAGCTTTGTAAACTGAACAATTTCATTATCAATTTTTTTTTCGAAAGCAGATCGTTTTCATCCTACGCTACTGGAGTATAGCGAATGGGAAACGAAGACGTTAAATGATCATTCACATGCCTAAAACAATCTTATGTAATTACAGTCAACAAATCTACCTGACAAGTTGTCAAATAAAATTTTGACGCTCTCCAGCATTCAGCCGTGTTGTTTATGCGATAAAATCACAAAGCATACCTCCTATCGTCAGCAGATTTCTGGCATAAACTCTGAGAGTAAATAAAATTGCCATGAAATTTGTCGCTCGGAATCGACTTTAAACTGTACGTCCCGCCACTCATGTGTAAAATTAACATAACATCAGTGGTGTGAGAAGCTACATATGTCGTACTCCTGACGAAAGCGTTGTAATGACCAATTATGTATGTATGTATACCTTCTATAGTTAATTGAGTTTTATCAGCTACTGCAACAGGTCTTAGAGTGATAGATTTCCCTGTCATTGGCTAGAAACAAAGCCCTTTCATTGTTGATGCTATAATATCGTTTGGGTGGATTAGCATAATTAATGATCTTGGATTTATATACACTAGAGATGAGCGATATTTTCAAAACTGTGATTTAATCACGGTGATTGATAATTCACTGGTAACTACAGTGATTGAAATTGCCAAATAACAGTTACTAATAATGTCGTTCTTTCAAAATTGTTACATACTCAAATTTATTTCATTTTATTTTGAGCGAGGCAGAACTACTATTAGATGATGCTGATGATTTACTTTTGTCTTTTATACATGAACTTTCTGTGAAATTTAATTGTCAAACTTCATATAAAAAAAAAAAAATTACATTAAAAATAATAACATTGATGACACCACTTTGATTTTGTTTAGTAGTCTTTTCGTAGTATGTATCTAGTTGTCTCTTTCTTACGACTTAATAAAATACGTTATTGTCATTATTGTATTTACACTTATTCCTCTTTAATATGTTTCTTTTGAAAATACTGTGATCACAATCACTCTTTTAAAGAACAGTGATTAACAAATCACGTTCACTGAGAACAACGTTCTTCAAAAATCACTGGATCGCTCATCTCTAATACACACACATACATAATTGGTCATTACAAACCTTCAGTCAGGATTACGACCTAGCTTACCACCACACCACTTATGTTGTGTGCGTTAACTTTATACATGAGTGGCGGGACCTATAGTTTAAAGTCGACTCCGAACAACAGCTTTTTGAGAAATCTGCTGAGATGAAGTCGTCGAAGAAATATTTTTTTTCATATTTTTGTTTTGATGTCTGACCTGGGGTTTGAATCGTGGCCTTACGTCTAATAAGCCGACACAATACCTACTATACTACGGCGACTATATGGTTTTATATCTGAGCAGTATTATAGAATCGATGTCTACATTTCGATCTCATTTGCAATTTTATTAGAACTTGTTTTGACAGATTTTAAATCTGTTACAGGACACCAACGCATTTGTGAAGCAGATATGAAAAATTTCTATTTCTTCGGAATCTTTGAAGGCATATGAGCGCGAGTCATCGATCAGATGCAGTAGAAAGGGATTTTTTCTAAACGAAATGGTTTTTAATGTAAAATTAATATGAACACAACAAGCATTACTTAAATATTTTCAACAATCTGTCATTATTACTCTGGTAGCAGTGTATTATAACAATCCAAATTCAAAAATTCAAATTTTAACTATGAAATGTAGGTTACCAAAGAAGACATCCTTTACTAATTCGAAAGAATGGAATTATTTTCGGATTTTTTTTTTTACTAATTGCCGCACTATGCAAAGAACTTTCCCGGCATCTGGATAGTTTAAAAGAATTTAAAATGTTTTAAAATGCATAGAATATTTATTGAAATAAACTTGAATTGGGCGTAACTAAAAATTAAATTAATTTTTAATGTAGTTTTTGGTATTTAAATAATCTTTTATAATAAGATAAAATAAAATAAAACGTTGTTTTTTTTTTTGTTTATTTTGTTGTTGGAATATTTAAAAAAAAAAAGTAGCCTTGACTACTATTCAAGTTTTTTATTTTTTATTGTTTTTTTTTTTTTGCCGGTGCCGATACTATTTAAAAATAAAATCGCCAAATATTTGATTAAATTTAACGAAATAACAAAATAATCATTAGGAAATAATCGATATAATAATACTTGAATAAAAAATATGTACAAAATAATTTAAAGAGAAATGAAAAAAAAAATTTTATAAACTCAAGTTATTTCTCCTTGTAAAATAAATTAATTTAAAGAAACGCAGTATTCTTAAAACAAAAAAAAACAAAAAAAAGTAAAATAAAAAAATTATCTGATTGAAATTATTTCACATTGTAATCGAAAGGTTTTTTTCAAGTGCTTATAAACAATTTCTAAAAATAAAATCAAAGAGTGTATGCTTAAGTGTAATAGGGACATAGCCAATGACACTATTCCACATGACTGGATCAAAAATATATAATTTTTTGTGTTGTATTATAGATTAGATTAGATATGGTGAAATTGTCCTCAACTTGAATCCAGTCATAACATTGTTCTCCATGTGGCATTTACTATAGAAGGCAGAAAGCAATGTAACTTGCTCTTCTGTCAAAAAACATAACAAAGGAAAAAACTAATCGTAGTGACGGACAGATATGAGCCATTCTATTGTCAATCAAAGAATTAAATGTCCCCAATCCAATTACCTTCTTTTCAGCTTTCTAAGTGTCAATCACTTACCCAAAAATCTTAGTTAAACCCAAGCCTCCTAGAATGGATATCTAAGCTGATAGCCTAGGGATAATACTTACAAAGTCTAGTGGGCATTGTGTTGGAATAGTGTTCCGAGTGAAAACCTCAGATTTTATATGGTTTACCGTAGAGTATTCAAAAACCGAAACCGGGAACCGGTTAACCGGTTTTTTTTACTTTTAAAAACCGACCGGTAAATTTCTGTTAAATAACCGATTTTTTATTTTTCTGCTCAGAAGTTGTAGCAAAATTGAGAAAATACCTAAAAATTTTCAATAAATCTTTAAATAAATCTTTTCTTTAATACCATTCTCAACTATCGAAATTGAAGCTTAAGAAAATCTTTGGAAAACTTTGCAACCATTAGAAATAGCAATTAAAGAATTATCTAAGGATTCTGTAACACTTATAGAAGGAGAAGCAATTCATAAATGTTTATTTAATAATTTAAACAGAATTAACGCACAATATGCGCAAGAATTATGCAACAGACTAATGATAAGACTTACTGAACGTAGAATTAAAGTAATTAACACCCTTATTGTGTACCTAAGTTCAGGAAAGTATCCAACTAATGACCATATTTTGAAGTATTCCACCAAAGCGGAGTCCAAGGAATTTGCTGTCGATTTGTATAACCGTTTATTTCCTTGCAATGATACAGATGATGAAGTGGTAGATTCTGACCAAGAAAAAAATGGAAAATTTATATAACTGTCTTTTGATTATCTGCCCAACTTCAACTTTCAGCGAGCGGGTATTTTCAACATCCAATTTTATTAAAACTAAACAAAAAAATCATTTAAAAACCCCTCTTAACTGTATACTATTTTTGAAGTATTATTTTAGAAAAAACGATGTTTTGTAATTATATTTTCAATTGCAACTGATCTCATTTTATTTTTTGTTTGATAATAACATAAATAAAAAAATTAATTTTAATTTTATAAAACTAATAAATTTGTATGAAATATTTAACAATGTATTTCTGTTATTATTAATCCTAATATATGTATAGTATATTATAAATCTTTCTGTAAGTCTGTTTTTTTGTTTGTTTGTTTGTTGGTTTGTTTGTTAGCCAATCACGAAATTTCTCGAAATTTGGGATATTGATCGATCTTTTGTCGGTGCAGATTATAGGCAATAAATCTTTTCCAAATTTTGACCCAAAGGGGAAAAAATGGGACAAATTGAGAAAAAATGGGCAAAAATTAGTACTTTTATGCATAAATGCTGTATTTTATCTGTTTTAAAGGTATTTTTTTACGATTTAGCTTGGTTAAGTTTCCCAAATAGCTATTGGAGGTGTTCCGTTTATAAAGTTGGACCAAAAGGGGTCAAAAAAGGGGGAAAGGACTTAGAGTATTAAAAAAACTGGGTTGTTTGTTAAACCGGTTTCCGAATAATTTGAAAAAGTGCATTTTTTAAGAAACTGGTTTCAAAACCGGTTTTTTTTTTTAATTTAAAACTAATTCAAACTACATAACCCGTGCAACGCCGGGTACAATCTGCTAATAAAATACATATGTATGTATTACATTAATTTATTATAAATGTTGATTTGTTAACTTAAAAAATTAAATAAATAAATAAAAACCGGTTAACCGGTTTTTTTAAATGTCAAAATTTCGAATTATTCGAAAACCGGTATTTGGAAAATGTCGGTTTTTTGAATACTCTAGTTTAACGCCAAGTCAAAATATCTACTATGCTTACCTTTATCAAGCTCAATCAAACTTGTGGCAATTATTCTTTCTTAAATTAAAACAAGCTCGTTACCAGTGCAATTACTGGACACTTGAACGTACATATGTATGTATGTACATATGTCTAACCGTAAGGGGTATCTACATTACGAATATTGTAGGAGCTGCTTTTTGAACGTAGTTGATTAAGAATTGCTATAGTATTACTTCTAATTAGATCACAAAAATTTCTTAAGGTAAAACAGTCTTCTTTCCAGCGCAATTACTGGACACTTGGACGTATGTATGTTTAACCATATGAGCTATCCACATTACGGATATTGTAGGACCTGCTTTTTGAACGTGGTCGAGGAAAAATTGCTACAGTATTACTTCTGATTAGATCACAAAAATTGTATCGCAGAAGCCATTTGAAAGTATCCACAGTCTACTAGCGTGGAGACTTACTAGAGCTAGTTAAAAGACTTCAAAATCTAACCTTTAAGACTTCCACTTACCGTAAATAGTTGACCTACTTCTACTAACTCAATTTAATTAAGATCCGGAGATCTTCAAAATCTAGCCTTTAAGACATTCACTTGACGTAAATACATATGTAGGTCAACTTCTTCTACTAACTGATCGGCTAATCAATTTAGATCCTGCCTTCTTCAAGATCATTTTAACAATTTTGCTTCTACTGAGGTCAAAAAAACTTCCTCAAGTTAGTCTACATCGCAATGCGTCGAATATGTTTAGGATCAACGTATCTAAAAGCAGATTGACACAACAGCACCATTTCGTGGGAATACATTTGACATTATGTGTACAAATCTTTCATTTTACTGTGCAAGTTAAAATTCATCATCTATTTCCTCGCAGTACTTAAAACTACACTGAATTAATTTTCTTAGGATAGCGAGAAAAGTAAATGAGAATAGTCGAATAAATTTCCAAAAATAAAAACGTTTATTTATTATTTATAAAATGTTAAAACAAAAACAACAATTCAATTATTGTTGTGCTACAAGTATATTTTTTTATAATAGAAAATTTAAAATTATAGTGGGTATTGACTCACTTATGGCGCTCAGTGTATATGTATACCTGACCAATTAATATCTGTAATCCGCTAACACTAGTCTTACTTGGGAAATGCAACGAATCTTCATACTTCCTGTTAGAATAACGAAGTGCCTTTGGATATTAAAATTACTTTTTGTTCGTTAATAAATACACAGCTCAAAGCCTAGGGCTTTAGACACTCCCCTTTAAGATAAACGATTACAAACGATTGATAATAACTTGTATCCGACAAATTTCAAATATGATCAGATGGTGGGTAAAACTATTTTAACAAATATCTTGCCTGCAAGTAATCTCGTGATATGCGAGTATGTACATATAATAAATTATGAAACTACTGATATTGATAAGGATTTGAGAATTTTTTCATTATTTTAAATTCATTGATAATGCCAAAGATTTTAATTAATTTTATATAAATTTTAAATATTTTTTAATCAATTTTAAATATGTACTTGAATACCTTCCTCTCAGGCACATGATATTAAATGAACCAATCAAAACGGTGGCAGTGTACGGAGTATGCATGTAAAATAGATTAGAAATGATAACAGATCGTTGGAATAGAAATTGAAAATAAAGTTCAGGGCTGAATTAAATTCTTAAAGACGGCTTGGAATAGTGCAGTGATATTTTCAATTCAATTTTTTATTAATTATTTATTTATTTACTATCATTGAGTTTCTTATTTATATTACATTTTTTAGTTTTAATAATCTTTTTAGATATTACAACAAATATATACATTTTATAAATTAATAAGCGTATTAGAATGACTTATTATAGGAAAAAGATAGTAAAAAACCTATGTCTATAATCACAGTGGGAATTTTGAAAAGTTTAATCACATTAACCACATTAATCACATTAATAAAATCTATACCTGGGTATAGAGTCACTCAGTCAACGTCCTGCAAACTTCTCAAATGGGAAAAAGTAGACCTACTACATCTATCATAGAATGTCTGAGTCAAGTCGTTTAATAGGGTTTTAATTGTTTTTTGTCCTGAAATTCTATGTAGTTCTTTAGTGGAAAACCATCTTGGTAAATTGTAAATGATGAGTCTTTTTTTCTGAGAGTCTGCGCAGTTCTTCCAGATAACCCAGGCATATGTAAGAATAGGTTTAATACATAGGTTGTATAAAAGACACTTGTTTTTGGTATTCAGTTTTGACTTTCTACTTAAAAGAGGGTACAAAGCTCGGCCACAACGAATTGCCTTGTTACAAATGTTTCCTACATGTTCTTTGTATGTAAGTATTTTATCGAGTGTTACGCCTAAGTATTTAATAGAATTTGAAAACGGAATCTCCGTCCTGTTTTTAAACATTTTAATTGTGGGAATTCTTTTCGGTATCGCCTGAGTTTTTTCGTTATTGATTTTAATTTTCCACTTGTAAAATATTCGTTATCATGAGTAACAACCTTTTGCATGCGCTTGACAATCGCGTTTGACACTTTTCCACAAGAAATAAATGCACTATCGTCGGCATAAAATGCCACGTTATTTCCAGTTGGTACTTTGTTGTCCGATATGTAAAGGTTGTAAAGAAGGGGAGATAGCACGGAGCCTTGTGGCACTCCAGTAAGGATAGCTCTTTCCGCCGAAAGGGTTCCAGCAACATCAACTACAAATGACCTGTCAGTTAAAAAGCTTTCGATTATTTTTATTAGATATGTTGGAAGCTCCATTTTGTACAGCTTATAAATTAATTCCTTATGCCAAATCGAGTCAAAAGCTTTTTCTATATCGAGAAAAATCATACCAGTTGAATATCGTCTATTTTTATTTAATTTTAGCATATTTACCACTCTTTTCAATTGATGCGTGGTAGAATGTTGAGGTCTAAACCCATACTGACAATTATGGAGAAGATTGTTTTCATCTGTGAAGTTTCTGAGTCTGTTCAGTATAATTCTTTCTAAAATCATGTCTAATGAACTTAACAGACTGATTGGCCTGTAGCTAGATGTTAGTTTAGGATCTTTACCACTTTTGGCTATTGGAATTTCTTTGGCCTTTTTAAAACTCTTTGGAAAGTAGCAGTTTTGAATACAAAAATTATAAAATTTTGTTAGAAAATTATAAGCTGAATTTGGAAGTTTCTTGAGTACCAATTTGGTTATTTGGTCTAATCCCGGAGCTTTTGAGTTTTTAAGATTTTTAATAATAAATACAATTTCCTCAAAACTAGTTAAGGTAGTTATGTCCTCATTTAAAAATACATCGTCAGCAATTGAGCTAGCTAATAAATTTACTTTGTCCTCAATGGAACTGGAGAAATTGGTTGATGTATTATGAGCTTTCAATTCAATTTATGAATGTTTTTCATCTAAAAAAAAAAACGAAAATTTAATAAATATGTATTTCAATATAACTGGATTCGATTCTCTGCAAATTTTAGTTCAATGCCTTTAGAAAACATAATTCGGTTGTTTAGGATGTAATTTTGAAAAAAGATTTTAAAAAAGTAAATAATTTTCGTAAAAGCAGCATAGACTGCGATTTCAAACGCATTTCTCTATGCTTTAGTAAAATTATTAAAAAATTTTTTGGAGACTCAAAACGTATTAGCATTTGTATGTAATTTTCCGGATTATTCGTCATTTCTTCATTTTTATTAATGTTCCCCGAATGTAATGGGTAGAGTATTATTATTAACTGATAATTTATTGCCGTATTTTGTTTTTAATTTGTTGTTATTTTAATGTTTTTCTTATCTGATCCCTTTTTAAAAAGTAATTTAATGTGATTTTAATTAAAAATTAAATTGATTTTATTATAAATTTTAATGAAGTTCTCAAGAAAAATATTATTAATTGGCATTTATGCAAATTTCGAAAATGACATTTTGCAAAACAAAACAAAAAGAAAGTTCTTTTTTGGAACCAGTTTTGTAGGACAGTGTAATGATTTCAAAAGTATTTGTTAATAAATTTCAATACTAAAAAAAAAAAGTTATACAAATATTTGTTTATTTCTCTTCCTGCAAAAAGTACTTTCCTTTTCTTTCGAAAAGTCCTTTCCTGCACTTTCTTTAAGTCACTTCTTTTGAAGTCTGTGGTACTTTTTCTTTTGAAATTTTATTTCTTATTCTTTGGAAAGTGCATTGTTTAAAATAATAATAATTATACCATATATCGAGCCATAACCGCAAAAATATCTCAAGCGACAAAAACGAAATTTTACAGGGGAAGGGTTTTTATTATTTATTTCCTGTACAAATTAAGTTAGAAAGTTAAACTTTTTTTTTGTTATAAATTCATAACGGTACAGAGTGTGACCCTGAAATTTTTATAGATGATGCAAATAAATGATGCCAATGAATTTATTTATTGCAAAAAACGATATATGAAAAATATGTCGCTTGAGATATTTTTGCGGTTATGGCTCGATAACTTTTTTAAAAATAACATTTCTTTTTTTTTTTGAAAATGCTTTAAAAAAACCTACTGAATATTTTCTCAAATTTCGTTTTTTTATTTGAAAGTACAATCCTTCCGGTTAATAATGGAAAATAATTTCATTCAAATGGCTGCCTCGGCTGGCCATGCAGTAGCCTGCATGATCGGTTCAATTTTTAAGCACATTATCGATTGTGTGCAGCTGTATTTCACCAATGGCTTTACGAATATTGTCCTTTAAAGCGTCAATTGTCTCTGGCTTGTCGGCGTAACACTTATCTTTGACGGCACCCCACAAATAATAGTCCAACGGTGTCAAATCGCAGCTCCGAGGTGGCCAAACGACATCAGCTCTGCGGCTGATAATGCGATCTTCAAAAACAGGGCGCAAAACATCGAGTGTAGCTTCGGCTGTGTGGCACGTAACGCCGTCCTGTTGAAACCAAATGTTGCCAATATCCTCCTCTTCAATTTTTGTGAACAAAAATTCGTTCAACATGGCCCGATAACCATTGCCATTGACTGTAACGGCCACTCCTTGCTCATTTTCGATGAAAAATGGCCCAATTATGCCTCTGGACCAAAATCCGCACCAAACAGTGACTCGTTTTGGGTGCGTCGGCTTTTCAATGTATGCGTGCAGGTTTTCTGTGCCCCAAATGCGACAATTTTGCTTATTTACATACCCGCCAAGATCAAAATGAGCTTTATCTGAAAAGATGATTTTTTTTTGCCAAAATCGGCATCTTCTGTAAGTCGATCGCAGGCCCACTTAGCGAAGCGAAAACGCATAATCATTTATTTTCCATTATTAACCGGAAGGATTGTACTTTCAAATAAAAAAAGAAATTGGAGAAAATATTCAGTAGTTTTTTTTAAAGCATTTTCAAAAAAAAAAGAAGTTATTTGGCGGACACTTTAGCAGAATGGAATGTGGGTATATGTTTTTAAATTGAACTGTAATTTTTTTCCTCCGCAGCGTTGTATTTTTAAGTACTATTTGGCAAAACCCATAGTTGCATTTCTATTTTTACTAGATTTTGAGTAGAATTTGCCGAAATCTACTTAATAAGTAGGTTTTGTATGGGAAATCTAGTTAAAATCAACTAAATTTGGCTCGAAATCTCATAAGTACTAGATTTCGCTGTAGTGTAAATGGGGTATTAGTTTTTCTTTAAAAAATAAACATTTTTTCCCTAAAGAAATGTGTTGTTTTTATGATTATTTTTAATATATATTCCATTTCATTTCAGTATTTTATTTTGATATACGTAAGATTCCCTTTTAATTAAACCTCTAGTACCCAAGACCGCCTGCAGACGGCCTAAATTCAATGCTCATTTATTCACTTTCCAAACACTGTTTTGCTTTCTTTTTGTATTTTGATTAATTCAGGGAAGTCGAAAAATTATTTTTATTATATTTGCAACATATAAAACCCGTTATTTTTTAATATCTTTTTGTTTTTAAAACAAATCAAACCCAGAAATAATTTTTTAATCCAGAAAAAAAAAAATTGGGCACTAGAGGGTTAAATAAATAAATAAAATAAATTTTTTTCAACTCTGAGGAGACTGAAAAAATATAGAAATGTGGCAATCCTGAATTTTTTTTTTGAACACTTAGAAAATTTCAAATAGAAAATAAATTTTAAACAAAGAACAGTAGTTAATTATTCTAAATCATATTAAAAAATTGTTTAAAAAAAAACAAATAATTTGTTTGATAATAAAGCTCATCGCCAGTTTAACCGGTTAAATGTTTAGCAAATTGGAATATTTTGTTGTTGTTATTGTTTTTAAATGGTAAATTAAATCTAAATTAAATTTAATGAAATTAAAAACAATTAAAAGTATTAATAAACTTTAAAATTATAAAACAATTACATTTTTTTTTCAATTCAATTATTTAAATTAATTTTAAAAATGTGTAGACAAGTAACGGTTAATGTTTGAAATAATTATCTGGTTTTTTCTAAATTGTTGCTATTTTTAAATTGCAATTGAAAGTGTTTGTTTTTTCTATTTGCAATTAATTAATAATGTTTCTTTTTATAAATATTCATAAATCATCTTCAGCTTTTTATTTTTTATTGTAATTTATTTTAAAGTTATAAACACCAAGAGCAAATGGTATGTACAGTGACACATAAAGCTATATATACCCCCCGAAAAAAATGATTTTCTGTAAAACCTGAAAACTGAATTTTTTTTAATTTTTAATAAATGTTTACTTAAAAAAAAAAAAAAAATTAAAAGGTTGGAAATTTTTTTTTTTTTTTAAAGAAATAATGCGATATAATTTTTTTATCTAAAGATTTTAAGATTTTACAGAAAGTCATTTTTTTTTGGGGATATGTATAGTTTTATGTGTCACTGTACATACATACAGTGGACAGCAAAAGTCTTAGTACTCCAATATCTTTTCACAAAAAAAACTCCCCACAGGCTTAATACTTAGGAGAAATAATTTTGAAAGAACGGTTACGTAATCGCTAAACCTCAAACAAAAGTCAACGGAACAATTTGCACATGGTGCCACCAGAAAACACTAAACAAAACTTGTACATTCAATTATAAATGGGTTAAATGGAGTGCTTGACCTTAAGGGATATTCTACTAAATAAAGGGTGATTTTTTAGCTATTACCTTTTTGGCAACACTGGTTTAAACAGCTCACGCACGTTTCGTGTTTTGTTTCACTGTCAAACATCTTCAGTTTGGTCTATAATGTAACCATGAATCGTCTTACAAACGAACAACGCTTGCAAATCATTGAATTTTATTATCAAAATGCGTGCTCTGTTAAGGAAGTTCATCGCGCACTTCTTCCATTTTATGGTCAGTTTAATCGTGAGATGATATTCAACTTTTTTTTTGCCCAAAATGCAAGAGCTTGACTTGCATGACATGTGATTTTAACAAGACGGTGCCACATGCCACACAGCACGCGTAACAATGGACTTATTGAGAGGCGAGTTCGGTGAACATTTTATTTCACGTTCGGGACCGGTCAATTGACCGCCTAGATCGTGCGATTTAACGCCTTTAGACTATTTTTTGTGGGGCTATGTTAAAGCTCATGTCTATACAGACAAGCCCGCTTCAATTGACGCATTGGAAGACAACATTAAAGCATTTATTCGTGAGATACCGGCCGAAATGTTGGAAAGAGTATGCCAAAATTGGACTAAGCGGATGGACCATTTGAGGAGCAGTCGCGGTCAACATTTGCATGAAATAATCTTCAAACATTAAATTATATGGACCGTACTATCGATTCAAATAAAGATTAAATGCATTTTTCTGAATTTTATGTGTTTTTTTTGAAAAATTTTCCGATAGCTCTTAAAAAGTCAACCCTTACAAGGGATAACATTTTCATATATTAGGCATTTGAATTTTAAATTTACTCAGTGTTCTCCTTGGGCGTACCTATGATGTCATCTGAAACTTTTCCTTATTTTTCTATTGTTTTATGAAAAACATTAAAAAATTTTTTGTTTTATAAAAAAAAACAGAAATAAATTAATAAAATAATAAAATAAATATGAAAACCTTAATTTTTTTATACAAACTGTTGGTTAAAATTCATGAAATTATCAAAATATATTGAAGTACTAAGACTTTTGCTGTCCACTGTATGTACGTCTTGTAAATTTCTATACGAATTAGTATACTTGACGACAACTAAATATAGGGTTATCCATTTCGTGGTTTCAAAAGTAAACGTAAATAAAACACATATAAAATATTTTTTTCATGATATTTCTTTTTTATTGTAAAGTTTGAACGTTGACATTATGTGTGAAACACTACATCATTTAAATGACCTCCACACGAAGTGTTGCAAGCATTGATTCTTTTGAGGTAATTTTCGACCACTTTTTGACACATATTGGGCGGTATCTCAGCCATAACTTGACGAATGTTGGTTTTTAAGTGCTCCAGAGTTGAAGGTTTATCTGCATAAACACGGTCTTTCGCGTAGCCCCACAAAAAAAAGGCTAATGGTGTCAAATCACATGATCTCGGTGGCCAGTTGATATCGCCACGATGAGACATTACGCGGCCAGGAAATGTTTCTTGCAATAAAGCCATATTCGCTCGACTTGTATGGCATGTGGCACCGTCTTGTTGAAACCACATATTCTCCAAGTCGTATTCTTCAATAGCAGGCAAAAAAAAAGTCGGTTATCATATGACCATAACGCTCCGAATTGACGGTGACAGTCGTTCCATCGTCGTTTTCGAAGAAGTAAGGTCCAATCACACCTTCGGACCAAAGAGCGCACCAAACAGTGACTTTTTCTGGATGTAATGGCCTCTCTTCAATTACTTGAGGATTCTCAGAACCCCAAATACGACAATTTTGTTTATTAACATACCCACCGAGTGTGAAATGTGCTTCATCCCTGAAGAAAATTTTGTTCCATACGTGGCTGTGGCAGAATCATCATTTTTGTAGTAGGTTTTGATAATTTTTATGCGTTGTGTGATAGTTAAGCGATCCATTTTCGTCAATGTCAGACTTTCAACTGAAAAAAAAAAAAATTGATTTCTCAACTTAGTTTGACAGATGTCGAATTTCAGTCCCATACTTTTGAAACCACGAAATGGATAGCCCTTTACATGTACTTATATGTATGTATGTACGAGTAACTACAAGTAATATGTGTCAACAATTTAATTTAGTTTCATTTGACAAATATAAACAAATCGGTTTTGTTATTATAAATAAATTTGTATTTCTTTCATTGCTATGAGAATTTTATAAATAAATATCATATTCATTTATACATACATACATGAATACATACATACATACATGTATATTGAACAATAACAAACTATATTAACATCAACTTTTTTTTTTTTTTTTTTTTTTTTTTGGTGATTTGTTATTATTGTCATTGTCATCTTTACGCTTAATAATTCTTAACACGTTAAATATTGTTTTTTTTTTTTCTTTCTTGTACGTCACATCACTGTCACAAAGTTTGGCTCAGTTCTGAGTTTTTGATTTTTTTTTTTTATTTTGAGGTTTGATTTTTCAAATTTTTTTTGTTCGTTTTTTTTTTTAACATAAAGGTGGAAATTTTTATGATTCAAAATTTTAATTCCAAAAAAAAGAACAGAAAGAATAAATAAATAATGAAGTGCTAATGATAATTATATATATTTATATTTGTATATTTAATAATTATAAATGATTGTTGTTTGTTAATAATTACACCAGGCATGTAGAACATTTCGTTGTTATTTTGAAAATCGTAAACATCAACAACAAAATTGCCCTAATGATGAAGACCAAAAGACAATCCTACAAAAACAATAACCATTCAGTTGACCGGTCAGTTGACTTTCAGTCAGACTTTATTCAATGCGTAGAACAAAGTTCAATTACATATTTAAGGGCAAAATGGCAAATTTTAAATAAACATTTGTGTACGTGTTAAATTTCAACACACCATACAACATGAATAATAATAAGCCTTGCTTGTTGAAAATAGCTTTCAAACATAGCTTTCAAACTAGCTTGTATCTTCAATCTAGTTCCATTCTCATAGATTTCCAATCTGTCTTTATAACTTATAAAATTGTGCAAACGAGCCTTGACTTTCCATGTTCTTGTTACAACATCTAAAAACTCTAATTAGTCGTATTTCGTCTGTTGACTTTCAGTCAGACTTTATTCAATGCGTAGAACAAAGTTCGATTACATTTTTAAGGGCAATATGACAAATTTGATGTAAATATTTGTGTACGTATTATATTTCACCTCATTATACATTATATACAGCATTATCAGTATGTAATAGTAATAATTAGCCTTGCTTGTTGAAAATAGCTTTCAAATTAGCTCATGGTGGACATAGACCCTCAATAAGAATTCCCCACCTGGAACATGTAGCTTCAATCTACTTCAATTCTCTTAGATTTCCAATCTATCTTTATAATTTATAAAATTGTGCCAACGAGCCTTGAGTTTTCCATGTTTTTGTTCCAACATCTAAAAACTCCAATTAGTCGTATTTCGTTTGTTGACCTGTCACTCGGACTTTATTCAATGCGTAGAATAAAGTTCGTTTACATATTTAAGGGCAAAATGACAAATTTAATGTAAACATAAACATTATAATTTATAGAACATAATAACAATAAGCCTTGCTTGAAAATAGCTTTCAAACTAGCTTATGGTGGGCAGAGACTCTCAATAAGAACTTCCCATCTGGAGCATGTATCTGCAATCTCCTTCAGGTTTCCAATCTGTCATTATAAATTGTAAAATTGTGTAAACGTACCTCGAATTTTCCATGCTCTTGTTTCAACATCTAGTACAGCGGTTAACAAAATTTTTTTGGTTGTGTTTAGTGAATGAGAGAGAAAAAATAAGTTGAAAGAATTTATTTATTTACAGCCATAGCAAGATGTTAGTAATATACGCTACTTTGATTTCCATCTCATCAACATACATAAAGTTATACATCATTGACTTAATAATAAAGAAATGTTTTTTAGATATTTATTTACTAGGGTCTAATTTTGGTTGATAAATTTCGTCACATACTAATAATCAACCTTTTATTTTTTTCAAATTATAGCTTTATGTGCATAAAAAAGTTATTCGCTTTCCTTATCATTTAAATTATTTACTTGAATATTAAAACAATCAAAATGTCTTTTACGAACATATAAGACTTTGAATTTAAAAAAAAGGATTTTTTTAACATAAAACATTTTTTGAGTGTAAACTTGAAAAAAAAAATATTATTGCATCCGCTGACATGTGTGCTTGTCGCAGTCTGATCGACAACTAAATAAAAGAGCATAAGTAATATCTGCACAATTGTGCTATGAAATGGTAATCCCTGATCTAGTACCTCCAATTTGGATATACATATTTCGTTTGTCTTACTAATATTGATTTTCAATCTGACTTTTCCGAACTCTATGGCCAAGTCCTCAGTTTTTGCCTCTGTGGAAACGTTCACATTTTCATCAGTATAATCCAAGGATTTTAAACGTATTTGATTAAGGGATCCCAAATAACCTGTCTTTATAATTTGTAAAATTGTACAAACAAACCTTGAGTTTTCCATGTTCTTGTTCCAGCATGTAGTACCTCCAATTGGATGTATTTCGTTAGTCATATCTACACTGAGCGCCATAATTGAGTCAACACCCACTATAATTTTAAATTCTATTCTATTATAAAAAATATACTTGTAGCACAACAATAATTGAATTGTTGTTTTTGTTTTAACATTTTATAAGTAATAAATAAACGTTTTTATTTTTGGAAATTTATTCGACTATTCTCATTTACTTTTTTCGCTATCCTAAGAAAATGAATTATTTCCGTGATGTTTACTCACTTTTGGCGCTCAGTGTATATTGATTTTCTTTCTCACATCTCTCCTAACTTTAAATCCAAAATTTTTGCTTGCATGTTAGCACCTCTATGGAAATGTCCACATTATTATCAGCATAATCTAACGATTCTTAACGTATTTGATCAAGGGATCTCAAATAATTTCCCTTTGTGTTTATCCATGTATGATCTTTTAACTACTGCGTCAAGTACAAATAGATATGGAAGCGGTGATAATAAACATTCTTACCTTACGCCAGTTGTTCTAAATGGTTCTCAGATATAAGTATGCATACATACATATGTTTGTATTGGTAAACCACACTCACATGCAGCAAATGAAAGTGACGAAAATTAAAAAAATTAAAATTTTTTTTTTTATTTCCATTACCTTACCAGCTCTGAAAAGAAGAAGGCTGCCTTCCAAAATGTTAGTTGCTTTGTGTTTGAACGAAGTATCGTGTTTCATAAAGCCGCTGTACAAAATATATACGAAGTATTCTATTTCAAAATGTCGTCAATGTTTATTTTTAACGCAGTCAAAAAGCAATCAGGCATCGGATTTATAGTTGATGCTTTGAAATTCGTTTGTTTGCGCGCACAATTAAAACACTAAAAATAGGAGAATGGCCGACTCACAGATGTAATATGACGCGTTGCAGTGCGTACGTTTTGTATTGTAAATGTAAACAAAGCACATAGTTGCTTTGTTTGGTAACTTTACATATGTACATAATTTAAATACCGCAGTAGAACCGCATACAAACTTTGTATTGATACATTTTGGAAGGCAGCCGAAGATTGATGTGGGCCAAAGACCTTTACACACAATGTTTAAGGTTTAAGTGTTGTCACAGTGTTTCTTCTTTTATTATTATTTTATTTTTGTTTTTTTGGTTTTGATTAGGGAGTCATTGTACGAATACACAACGTGATATAATTTTAAAAATTTAGCCTAAAATCAAAATTATTAGAAATGATTGTTAAATTATACGGTTTCCTATATTTTTGATCTAATTACACATTTTTTTTTGTGTTTGATAAGAATATAAATTAATTTTAATAAATATAACCTAGCGATAGTATTGAAATTTAAGCGGCAATTTTCAGCTTTGCGACGGCTTCAACGCGAAAAAAATAATATCGGCGTATAAAACGTGACATCGGAAATAGTATTAATTTTTAAAGTTAAGGTTGAAAATAAAAATAGAAACAAAGTTCAAAAATGTTTATTAAGGACTTCAACTATTAGAAAATAATTTAAACTTATAGAATAGCTTTAAAATGAACCGTTATATACAATTAAAATAGAAAATTTCGTTATGGAAAAAGTAGGATATCTATAAATTTTTTTGTGTGTTTCTATTATTTTTTCCACCACTATATATATATACATATACATATATATACATCTATTTATATACATATATATACGTACGCTTGTATAATTTTTAATTAAAAGTGGGAAATTCAGCACTATTTTAAAAATTCGATACTATCGATAGTATCGATAGTTTTATAGCGGACTATCGAAACTATCGAATGGGCCGACTATCGATAGTTTTGCAGCTCTACACGCAAACCCTCAGCAGTTATTCCACTTTATTGATTGCCCAACAGCAAATCTGTGATTGTACTATTGCTCTGTAATAAAAATTTTGAGGATAAGCTATCCAGCTTCATTTGTAATTTCTAAAAAATAAAATAATTTGAATCGATTCTGACTATCTTTCGTGAATAATGCATGTTTCGAAGCCTAAAAAATTAAAAGATTATAATATTAAAAATACATGCTAATATTAAAAGGATTCTTCTACATTCACTAGGTAACTACGTATCATGGTTTCTTGTTTTCCTGCCAGGCCCGCTTTCTTTCTGGTTTGTTTTTCCTCATTCGCAAGGGCGCAGTATCAAACCAATGATAATAATGTTATTGATGCATATGATCAAATAATCACCCTTATTCTGGTTGTCGTCGTCGTCGTCGCCATCGTCGTCGTTACCAAAAATGATGTCGATAAAATCAGAGTCGACAAAATCAGAGTCGACACAACACAATATCGACGGCGTATTGACTCACAGAATACCAAATGTGTGTCGACAGTCATCTATAACTGTCAATAACGACAAACAGAATACCAATTTTAAACTGTCGACGCAAGACGACGTCGACGACGACAACCAGAATAAGGGTGATTATCTTGAAACTATCACAATAAAAACTATCACTCTGTCTAACATTCCATTTAGTTGTGAATTGATGTTTTCAGATCTAAAAATTCAGCTAAATTACACAGCCCTGCATAGGTTTTGCAAATAAGATGGCTCCAGGTGTTTCCGAAGGCATTTTGCGCGCTGAACACGAATTCAAAAAGTTTCCATTACGTCAGGTTTTCGAGAAAAAAGGGATTGAAACCCTTAAAAATAGCGTTTTTGGCCATTTTTGAAAAATTGTAGAGCTAAACACTGACGTGCTAGAACCATCGCTATTGTCAGAAATTGACAATTGATCTTTGTTCTTTAAAATGAGCCCAAAGCCAAATTGTTTGCATGCACCCTTAAAGTAGGGGATGGGTTTATGTCAATGGGTTCAAGAGAAAAAGAAACACATTACGGTAGTCCTTAAAAATTAATCAGATTTACTTGAAAATTGTTACTCAGGGGTTTTTGGGGTCGCTGATACAGATCTTCATTCAGAGTTTATAAATTCAAAATGGCGGATCCAATATGACGGTCGTATGGCGTATGGCGGTTTTCAAGTAAATCCGATTAATTTTTATAAACCTCGACTACCATATTGGATCCGCCATTTTGAATTTTTAAAATCTGTATGAAGACCCAGGACCCCAAAAACCCCTGAGTAACCCCTGAGGAAAGTTTTTGAACCCAGATTCGTGGTCAGCGCGCAAAATGCCTTCGGAATCACCTGGAGCCATCTTATTTGCACAAAATTTGCAGGGCTGTGTTATCGTTCTTTTCTTCGTTCGTCCGCCTAAACATTTCCCATAGGTTTTTTGTTGTAGTTCTTTGATTTCCTTACAATTTTATTGATTAAGTTTTTTTTTGCAAACTCAAGAACAGAGTAGTGTATTATATTGGGTCCTAGAATGATAGGGTTGCCATGGGCCGTAAACTACAAACACCGTAAATTGCATTGGGTCTTTGTTAAGATGTGTTGTGCCTGAGTAACTTTTCTATTTCGTTCGTTGGTGTTATAAATTCATTGGATTTACCAAAATAGATTATTTGTTGAAGAACTGAAGCCTCTTAATTTTTAAAATTCGAAACAAGCCTGATGAACATTTGATGTCTTCTATCGATTTCAATATTGGATTGCTTGTATACGAATTGGAAAAATGAGAAAGTTGTTCAAGGTGTTGTAGTTGGCTTACAACCAATGTTGCCTATTGACAATAAAGTAATGTTTAGAGAAGATTAACTACGAATTTCTAATGCATGTTATCTGCTATATTTTATGTTTAATTGTTTTAAAGATTAAAAGATTAATTCAATTAAAAAAAAAGCCTGTAAAACATAAAATGATAAATTTAATTTGTTTTCCTTTTGTTTAATTATTTTCTGTTGTTAAATTTATATCTTTTCAAATTATTTAACAATACAAAACAAATATTTTTATTTGTTAAATACTCTCGCACATGTACATACACTGAGCAACAAAAGTGAGTAAACTCCAACTGAAATAATTCATTTTTCTTAGGATAGCAAGAAAAGTAAATGAGAATACATAGTCAAATAAATTTCCAAAAATAAAAACCTTCATTTATCTAATATATAAAATTCTCCTGACACGGTGTTAGTGGTTAAACTCCTTGGAAATGGATCGACCGATTTTCATGAAATTTTGTGTGCATATCGGGTAGGTCTGAGAATCGGACAACATCTATTTTTCATATCCCTAAATGTTAAGAGGGCATGGCAAATCGTTAAAATTGAATATTTAGGTACATATTGATCGTAGACGAATAAAATTTGTTGGGTAAGTTTGTAGAATCGATATCGACAATTCCACCTAAAATGGGCATGACAACCCTCCCCCTTCAAGTAATACCTATAACGCTTAAACTACTGAACCGATTTTAACCATTCTGTTTTTGTTCGAAAGCTTATCAGGTTTAGATGGTTTGAAAAAAACAAATTCGATATAGCAAAAAGAAGGCGTGGCAAACCTTTAAAATTGAATATTTAGGGACATAGTGATCATAGACGAATGCAATTTGGAGGGTAAGTTCGTATAGTCGATATCGACAAACTCACCAAAAATGGGCGTGGCAACCCTCCCCCTTAAAAAGATACCTATAAGTCGGCTAATTCGATGGTTTTTAACTTGCAACATAGTCATATCTCAAAAAAACTTGAACTTGGCAAAATGCGATTTAAGTTTTCAAGACATAAGTCCTATGATCTAATTGCCTAACTTCTAATTTCTATAACTTCGGTTCAGCTTGGGATATAAAACTGATTTTTTTTCAACATGTACAGAAGGTCTAAAAGAGCAGTTTTGCTTAAGTAACTACAAATTTTTAATTTTTTGAGATATGACTACGTTGCAATAAAGGAGCGATATGTACATATATAACATGTATGTCTGTTAGTTTTTGTTTTGGAGCGAGTACAACAACTACAACTTTGTCAGCACTACCCATGATTCGGACCTCTTATTGTTATTATTTGTATGCCTCACCTAAATAACGTACCGACTTTGATTAAATTTTGAACTAGATAAATAGATCCACACACTTATAGTAACTTAGTTATTTTTATATTAACTGTGATCTGTTTTGGGCAATAAAAAAAAATCAATTTTGGGCGGGATGAAGTTCGCAGGGTCAGCTAGTTACTTATAAAATGTTAAAACAAAAACAACAATTCAATTATTGTTGTGCTACAAGTATATTTTTTATAATAGAAAATTTAAAATTATAGTGGGTATTGACTCACTTATGGCGCTCAGTGTACATACATATGTATGTATGTAGGTCCATGTTTACATACATATCTACATACATACATTTTTGATATAAATCTTTAATTTTATTTCTATTAATAAAGTTTCTTTTCTTTACTAACGAAGATAATTAGTTTGGCCAATAAAATTCCCTGACATGTATAAACAAGCGTTAAAAAACTTTCCTAGAACGTAAAGTTAAGATTTCAAAAACTGTCATTTAAAGTGGGGAAATTTTGATAAAAACTTACCAAAATGCGTTGGATACATACACCGCAGGGTACTTTACAAAAAACACAAATTTCCAATTAAGGAAGTAACAAAAAAAAACAACCAAAATTGATGTTTTCTATTTAAATTTACATTTCAACAACACGTATTGTGAATGAAATTAATGATCTATTGTCTATTATTTTGAGGAATGAAAAAAAATAATTTAAAAAATACCCGTGAAATAAAACAAAATGTTTTTTTCTTTCATGGATTTTGTGGATTTTTAATGATCGCTTGCCTATATGAAGGCAGGGAATGGAAATTCAATTAAAAGAAAATGATTTTAAATGTATCGATACTATTAGTCTATGTGAGACATACATATGTACATACATAAATAATTATTTGTTTTTCTGTTATTTTTAAACAAATTTCTAAAAGAACACACATACAGATACACACAGATCTTAGAAAGATACATATCTGCGCATGCATCTGTACATATGTACAAATGACATGAACGCTAAATAGACAAATTGTTGACAGTTTTATTATAATTTATTTTTATTATGTAATTTGAATATTGTGTGTACATACAGCTATGGACATTAAATTAGCACAAAATCCATTTATAGTTTGATTATGATTTTTTTCCTACAAGGATAAAGACCTCATACATACATAATTGGTCATTACAACCCTTCAGTCAGGATTACGACCTAGCTTCTCACACCACTTATGTTGTGTGCGTTAATTTTATACATGAGTGGCGGGACCTACAGTTTAAAGTCGACTCCGAACGACAGTTTTTTGAGAAGCTTTTCATGGCAATTTTATTTACTCTCAGAGTTTTTGCCAGAAATCTGCTGAGAGGAAGTCGCCGAAGAAATATTTTCATATTTTCGTTTTGATGTCTGACCCGGGATTCGAACTCGGGCCTTCAGTCTAATAAGCCAACACACTACCTACTAGACTACGGCGATAAAGACCTCTCATTCTGGAAAAAAAATACTTTGGAGTGATGAAACAAAGATAAATTGTTTGGGACCGGATGGTAGAGTCTTTGTTCATCGGTCAAAATGTCAGGCATTTAATCCACGTTACACTCAAAAGACCGTAAGCATGGTGGAGGAAGCATCATGGTGTGGGGATCATTTTCATGGCACACTGTGGGTCCAATCGTCAAAATTAATGGAAAAATGGACCGTTACAAGTATTTGGAACCATATGCTTTTGAAAACATGCCAGTTTCATTCATATTTATGCAAGATAATGATCCCAAACACACGTCTAAGCTGGTAAAGGATTGATTTTACAAAGAGCGCATTCGCGTTTTAGACTGGCCGGCGCAAAGTACTGACTTAAACCCTCCTTGAAAACCTCTGGCACGATGTGAATGCTCAACAAAAGTAATTGTTGAGTAATTGTGTAATTGCTCAACAAAAGTACAAAAATTTGGACAATTTGTGGCTTGAAATACGGAACGCTTTGTACTCGATTCCCAAAGAACGTTGCCAGAATTTGATTGAAAGCATGTCCCGTAGATGCCACGCGGTGCTTAAAAATAAAGGCTATTCTATCAAATATTGACCAAGTAAACGAAAAACAATAATATTTTTACTATTTATTAAAATATATTATTTTTATTTCAAAAATTTTAATTTTGTGCTATTTTACTGTCCAGCTAAAATCTAGCATTTGATATGTTGCAGGCCTTAATGAGCATACGATCGGCAATTTAGTCAAAATTTTTGTTTTTGCTTTAAAGAAAAATATGTCTTTTATGTTTTAATGTTTAAATTTTTTTAAAGTTAATAGACTTAAAATACTATAAGAAATTAGATTGTTTTTATGACAATTTTTTGTGCTAATTTAATGTCCATGGCTGTATGTATGTATGTGTACATTTATTTTTTTTATATTTTTACAATCTCATAATGCAATAGATTGCAATAAAAAAATTACATTTCTTGCTAGTCTTTGTTTCTTCATACAAAAAAAAAAAAAAAAAACCCATTTATAACCTATACTTAGTAATTATAGAGGGGTTTTGTATGTCTGAACACGTAAATTGTGGTTTAAGTTATTGCAAATGTACACATATGGGCAAATTCACAGCCTAATGTAAAATGTCAATAAAATTTTCAAAAAATAATTGTTTATTCCTACTCTTCTTTATTATTTATCGGCTTCTTTCAACATTCTTACAATGTAAACCATAGATTTCTAATCCAAGCTCCTCAAAACCACTTCAAAATTTTAAAATTTTTTTAATTTTCCAAGTAAGTATTTAGTGGTTATGAATTCAAATTTTTTAAATTTTAATATTTCATTTTGTTGCGGAACTCCTCCTATATAAGTAAATATCAATAATTTTTTTGTTACCAAAACCAAATCGTATCTAATGGCAATTAGTCAATGTTTAATTCAACTTGACCCACTCTGATGACAATGTTTTTGCTGTGGTGTGGTGTTTTATATTGCAAAGAAGCTTTATTAATAGTTTTATAGCATTGAAAAGTGTGGCAACACTTTATTTAAATACTTTATTCATTCACTGTTACATGATTTCTTTTTGACTTTGTGATTAAATCTGATTAAAATTTTTAACTATGGTTTCCCTCATTTCTGGGGCCATTAAATAATCATTTCAAGCACACTATCTTATGGCGTTTTCTTTTCTATCAAAAAATGTGCATTTTATTTAAAAAAATGCAATTTTGTGTTTGTTTCTTAAAAATGTTTCGCCCTCTAAAAGGGTGGTATGTTTTATTCTAAATAATTTGCACTTGCCAATGGTGGAGGGCATTGCATTTTATGCCCTGTATAAATCGAGAGTGCTGATAATGCCCTGTAAAGCAGATGACTTTTGTTTATTTATAGGGCTACCAGATGAAATTTAAAAAAAGTCGCCTGGTATTGTTATCCAATTTTGAAGTTAATTTTTTCATTGTTTTGTGGAGTAACATTAAGGAAACATTACATTATTAAAGCTACATGGTCAGTAATATAAAAAAAAATTGTATTCAGTGTTAGAACAGTGTTAAAAAATTTTTTTTGATTATAAAAAAAGTGCTCAAAACATTAAGTCGAAAAATTAGCGTTCTTGCAACACCTTTTTCATATTTACATATTTTATTGAAAACGAATCAAAAAATACAACATATTTTTAAATTAAATTTTTAAATATGAATATTGCTGCATCTATTTTATTTGCGAAAATTTAAATAAATCAGTTATTAGATTCATCTTCGTCATCTTTTGAATAAATTGGCATTTCCTCATTCATTTTCTTAATAAGTGGTAAACACAGGGCATACCCTTTTTTAAAATTTATGTTTTGTTCTTCTCAAATAAAAAATTACATTACAACAGGGTTGGTCAGCAATTTTTTTAATGTACCTTGTAAGAGGGTGACATTTTCTTTGTAGAAAAGAAAACACCATAAGTAATAATTTCAAGCGCACTATCTTAATTGAAACTCAAAAGGTAGTTGCAGAAAAGGCAATCCATGGCACAATTGTCACGACTATATTGCAATTGAAGCGGCCTAGGGAGAAGCATATTCGTCGAGTCCATCACTCCCAGATGGGAGTATATATCGTGTCCATCACTTCAGCGTTTCTCTTCTCTGTTTGCTTCTTACAAAGATAGCTTCTATCTCCTGCTCTGTCAGATTTCGATTCACAACCTACTTTAATCACATATGGCCACGTAGTTTGCTACATAACTATACCTATATCATGAGCATTCGATATTGTAAAACCAAAGAACGTAAACAACAATTTTTATTTCCTCTTCCGATATTTATTTTAGGGCCATTATTACAACTTGCCGTTAACTAAAAGGAGGATTTTAACGGGCAGATAAATTGTTTTTCATTATTATAAGTGCACAATATATTAGAAGTGAGCGTTAAGCTAAAGGGAGAATCATCCTACCGGTAACTTTTAAAGTTAAGTTTATGTTTAAACTTGCCATATTATATATTATTTTCAATATGGCAACTTCAAATATAAACAAAATGAGCATATACAAGAAAAAACGAAGCACGTCGTTGGCTCTGCATTTAAAAAAAAACTTGTTATATTCAGCAGTGTTATCGACATTGCTCCGGCACTGCCATATTTGTGAAAAAGTTAACTTTATTTTATTATTAGGTTGTAATAACGAACAGAAGTTAAAGGTGACTTTAAAGTTCACTTTAGCAAAAGTTACCTTTAACTAAACCCAACTTTAACGGGAAGTTGTAAAAATGGCCCTTAATTGTTAACAATCTGGCAACTTTAAGCATAAAGGGATTTTTCCTTTTCTGCTTTGTATACTTTACACTTTATTATGTCTGAATAGAATAAAAGAATTAACTTTGATTCGTTAATTACTGGCTTTCTTAATGTAAATAGTCATATTTTATTATTTTTTTTTTTTTTCTGAATATTTAATTTTTTTTATAACCCTTGAAAGCAATTTAATTGTCAATATAAAAATTACGATTTTTACTTGCTAACAGTGTACTGACTATTCCCGTTATCTCTATTACAATGAAGTTTTATAACATCCTTAAAAAAATCTTCTTTTTCTTTAGCTTTTATCTAATCTTTCTTTTTTCATAAAAAGAAAAGAACAAGAAAAGAAAAAAAATCATTTGAATTGTTTATACTCAGACTATTTTTATTAGGATTTTTCACTTAAAAGCATTGCATTGTTGTATTCGTGTGTGTGTGTTTGTGTTTATTTACAAATCATCTGTAATGTGTTTAGTTTTGTTATTGTTTTTTACGCTCACGTTAATGACTCGTGCGCATTTTACTACTCAAACAAACAAAAAATGAGCCAAAAGAGAATATTGCAAAATTGTTTGTCTCCATGCATATGCATGCATTCAGACAGTACTGACGTTGTCATCATTTTTATTATTATTTTTTTTATTCTTTTTTTTTTGTTGTCATTATCCATTGCAATTGTCGTCTATAGTTTTTTTTATTGTTGTTGCTGTTGCTGTAATAGCATACATACCAAATTACAACAATGTGCTTGTGTTTACAAACACTACAAATTAACAACAACTTACACGTGCACTTTGCAACACTGTGTTAAACATTGTGAGAACAACAACAAAAATAAAAAATAGAGCAAAAAATGAGAATAAAAATGATGAGCTTTGCAAAAATAAATCGTTTCGAAAGTTAATGAATTAAAAAATAAGCGTCAATTTATATAGGAAATGATTTTAGTTTTATTGTAATAAATTGTCAATTAGTTGATCGCAATTAACATTCTATGAATTTTCCTATAAAAACAAATAATATTCGTATGAAAGCCCTCGCCTAAGCGGTGTAGTAACGTCTGTTGTAGTACGTCTACATTTAATTCTGGAGTCTGGAGACACTATGGAATAAACTTGGTTGCCACATAATAAGTAAAAAATAAAAGTTATTTCTATACTGCATCAGTTTAACTATGAAACTTTGATTTTTGACTAAAATTGAAAGGCGTGTCCACACCTGTTACGTCAGACGAAAACAGTGTTTTTTTTAATAGCGGTAAGTTGGTAGTTAAATGTAAAAAAGGTTAGGGTCCGATTTCTTCACTTTAACCCTTATTCTTTTGCTAGTAACATCAAGACTTGCTCTTTGCAAATCAATTTTACTCATGATCGATTAGTCAGTGGGTCGGTTATACATACATAGAGCGCATTATGGAAACAATTCGCTCTTTTACCCACATGCAGTTGTAAAATAAATTTATTTCCTTTTTTTTAATTTTTTATTTCTAAAAATTTTAAATTTTTCTTTTTATGCCCACTGTTGGCTCATGTTGCATAAATCTTATTTATAAAATACGGTTCATCGCATGAAAAACACTGATTTTTTGCCAGTATAAGCATTTCAGTTTGACACATCTAAACTAAAAAGCTGCAAAGTTCAGTTCTGTCAACCCATTTGACAACATAAACAATCTGCTGATATTTTTAAATTTATAAAAAAGTTAAAAGATATAATAAAAATAAATACGAAAATACATAATTATAGTGTCACTATAAAAAAATCCTCATCATATACTTTATTTAGACAATTTGGAAGATTTTTGTTTTTTTTTTTATAAATTTATTTACCAAAACTTAAATTTACTAAAAATAGGAACAAAAAAAACCCTCTCAATTATTTATTTACTTCCCTCTTAATGGATATGTATGTTCTGAAATTAGTATTTAATTATAGTTGTTGTTATTTTGTGTTTTTTTTATTATTTTAATTACTTAAATTAATGGTGGTTTATACGTACATCTATTAGGTTTCTACATTTAAAGTGTTTTTTTTTTTTTTTTGTTCACAATAAAAAGTAATACATCAACATTATAAACAAACAGACTCATTATTATTGTTTATACAAGCCATGGGGCATTTTACAGTAAAACGAGTATTCGGTACACTACACTCATTTTACTATTTTGGGATTTCTTTTGTTCAACAAAAGAAAAAAGAAAAAAATGAATAAAATTGGAACAAAAAAAAGTATTTTTTTATATATTCCTGCTTTATTCAAATGGCCCGGTTTTTATTCTATTATTTAAAAAAAAAATTTGTTGACAACATTTTTTTTTTTGCAAAAGTTGTTGTCATCTTCACAACCGGTCTAAAAGTCTCTTTTTATATGTTTTTTGTTAGTGTAAGTTTGACTATGGGTGTAAGATTATTAGGTGTAGATATGTATGTATGTATGAGTAATTAATTAAATTTTATAGAAAATAGCATGAATGCAAAATTTATGTTTGTACGTCAGCGAAGTTTAGATGACAACTGTGTTGCCAGGTAATTTCAAAAAAAAAAAAAAAAAAAAAAAAAAAAAAAAAAAAAAAACAATAATATTTACATTATTGAACTGTATTTTGGATATAAATAATGAAAATGCAGGGACCGTAACTGTTATAACTTTTATCGTAAAAGTCAAAAAATAATAGTTATTTTTTTAAAAATAATAGTTATTTTTTGACTTTTATTTTTTCGAGCAGAAATAAAAGTTATTTTTGTTTTAATTCATGATGAATTCATAATATTTATTAAAAAATTCTTTAAAACAATTAAAGTAAATTATGTTAAACAATTATTAGAATTAAGTTTTGCAATGAATATTATTTCTGCTCGAAAAAATAAAAGTCAAAAAATAACTGTTATTTCTACCCGAAAAAATAAAAGTCAAAAAATAACTTTTATTTGTGCTCGAGAAAATAAAAGTCAAATATAACTTTTATTTCCACCCGAAAAAATAAAAGTAAAAAATAACTGTTATTTTTTCCCCAATAAAATAAAAATCAAAAAATAACTGTTATTTTTTCCCCAATAAAATAAAAATCAAAAAATAACTTTTGTTTCTGCTCGAAAAAATAAAAGTAAAAAATAACTGTTATTTTTGCTCGAAAAATAAAAATCAAAAAATAACTATTATTTTTTCTCTAAAAAATAAAAATCAGGTTTTTAAAAAGCATCGCATTTTATAAAAATTTGGTCCAAGACGATCAAAATGGTATACTTGGTTTTGTTCTCCGACATTTCCTTGCGGTTGCTTTTTTTTAATCAAAAATTCAAAAATAACAGTTATTTTCGGTCCCTGTAAAAATGTGATCAATAATGAATTTTTCTTCCAAATAATCTTTGTTAGCAACATATATTGTCAGACCACCAATGATAGGTTGTGATTTCATATAAATAAGATATTATGTTGCATTTATGTATGTATCTGGTCACTATGTTTAAAATTATTTGGCAATCTCATGTAAATTATTTTGCCCAGAATTGTTTCTAAGAAGGCCTGTCAAATCAGAAATTCTTAAAATTTTTCTTAGGCCCTAAAAGCAACAAAGTTATAGGAATCCTTTTTAAGAAATATACAAAAATAAGTAGCTAAGGTGGCTTACCAAACAACAAAAATTAAAAAAAAAAAATATTACCTATCCTAATCTGCAATCTTAAAGACGTTTTGTATACAAAACATCAGTGACTTTGATTTTTCGGGCGTTCATATGCCTGACAGCTTCTCATTAAAGCGTTCACCATTATTACCATTACATTACACAGGTTCAAATACTACGTGCATTATCATTAGTTCATTGCAGCCGTGATCAAATAGGCAAATCCTAAGTTACAATATTATCGATAAATCTAAAAGATGTCCCTTAAAATACGCTGACTACACATGAACTAAAGCAGGATAACAATACAGTGCACTCTGAGTGTTCTATTTTTCAGAGAACTAAAGCTCCTCACGATATATTATACATCAGAGTCTCAAAGTGGATCCCTTTACAGGTTCCCAGGATTAAACCAGCTGTGTCCTCTTGATCTCTATCCAAAACAAAACAAAAAACGAACTTTTTGTAGTGCGATCAAAGAATTCTAATAAAAATTAAATTTAATCCTAAACTAGGAACAAATCCTTTTTATAATGTGGTTAAAAATATGGCAAATAATTCATCTGGTCTTAGAGTTTTCTGTCTTACCTCTAATTAGCATTTGATTAATTCTGATCATTTACAAATTTGTGTCACGCTCTTTTGTTGAACAAGCAGCAATCGTTCAATCATATATAGGGTATGGGCATTAGCGGTTATGTCACTAAATCCATGCTTTTCGTCATTATAATAACCAACAAAGTCAAGATCTTATAGCGATTGGGAAGACCGTCTTTAACAACAATGCCCATTAAAAATATAATCCTACTCCTTACAGATCTAGGGATCTAGCGGTTTCAACCGACTTATTATCTGAACGTCCATCACGAACTTAAGATCAACTATAATTCACAGAGTTTTTTTCTTCTATCTAATCAAATAGAAGATGAAAATAATTCTTAAGAATGATATCAACTTTAAAAAAAGAACGTATTTGTTTTTTGAATCCATATTTTTCTGGTAATTGTTTTTCCACAAAACGTTATCGATAACAATACTCCCATAAAAGAATGCCATTTTTATGTGTCACCACTTTTTACGCGATGAAATTTGTTTTATTTTATTTTATGAAATTCAATTATCCAAGGTTATGAATCATACAAATCGATAAAAATACAATTAATTGGCAACTATGGTTGTTTTTTCAAGTGTAGTGGGTCAGTTTAATATGTAAACAAAATAAAACCGTTAGATAGAAAGTATAGACGACACACAAACCCACACACATGACGGTTTTTCATGCAAACAATTTGGCATTTCGTGAAAATTACGTTAAGATAACATCTCAAAGTATCCATGGCAAATGAACCAACAAATAAATAAACAAACAAATTAAAATGAATAAATTGAAACGTTTATTTATTTGAATGAATTATGAGAAAATAGATAAAATATTAACCAGAATTGAATTGTAAAAGAATTAAATTTTATTGAATAATAAAAATAAATTAAAAAGATTTTTTTAAAAATAGAAAAAATATTTCATTTGAATTTCAGATTCCAAATAGAGATTTCAAAGGAATCTTAGCACCATAATAATAATAATAATATTTTTATGAATTATTGGTAACATTATTTCAACGTAAATGGAAATTTTCAAAATGATTAATATTTTCATGAACCTTTTTCTCTGTAATCTTTATAAGAATTCATCATTCTGATTCCATTATTTTAAAGGTGATAATTGTTGCTTTTAAACCATCCAAAAAAAATTATTGTCTGGCAAGTTTATTGTCATTTTTATGACCTGATAAAAAAAAAGTTATACCTGGGTACATTGTTCCCCAAGAAGCGAAAAAAAAATTTATTTAAATTGCTTAAGTTAAATGCAATTAAAAATAAATGCTTTGTGTTCTGCTACTACTACTCAGACGGATTTTATAAAAATTGTAAAATATTTTCTGTTTTTTTTTATTATCCATAGTAAATGGAAATCTTCTTAATGGTAGTTCATTTGTAATGACATTGAATTAAGAAATATAGTGATTTATGTACAATATTCGTGAATGTTTAATTAACCCAAGGACCTAAGGGAGTCACCTCGAAATTGTATTGTATTCTCCGTTGTTCTTTATTAGCTTTTTGTAAATGGTATGGTAGTTAACCCATCATTATCAGAGTTCAAAGTCATGCTGATACTTTTGAAAAGATCCCTTACAGTTGGACAGTTTCCTAGAAGATGCTGTGTACTTTCCTCTTTTTACTCGTCAAGCAACTCCTGCAAATGCCACTTGCCTGTAATCCTAAGGGCTCAGAAATAAATTCGTTCATTTAATCATTATAAAATTTACAGTTTTACAGTCCTTCTGGGAAGGAGTATGACTGTATGAATAATGTTTTATAACTTTAGGCAACGAAAGATGGCAACCCTACCATCCTGGAACCTTCTGGTGCTACCTTTTACCTACTTAGCTGGTTAAATTTGGTTAACTAAGTAATAAGAATAATAATTTTAAAATGCTTTGTAATTAGCCTTCAGAAAATTCGGTTACAATATGCACTCTGAGTCATCTATAAAGAGAAAGAGAATTGTCGTTGCTAATATTGCCTTCTATAGAAGACCACACTCGGGAAAATACAACCAACAATATTCCGTGATCAGCCCCTCTGTTCCGTTTCTATACTGATAATTTAAAAGTAATTTCTATTCAGGCGAGCTTGTGCGGTAGATTTCAGCGCTTTAGTTATGGCAACGTAAGCTGTTTTTTGACATTATTAACGTGGGAAAGTGACAACATATCATATAAAGCTTAAGTCTCCAGCAATGCTGCAACACAAGTAATACAAGGTCAATCTGTTTTATGGAGATACTCATCTAAAAATTGTTGGAAGACTCAATCAATCCTTTTAGAGAGACATAAATAGAGATACTCGTCTAAAAATTGTTGGAAGGCTCGATTAATCCTTATACTAACCTGCTCTTGCTATTCTCGTACATACATATGTATGTATGTACATACATAATTGGTCATTACAACCCTTCAGTCAGGATTACGACACCACTTATGTTGTGTGCGTTAATTTTTATACATGAGTGGCGGGACCTACGTTTTAAAGTCGACTCCGAACGACAAATTTTTGAAAAGCTTTTCATGGCAATTTTTTTACTCTCAGAGTTTTTGCCAGCAATCTGCTGAGAGGAAGTCGCCGAGGAAATATTTTCTTATTTTTTTTATTTTGATGTCTGACCTGAGATTTGAACTCGGGCCTTCAGTCTAATAATCCAACACACTACCTACTAGACTACGGCGACTTGCTCTTGCTATTCTCGTAACGATAACCTTAATTAGATCAGTAGTAGCAGTGATATACACTGAGCGCCAAAAGTGAGTAAACACCACTGAAATAATTCATTTTCTTAGGATAGCGAGAAAAGTAAATGAGAATAGTCGAATAAATTTCCAAAAATAAAAACGTTTGTTTATTACTTATAAAATGTTAAAACAAAAAAATCGTAAAAATTATTGTTGCCCTACAAGTATATTTTTTATAATAGAAAATTTAAAATTATAGTGGGTGTTGACCCACTTATGGCGCTCACTGTATTCTATCCTAATAAGGAACAGCAGTTCGTTCGCACACGCTACAATCTTCACATACTTGTCATACAATCTGATTAGGTTTTGGTTTACGATAGGCCCCATAATAGTGATAACATGAACCTATCTTAAGAATTCTTATGAAAACTGCAAACATTTTTCAATAAATAACAGTAACTTAAGTAAACTTTCGCAACTATCTAATACAATCAATTATCAATTTTAACTGTGTTATAAACCGCTAAATCGAATGGAAAAAACGCTTGTTTAGCCACATTATTTTTATAAGAATTTTAATGCTTTCTTTTAACTTAATTTCCTATTATGTATTACAAATTAACTGGTTCTGAAAATTTGCATTTTTTTTTTCACTTCTTTTAAGGCGTGTAGTATGATTATTTAAATATTTCGTTTATCTGAAGAGGATTATTTTCTGTTTTTTTTTAAGAATTTGTTACAACAATACATATATTATTTTCTTTTGATTTAACTTCTATTGTTAGTAAGGTTCTTCTGTTTTTTTTCGTTCTTTCTTTTAACAAAAAAAAAATTTAATTGCATTTTATTAAAAAAAAAAAAAGATAACATGTTTGCTTCTGTTGTATCAAACATTCTTTTCATTTATGATTTGATACAAAAAAAAAAAAAAAAAAAAAACTACTTCGACATTTTTTCTCTATATTTTCCTCATCTCTTTTTCATTTTTCTAGCCATCTCAACGGTCCGGTGACTAAAGCCCTCGAAATTGTTACTGTTGAACAAAAAAAAAAAAAAAAAAGTAACGAATTAAGTTCAAATCTTAAGAAGAAAAAAGTAAAAAAAAAAATATTAAAAGTTATACAAAAACAACAACAACCCATGTACACAAAGTCAATACAAACACTACTTAATACACTACATAACAAAAATTAGCCAATACTTAACACTTTAGTTTAATTAATAATAATTTTTAAAAATGTAAACAAAACGCTAAACAAATTGTAAAAACTGCATTAAATTAATTAAATTATTCTATGAAAATTATATTAATTAATTAGTAGGCTATAAAAAAAATCAATTAAAAATAAAACCAATAACAATTCCATTTACATTGTTGTGATATTTTTCTTTAAAAAATTTGTTTCTCCTGGTTCAATGTAAATTAATTAAACAAAAATTTATATTTAAACAATTACTTAAACCCTTTACAAATACTACCCCTACTACTTAAGCTTGAAATTTTTTTGTTTAAAATTTTTGTTTTTTTAATTTTTTATTCATAATTTTGTTGCCAATTTCTTATTTGTTAGAGAAAAAAAAAATAAATAGAAAAATTAAACTTAAAACAAGTATTAAGTTAGTTATTTAATTTAATTTTCTTAGTTTTACCAAATGTTTTGGTTTTAAAAAGGCCTAAAAAGAATTATTTAAGAAAATTGTTTTTTTCTTGTTAATTAACATGTAAATGAAAGTATTGAAATATTAAATAATACTCTTTAAGCTATTTTTTACAATTTATTTTTTGTAAATTTAAAACTATTCTTTTGAAACTTACAAGTATTATCAAACAAAACCGCATAAAAGAAAAAACATTCCTAATTAAATTGTATCCATCTATATCTATTTGTTTTATTTAATAATTTAACATTAAATTAAATTGGTAATGCAAATTTACTCTTAATTCGTATTGTAAAATCAAAGTGAAAAAACGTAATCATATTGAAATATTTAAAAAAATAAAGAAAAAAAAAACGGCTAAGCAACACAAAACAATTCAACACCATGTCGCTCAACGGCAAGCAACCAGATGAGGCATTAAACGCAGCCACCCACCAGCAACAGCCGGCACAACAACAGCTTCACCGCAGGCGCCTAGAAAATAACAATTATTTTAACAATAACAATGACCTTAAAGACACCTCTTTTATGCCGTCAACGCCAACAACATCAGCGACAGAGTCTACGCCAGCTGCAAAACTAGCGTCCCAATTGGCGTCAACGCTATTCAACAACACAAATCCAACAACAACAGACAGCAATAACACTACAACACATAATGCCAATAGTAGTAATAGTAGTTCTAGTATTATACACCTTCCCTCACCACCAACACCAACAACAGTGTCTACAACAACAACAACAACGTTGTCAATTACAATTCCAACAACAACAACAACAGCAACAACGTCTAATAGTGAAAGTATGACACAAAATAACAGTAATAGTAACAGTTTAAGTAGAAGATCTTTAGATGTTCACACATTAGATATACATGAACCTACACAAGAAAACCAACAACAAGAACAACAACAATATCAACATTACAATAATAATATTAAACAGCAACAACAACAACAACAAAATCATCAAAATAATTCATCAACAAAATTAAACTCAACACCACATGAATACACCAGTCAAAATGGTGTGCCACATGGACACTATCGTAATACATTACCACCACAAGATGATAATTTTAAATTGTTTACAATTTATGGAAATGGTGAGTTTCCTTCCAGCCTCCTACTCTCTCTCTCTCTCTTTTTTTTCTCTCTTTCTCTCCCTACCACTTTAATACATTTTTAATCTAATTTCATCATTCTTTTTGTTCTTATATAACCATGTCCTGTTTTTTTACTACTACTCTTTGAAACAATATTGTCATGTGGCGTTTTGTTTTCCGTAAACAAGAGAAAATGTTGCCAGTTTCATTGATTGATTCAAATCAATCGTATCAAAATCGTTGTAGCCTAAATATAAAAGGATTTTAATTGGGTTTTTTTTTTGGTCCTTAAAAAAGCCAAAATTTTTCCAATATTTCTAAAACTAATATATCTGAATACATACTTCCTTAAATTTCAATATCCTTACTTATATTCAGCCAATAATGAAGGCAACATTTCTAGCCGAAAATAAAACGCTATTTTATTTTTTTTTTTAAGAAATTTTTATTTACTTTTTAAACACAATTGTACTTTAATTAATAAGTGTAATCAGTATTTATTTTGTACAGTATTTATTTATTTTATACACACTATTTTGTTATTATCCAAGCTTATTTAACAAAACACTATTATTTATGGTTGCTTGTTTGTAAACGATATATTTGTATGTACATATATATTTTCAAAAGATTTTGAAAATAGAGAATTTAATAATATTTAATAATGCTTTTTTAACATATTACTTGAGTATTTTTATTAGCCTTTTTAAGGAGAATAATAAAATTGTAGTATTTAGCAATGTTACGTATTAATATAGCATTTTGTGTAAAGCCTTTGTTGCCAGATTTAGCAAATGCTTTGAAGCCTTTAATTGTATAACCTCATAGTATTTCGGTTCATGTGGTTTTAAAACTATAATATTGGCTGCAATACAATATTGGCTGCAAAATCCAGAATAAGTTAAAATGATTATTATTATTATATACATACTAGCTGACCCGGTGAACTTCGTCCCGCCCAAAATTGATTTTTTTTATTGCCCAAAACAGATCACATTATATATTTATTGTAATACGCTGCATAAAACAGTTATATAAAAATAACTAACTTAATATAAGTGTGTGGATCTATCTATCTAGTTCAAAATTTAATCGAAGTCGGTACGTTATTTAGGTGAGACATACAAAGAATAATAATAAGAGGTCCGAATCATGGGTAGTGCTGACGAAGTTGTAGTTGTTGTACTCGCTCCAAAACAAAAACTAACAGACATACATGTTATATATGTACATATGTATGTAGTTATAAACCATCGAATTAGCCGACTTATAGGTATCTTTTAAAGGGGGAGGGTTGCCACGCCCATTTTTGGTGAGTTTGTCGATATCGACTCTACGAACTTACCCACCAAATTTTATTCCTCTACGATCAATATGTACCAGAGATCAGCAACGAGTATTCAAAACGATGAGTAGATTCGAGTCATACTTATTATTTCTGATACTTATACGTATTCATACTTATTTTAATATGATACTCATACTACTCATACTCAAAGTTGGAAGTACTCGTCGTATTCATACTTAACAATACGCATGATGTTATTGACTTCGACTCGTCTCTACTTAACATTTACACGAAGCACAAAATAAGTATGATTCGCGTACGAACACTACTATACTCACAAGAAGATTGTGTGTATGCTTTGCTTGTTGTCTTTGTCTTTCCTTTCTTCTTTGTTTGTATATGCAACAATAACAAAGGCTGTAAATTTTGATAAATGATTCGAGCCACTCGAATCACTTATAAGTATTATAAGTATTTTTCTAAATTTATGAATCAGAATGAGTAGGCGTATGAATCAAACACATTTCGAATATTGTGAGTTTGATGTCAACGTTGTACTCATACTCATTGTAACCTATACTTATAAATCAATGCTGTAGCGAGTACGAATGAATCAGAGTAGTTGAATTTCAATTCTGTTGATTCACTCATACTCAAAATTGCATGAGTGCTTATGAGTAGCGGAAAAACGATTCATTGCTGATCTCTGATATGTACCTAAATATTCATTTTTAACGATTTGTCACGCCCTCTTAACATTTAGGGATATGAAAAATAGATGTTGTCCGATTCTCAGACCTACCCGATATGCACACAAAATTTCATGAAAATCGGGCGATCCATTTCGGAGGAGTTTAACCACTAACACCGTGACACGAGAATTTTATATATTAGATGTATGTAGTTATATAGATGCTTGTTTAGATTATTTTCCAATTAAAAATCATTGCGTGTTAAAGTTTGTACAATACTATTGTCAACAATACTATTGAAAACATTTACTATTAATTTATTTGAGGCCAGAAAGCACTGCGAACATAGACCGTATATTGTGCAAAACCTATTATATTGAGTTTCAAACCTAAGGTCTTTAAAAAGGTCAAAAACAATCCGAGGTCATCAAGGTGTTGAAGTCTAAATTTATTAAGTGCAAGACACAGAACCGACAGATATGGTTTAAGCTGGCTGCAATGGTTGTGAACTGTTCCGTTCTACTTATCGAACGCATCTCAGGCGAAATTTCCTTGTTAGATATTAAAGCGGGTATTACACTAGCGAACTTCGCTTGCAAACACGACCTGATGAGAGAGAGAGAGTGTTTGCTATTACACCATCCAGCCAAATAGCAAAAATGTTTGCTATTCTTCAGGTCAGGTTTGCAACACAAATTTTACTCTATTACACGACCATCAGGTCGTGTTTGCAAGCGAAGTTCGCTAGAATAATACCCGCTTTCGAACGGAATCTCTCACTTTGTACTAGAGGAGGGTCTTCATTTTGTACTAGAGGGACCTAAATTGTTTTTGCTTTATTTAAATTATTTACCTTATTAGGTTCTCCATACACACATTTTGAAATTTTATGAATTTATTCTTCCTAATCATTATTTTGATTGAAACCGCATGTAATCAATAATTGACGAATCCATTAAGGCAATCAATCTTTATTCGTCTCCATTTTTAAGAGGAATCTGATCAGAACATCATCAATAATACAAGAGGAACGTAAAGGCTTTGCCATATATTGGCTTGGCTTTTTGGCATTGTATTTGATATTATGTTTGTTTGCTGAGTACCCTTTCAAATGGAAATGAATTTCCTTTGACCAAATATTGATTTCCACAGAATTCAATGCTGGTTGTCGGTATTTTGATTCTTGCACCAAATGAAAAATGTATGACTTAAGAGTCTAATTTTTACTTAAAATTATTCTAGTGTAGTTTCAGATAGGTCTAATTATGCTAGTCAATTGATTAATTTCGATATTTTGAAATTCTTTCCTTACATTGACAATGTTTTCAGTTGAATGAGAGTAGAAACAATGTGTTGAACAATATATGTTTTGCAATTTTATTTTACGATTAAATTTTTTTGTTTCAAACTAAGTTGGATTTTAATTAGCAAAAATAGCCATAATTTTGCGAAAACAAGTTTTCATTATTTCTATATTTAATTTTTAATCGCAACTGTATTAATATTTTATCTTTAAATAGCTTTAAAGACAACGCTATGCATTATTTTTAATAAACCAACTTCTTGCGGTCCCAAGGCTTAAATTATTATTTTTAGATAAAGAAAAAAAGAACCCTTTTGAATATATTTCCCTCCTTGGTGATAAAATTAAACAATTTACAATAAATTAAATATAATTTCACCACAATAAATTGTTCATTCATATAACTATCATTACACTTATGGTGTTTTCTTTTCTACCAAAAAATGTGCATTTTATTTAAAAAAAATGCAATTTTCTGTTTGTTTGTTAAAAATGTTTCGCCCTCTAAAAGGGTGGTATGTTTTATTCTAAATAATTTGCACTTGCCAATGGTGGAGGGCATTGCATTTTATGCCCTGTATAAATCGAGAGTGCTGATGTCCTGAATGCCCTGTAAAGCAGATGACTTTTGTTTATTTATAGGGCTACCAGATGAAATTTAAAAAAAGTCGCCTGGTATCGTTATCCAATTTTGATGTTAATTTTTTCATTGTTTTGTGGAGTAACATTAAGGAAACTTTACATTATTAAAGCTACATGGTCAGTCATATAAAAAAAAATTGTATTCAGTGTTAGAACAGTGTTAAACAATTTTTTTTGGTTATAAAAAAAGTGCACAAAACATTAAGTCGAAAAATTAGCTATCTGGCAACACCTTTTTCATATTTACATATTTTATTGAAAACAAATCAAAAAAATACAACATATTTTTAAATATGAATATTGCTGCATCTATTTTATTTGCGAAAATTGAAATAAATCAGTTATTAGATTCATCTTCGTCATCTTTTGAACAAATGGGCATTTCCTCATTCATTTTCTTAATATGTGGTAAACACAGGGCATACCCTTTTTTAAAATTTGTGTTTTGTTTTTCTCAAATAAAAAAATTACATTACAACAGCAATTGTTGGTCAGCAATTTTTTTAATGTACCTTGTAAGAGGGTGACATTTTCTTTGTAGAAAAGAAAACACCATTATTGCTCATATCATTAATAAACAATTTATTTCATACAACAAATTCTCAAGAAGCCCCGAAAAAAGCGTTTTCAAATTTTTTTTTTTTCTATTTGCTGAGAGTGGCAACTCAGAAATGTTTTTCTGCACAATATTAGCAAAACGTGCTAATACTATGTTCAGACATGCACTTATATTGAGTAAATCGCAATAAACGGCATTATTGATCTCAATATTTCATATAAAATGTCAATTAATTATTGCTCAATAAATTCATAAATTGTTATAATATTGATTAAAACTTGAAATACAGCACTGTCATAAGTACGTTCAGTGAGCATATTACAATTTCTATTGATACAACAACGACAAACAAAAAAAAACAAGAACAAAACAAAAACAATGTTGTTGAAACAACCAGCTGTTTTGTTTACCAGCTGTCAAATGAATATTGAATAAGCAGCTGAACTGCGTATATTGTTATGTCTAAACACTTAAAATATTGTAATCAATAAACCGAATATTGACTCAATAAAAGTGCATGTCTGAACATAGTATAAAGACGACGACCTGTTTTAATTGAGATGGAATTGATGATGACTTTTATTGTTATCGATAGTTTTTATTTTCAAAGAAATAATACGTTACAATGGTTTTCTGTTAATATGTATTCGTGTTGTAAGTATAATGGTTGATTGACTCAATCAAGCGTTTGAAGTATTTTACTTTTGTTTTATGTTTTTTTTTATATTAAAATGTCATCGAAGTCTAACATAAGTAAATGTGTGTGATATTAATATAATATTGAAGATAATTTCAATTTAAATTTTAACGTTTTTTTTTAATCTTTTAATATACATATATATTTTTTATAATAAATTAATATTTATTGTATAAACAGCATGTCCATAATACTATATTTAAGCACTTTGGTTTAATTTAATAATACTTACAATATAATATTTTTATAAATTTTATTTAATTAATTTTTTTTTAAATCAATTATTTAAAAAATTTTTGTTAACAAGTTTGTTGCTTTCCTTCTATTCTATAAATTTTGCTTTTAGACGCCGACAATGAAAAATTGTCGGGTTTACCACATTCGACAACCGGTTCATTAAGCTCAATCATCACGACGTCCATAGCATCCTCAGAACCTGATCCGGGAGCGGGCAGCGGTGGCGGTAATGGCGGCGGTCATGATCCCTCTAATGGTGCCGATGAGAAGATGGCCCTTAATCGGCCGGGCATAAAACAAGAAAAATGGACTTCTATACTTTTACAAGTGTCCATACCATTCTTTTTGGCTGGCATTGGTACCATAGGAGCCGGTATTATTTTAGGTAGAGTAGAGGTAAGCTTTTAATTTTAATTTTATATTTTTTTTTTCCATTAAATTAACAATTAAACAAGTAAATATTATTACATGAGCGCCCTGGTAGTCTAGTGGGTAGTGTGCTAGACTATTAGCGTGAGGGTCGTGGGTTCGATTCCCACCAGAGGTTCTGGTCTGTGGCACTACACCGTGCACATGGTCGAAGTTACTCAGCTCGTATATAATTAGAATATAATTTGTAATTGTATTGTAATTAATAAACAATTAAATATTATTACATTTTGTATTTAATTTCTGTTTTCTTCGTTCGCACTATCTTTCAATTATTATCTTTATATTAATAAATAATAATTATTTGATTTTTTGTCGTCTATTAAGTGCAAAAATTTACTTTAAATTCAATGACAACCGTTCATCCAATCGTCTCTCGTGCACGACATGCATGCAATTATTATGATAACAAAAAAAAAGTATCTTCGATTTAATAATTTTTAATATACCCCTCGTGCCCTGAAACTTCTCTTTTGGAATTGTAGGTGCAGGGGGTATTCACTAAAAAGTATAGGTTTTTTGCCTTTAACTGTTCAATTGTTTTAATAACAATACAAATAAATAGTAAAATAAAGTAAACTTCTATAAATAAATGCCGCCATTAGAGAGCAGCGGTTAAATTATAAAACAAAAAGAAAGATATTTTGTTTGCAAATAATTCTTAATTTTTTTTTTTTTTTTAATTAACAAATCATCGTTGAATGTACAATCAACTTCAGTAATTTTGAAAAGCCTTCACAATTACTGACAAGTCTGAAAGTGTTAAATTCCAACAAATTATTATTATTTGATATTTATGTATGTACTTCAATAATAACAAAAATTACCACTTAATTAAATTTTTTTCTAATAATTTGTATTTCTTTAGAATTTATTAAATGTGCAGGAAAACAGTTGATTGTTCTTTCAAAAGTGAAACAATTTACAGTATAGAGTGTCATAGCCAAACTTATGTAAACAAATTTATTTTTGAAACAATAATTTTTTTATTCCTGTTTTTTTACTTTAAAAAATATAGGACTCTAATACTATGTTCAGACATGCACTTTTATTAAGTCAATATTCGGTTTATTGAGAACAATATTTTTAGCGTTCAGACATATAATATACGAAAATTTATTTGACAGCTGGTAAACAAAACAGCTGATTGCTAAACAACATAAATAAAATACAAACCTTTCTGCTTACCTTCCATTCTTTGTTTGTCGTTGTTTACATTTGAGTTCTCAAATGTCAATAGAAAGTGTTCGGAAAAATGTAATATGCTCACTGAACGTACTTATGACAGTGTTGTATTTAGAATATTTCTCAATATTATAACAATTTATGAATTTATTGACCAATAATTAATTGGAATTTTATATGAGATATTGAGATCAATAATGCCGTTTATTGCGATTTACGCAATAAAGGTGCATGTCTGAACCCAGTGTAAGAAAGCATCTCTACGATTTTCTGTTTATAATGGGTGATTTTTTTAGGAGCTATAGGAAAATATTTAAAAAAAACACATAAAATTCAGAAAAATGCATGAAATCTTTATTTGAATCGATAGTACCCATATAATTTAATGTTTGAAGATTATTTCATGCAAATGTTGAACGTGATTGCGCCTCAAATGGTCCATCCGCTTAGTCCAATTTTGGCATACTCTTTCCAACATTTCGGCCGGTATCTCACCAATAAATGCTTCAATGTTGTCTTCCAATGCGTCAATTGAAGCGGGCTTGTCTGTATAGACATGAGCTTTAACATAGCCCCACAAAAAATAGTCTAAAGGCGTTAAATCGCACGATCTAGGCGGCCAATTGACCGGTCCCGAAAGTGAAATAAAATGTTCACCGACTCTCAATAAGTCCATTGTTACGCGTGCTGTGTGGCATGTGGCACCGTCTTGTTGAAACCACATGTCATGCAAGTCAATCTCTTGCATTTTGGGCAAAAAAAAGTTGGATATCATCTCACGGTAGCGCTCACCATTCACAGTTACGTTACGATTCGCAGCATCTTTGAAGAAGTACGGTCCAATGATGCCACCAGCCTATAAACCGCACCAAACTGTGACTTTTTCTGGATGCATTGGTAGCTTTTGCAATGCTTCTGGCTGATCTTCACACCAAAATCGACAATTCTGCTTATTTACGTATCCATACATACATAATTGGTCATTACAACCCTTCAGTCAGGATTACGACCTAGCTTCTCACACCACTTATGTTGTGTGCATTAATTTTATACATGAGTGTGGTGGGACCTACAGTTTAAAGTCGACTCCGAACGACAGTTTTTTGAGAAGCTTTTCATGGCAATTTTATTTAGTCTCAGAGTTTTTGCCAGAAATCTGCTGAGAGGAAGTCGCCGAAGAAATATTTTCATATTTTCGTTTTGATGTCTGACCTGGGATTCGAACTCGGGCCTTCAGTCTAATAAGCCAACACACTACCTACTAGACTACGGCGACTTCCATAGAGCCAAAAATGAGCTTCGTCGCTGAACACAATTTTGCGATAAAGAAGTGGATCTTCGGCCAACTTTCCAAGAGCCCATTCACCAAAAATTCTGCGTTGCGGTAGGTCGTTCGGCTTCAATTCTTGCACCAGCTGTATTTTGAAAGGTTCCACGCCTAAATCCTTCCGCAAAATTTTCCACGTTGTTGAGTAACAGAGGCCCAATTGCTGCGAATGGCGACGAATCGATAATTGATAGTCATCATTAACACTGGCCGATACAGCTGCGTATTTTCTTCAGTTCGCACTCTACGTAAGAGTGTTGGTGGTTTAATGTCCAACAATGTAAATTTGGTGCGAAATTTAGTCACAATAGCCCGAATAGCCGCTTCAGTGGGTCGATTAAACTGACCATAAAATGGAAGAAGCGCGCGATGAACTTTCTTAACATAGCACGCATTTTGATAATAAAATTCAATGATTCAATGTGCTTAAAATTTGGACCAATCGTGTAGGCTACTGCATGGCCAGCCAAGGCAGCCATTTGAATGAAATTATTTTCCATTATTAACCGGAAGGATTGTACTTTCAAATAAATAAAGAAATTTGAGAAAATATTTTTTAAGCATTTTCAAAAAAAAAAGTTATTTGGCGGAATATCCCATACAACCCTGTGATCAAGTTCTGATTAAAATCTTTACATTTTTTTCTCTTTCAATAACTTTAAAAAAAAAAAATTTTAATTTAAATTTTTATTTGTTTCAGAAATGGCGAGTTTTTAAGTCTGTTAGTGAATTATTCATTTTGGTACCCGCTCTGCTGGGTCTCAAAGGCAATTTAGACATGTGCCTGGCCTCACGTCTATCCACTCAAGTCAATTTGGGCAATATGACGGGACGCAAAGAAGTGATACGAATGATTGTGGGCAACATAGCATTGGTGCAGGTGCAGGCCACGGTAGCATCATTTTTAGTCGCTATGTTTGCCGTATCCGTTGGCGCTGCCATGGATGGTAATTTCTATTTTGAACATGTAATGTTGCTGACAGCATCGGCTATGTTTACGGCGACATCGTCGTGCTTTGTGTTAGGTAAGTTGGTTGGTCAAGCAAGTGATTACATCCTCGGTTTTTTTTTTTTTAATATTTTTTATTTTCTTATAGATTTTGTATTAGTGGCTGTGATATTATTATCTCAAAAGTATCGTTTGAATCCTGATAATTTGGCAACCCCCTTAGCTGCCTCCATAGGTGATGTGGTTTCAATTAGTTTGCTATCCTTTATAGCTTCTATACTATTCGATCATATAAGTAAGTTGAATGGTTCTATTGAAATATTTCTCTTGTTTTTCTTTTAATTTTAATTGATTTTTGCTTCTTGTTCTTCTGTATTACTCTTTTCTTAGAAACTCATTTATGGATAACTTATGTTGTTGTAGTCTGTTATCTGATCTTATTACCCATGTGGGTAACAGTGGTCTTAAAAAATAAATATACTCGGCCTGTGCTCAAGAGTGGTTGGGTGCCAGTACTATCAGCACTGTGTATTAGTGGGTAAGTAAAATACATGATATGAAGACTTTTTTAGATTTTAGGGACCGAGCTCTCTAATATAAAGTTTACTGCAATAGCAAGATTCTTTTCTGATAGTCAGGCCGCGATAAGATCTCAATCGGGTTTCGTGAATAACTCTAGGATCGTTAGGGAATGTCGTCGCTGTCTCGATCTTCTCTCGGGGCGCTTCACCAGTGTCTCTCTGGTGTGGGTGCCTGGGCACAGTGAAATTCCGGGAAACTGTAGGACCGACGAGCTCGCCAGAGCTGGTGCGCTCCTTCCGGAATCCTCTTCTGTTGAATTGGGCATGTCACTTGCCTCGGTCAAGCTGACCATTGCGCGGAAGTTCTTTCGGGACGCCAACCTATCCTGGGTCAATGAGGAGTCCTGCACCACCGCTAGACTCACCTGGCCCAAGATGGATAGAAGGCGTACCAACCGATTACTTGGTCTCGGTCGTGATGTCATCTCGACAGGTCATTGCGTCATGGGTAGACACGCGGAAAGAATGAGGCTCCCTTTCAACGACTTCTGCCGTGGATGCAGATCCGCTGAGGAAGAGGAGACTGTTGTTTACTTTCTTTGTCAGTGTCCGTCTCTAGCTAGGTGTAGATATAGGTTATTTGGCTCCCCATTCCTTGTCAGCTTAACGGAGCTATCTATCATCTATTGACATCAAGGATATAGCTTCGTTCATCAAACTTTCTGGCTGGTTTTCCAGTGCGGGGTAGTCGTGCTTCTGTTGTGCAGCCCTTGCGCTGACCAACTTCTTCCTTTTCCCTGATTTTGGTGGAACTTGGTTAGTACAGGGACTGCGTTCACCCGTGGCATCACAACGGGCCGCTATGTGTGCTCAAGTGAGCTTTGTGATATCAGAGTTACCACTCCGACCTAACCTAACCTAAGATTTAATTTGTGCTCGGGATGGTTTCCTTAAGGGAATGTTTGCTCCCCGGATAGTATAGATTGTGGGCCTAAGTGGGATCTCTTCCTTTAAGGGGCCTAGAATTTCGAAGTATATTTGTAAACAATTGAACTCAAAATTAAAGTTTTTTTTTTTTTTTGTTTGTTTTTTTCCTTACAGCTTGGGTGGTCTGGTACTTGATGCTGCCGTCGAAGTGTTCCATGGTTTCGTAGTATTCCAACCGATTATTAATGGTATTGGCGGTAATTTGGTATCGGTACAAGCAAGTAAAATATCTACTATGCTTCATCAGAGCTCAATAATTGGCATTATACCGCCCCATACGAAAATATTCGAATGGCCCTGGAAAGCACTATTCAAAGGAGGTATGTACATATATATAAACTTTATAATTCATTATTGTTGTACAACAAAATACTAAAACAAAACAAAAATTATTTATTTTTTTTTTTTAACTTACAGTACCTTATGCAAGAACAGCACGTTTATTGATTTGCCTGTCAATTCCTGGTAATATATTGTTTATATTTGTAGCCGACTATATACACATGTCCCAATCGACAATAACTTGGGTATTTGCTTTCTCCTACTTGCTTGCAAGTTTAATACAGGTAAATTTCATTCATTTAAATTCCAATTCTCTCGAATATCTTTTAATTGTATTTGTTCTTTTTAATTTTATTCTCTCCTTTAGTTAATGCTTCTATTGTATATTGCCCACATAATTGTGCATGCCATGTGGAAATGGAAAATTGATCCTGATAATTCATCCATACCCTATCTTACGGCCTTGGGAGATTTATTGGGCTCTAGTCTGTTGGCCTTAGCATTTATATTTTTGTTATCCATCAACAAAGAATATGGAGCCGGTCTAGATACATTAAATGCTTCGAACTAATTTTTAATTTCATTTGCTGTGTGTGTGTGAGACACAATGATTTGATTTCAATTCAAATCTACCGGCTAAATGTTATACAAATAAAAAAAAAAAGGAAATAGAAATACTATACATACGAGTATATGCCATAATTTATTTGTATATTTATTTTAGTATACAAACAAATTGTAAACAATAAACAGGGTTGTAAGTTATATAGTCATCGATGCCTATTTAATTAATTAATGCTTTATGTTTTAGTTACCCGAAATTGTAATAATATGTATAGATTTGAACATGTTAAAATTGAATTATTGTGTTATTAAAAAGTAATAAGAATAATATTAATTAATAATATGTATTGTGTAAAACGAAACAAAACAAAGAAATAGAGAAAAATGCTTGATTGCAACTGGAACCATCCATCGACCAGTGTATGTTTATAGTGTTTAGTTTCATTCTCCAGTGTACCTTAATGGATTTAAATTTAGTAATAATTATGTATGATGTGTATGTATTTTTTATTTATTTTAAATCCCCCCCCCCCTTCTATCTTAATTATGTCAAAGAAAACCACCCCCTAAAATAATTAAAATTAAAAATAAAAAAAATAAAAAATTAATAAATAAATATGTGTTTATTTAAATAGAAAATTTAATTTGATAAAATAATTAAGAAATAAACAAAACAAAAAATAATTATAATAACTTATGTGTAAATAAAATTGAAAAAGTTATTCAAGAAAAAAAAAATTAAAATAATGTTTTTAAATTAATCGAACTGATTTGTTGTTGTTGGTTGGTGCAAATGGATCAGAATATAATTTGTCCATATGGAGTTCCATCTTTCAGTCTTAGGTCACATCCTTTGTAGTCTTCTAGAAGCTTAAGGATTGAAGACAACTTTTAAGCTTAGATATATCGTCCTGAGATTTTTTCAAAACATTGTTGGTCCCGTTTCACATTGTCTTTGACAATGCAAATTGGTCGGGCACTATTCGCCAGAGGTCTCTATCGGGTCCGCCATCTATCGTTTTTTTTTTTTTTTTTTTCAACTAGTGCTTATTTCGTGAATGGTAACACTTAGCTCATGTCTGATTTGACAGATAATTAGTTTTATCCTTCCGCTGAACGATGACCATCCAATTGACCATCCAATGCGTTTTCGCTTCTCTAAGTGGGCCTGCGATCGACTTACAGAAGATGCCGATTTTGGCAAAAAAAATAATCTTTTCAGATGAAGCTCATTTTGATCTTGGCGGGAAAACCCGCACGCATACATTGAAAAGCCGACGCACCCAAAACGAGTCACTGTTTGGTGCGGATTTTGGTCCAGAGGCATAAATGGGCCATTTTTCTTCGAAAATGAGCAAGGAGTGGCCGTTACAGTCAATGGCGATCGTTATCGGGCCATGTTGAACGAATTTTTGTTCACAAAAATTGAAGAGGAGAATATTAGCAACATTTGGTTTCAACAGGACGGCGCTACGTGCCACACAGCCGAAGCTACACTCGATGTTTTGCGTCGTATTTTTGAAGATCGCATTATCAGCCGCAGAGCTGATGTCGTTTGGCCACCTCGGAGCTGCGATTCGACACCGTTCGACTATTATTTGTGGGGTGCCGTCAAAGATAAGTGTTACACCGACAAGCCAGAGACAATTGACGCTTTAAAGGACAATATTCGTGAAGCCATTGGTGAAATACAGCTGCACACAATCGATAATGTGCTTAAAAATTGGACCGATCGTGTAGGCTACTGCATGGCCAGCCGAGGCAGCCATTTGAATGAAATTATCTTCCATTATTAACCGGAAGGATTGTACTTTCAAATAAAAAAAAGAAATTTGAGAAAATATTCAGTAGTTTTTTTTTAAAGCATTTTCAAAAAAAAAATAGTTATTTGGCGGACCCTATATTTGCAACTATATTAGGTCAGTATATACACACTTTATTTTTTTCGTCAAGTAGACATTAATAAATAAAGTAGAGCAAAAAGTATAGAGATCGGCTACACGAATATAATGCTGTAGCAACAGCATAGGCTTCAGGCACTTGTACTGGAATGCCAGATATACATATAATGTGTCCAAAATGAGGCAGATCCTGGGACACGCTGATTCCAGAGTTTTTATTTCAAGTGTGTTAAATTTTTTTCTTGTATTTCAGCATCAATAGGACACAAATCAAGTAGCAATAGATCAGACCATTCAATATTAATGCATTAGCAACACGTTCAAAGCAATGCCAAAATTTCTTTCTGGCAACACTGGTAAAAAAATGCATTTTTGTTCGTTCAAAAAAAATACCCATTCTCTTCTATCTAATGCGCACATTATTTTTCCGTTTCCGGTAAGTAAGTAAAAATTATGCGCCCCTGTTTGTTTAATGAACTTTATGGTCTGTCTGTCTAATAGGTAGTTAGTAGCTTGTTAGACGACGCACAAAGGGCCACGGTTCAAACCCAGGTCAGAAAAACGAAAATACATATAATTAATAATAGGATTATGTGGCGTGTGTGTGTGTGGTTGGTTGGTGTGTGTGTGTGTGGATGGGATGTGTCTGATGTTGTGTTTGCTCTGCTGCTGGTTTGCTGGCTGGCTGTTTTGTAATTGTGGTTGTTTGTGTTGCCGCTGCACCCGCTCTTCGTTGTTGTTGGAGTTTGTCTCCCATAACGGCGGACGGAGAGGGAAAGGCAAAATTTAATTTTTTTTAAGTGTGGTGAATTTTGTTGTTGTGGTGAGTTTCCAGTGTGGTGAGTTTTTACAAATTGTGGTGAATTTATCCGGTGTGGTGAATAAAATCGAAACTCATCAAAGTACAATTTTTCGAAATGGTACTGTACTACCATAGATCCATGTACTGTATATCGAGATTTTGGACGGTGCGTGTCTAGAATATGTAGTTTTCACCTATGTTAGCGGAGGCATTCACCAACATGTCTGGTTACGGTGTGCACTCCATTACCAACAGTGTGGTTTGTGTTTGGATTAAGAATAATTAATCTCCATTAGTGAAACGCTGAATAAAAGGAAGTACACTTAATGAACGAGTAAGGTATTGTTGCCATGTGTCATTCTATTTAAAATCCTAAAAAATTAAAATTAGAAAACTGCATGCAAATAACTAAATTTAAATTATTTTGTGAATGAATTTTTGAATAATTTCTTTCTTTTGTATTTTATCCAAAATGTATATGTTGCAAACGTATGTATATGTTCGTTTTTAAAATACGAAAAGCAATGAGAACGGTTGCCGAAATGAACGTACATTTCGTTACGTTCCGTCGATATTTGACTAAACGGGAGGGATTTTTACGTTTCATATCAACTGTTTTTGTTTTGTATATGAGAAACATTGTATAAGTCGTTAGTTTTTCTATTTCATTTTACGTGTATTAAGTATAAATAAAATTTTTTTATAAAAGTACCATTTGATGCAAAAATTTCTATTTTGTAACACTGGTGTGAATTCTCTCTGCAAAAATTGTGACATGAAATGGTAACCACTGATCCAAACACAAACTATACAGTTGGTAATGCAGTGTCAAAATGGTACTATCGATCATGTCGATAACCAATCAAGCAGGAACAACATCCCAAACGTTTATTTTTTCAGCCACCACCAGTGTTGCCAGGAAGAAAAAAATTTGTAATCATTAACTCCAGAAAATTTATTACTAAAGGAGGAAAAATATTACATTACATATTAAGTTGACAGTTTTTTTATATTTTTAAATTATATTTATTCACAATCATTATTTAAATTACATTTGTTTGTCAACAAAAAAGAAAAATCTACACATAGAATAAAAATAACCAGTTTTGGCTAGAAATAAGTGAATTGGCAACACTGGTAACAAAAAATAATCTTTAACGGCGCCAGATTAAGGGAAATAAGTTGTCATTATTACGGCGCTCTTAAATTTGTTTGGCTTTGATGTGTTGTATTTTGAAAGCATTTTTGTTTTGAAACCGCCAAAGACGAAAATTATCTCCATGTAAGAATTTAAACCATTATGCAGAGGCCAAGAAGAACTTCGGAATTCCATGATGATGGCATACGACGACAGTCAAGGTTAATACTTTATTTCTTATGAACAACAAACATAAATAAAAATCTGTATTTATGTATTCACAGAGCTCAACAGAGAAGTTCTGCGGCTCCATCGCCATCGGGTGGTGGTGCACTACTAACAATTCCTGTACCACAAACAGGCACCACTGCCAAAAAGTATTGTACCAGGTAAGTGTATTCAAATGGTAAATGGTTTCTAATAAGGTCTGGTTAATGTTTAAAATATTTTACGACAGCAATTTAGAGTAAGAAGACGGCGCATTTAACAGTTGCAATAATTTTAATGCGATAACAGAATTATTGACGGAAATTAAACTGTTCAAGTTTTTTTAAATCTCTACTTACTCATCGCAGCATACCTGCAATTCCTATACATAATTTACCAACGAATATTAAAAAAATATATTTTTAGTATGTACTTATTTCACTACACCGTAAACCAAGCCTTATTGGAGCTGCCCTTATTCCTTTTATAGTATTTAACAATCAATTTTAATACCTTTTAGACAAAGTCGCATAGCCGTACCAACACGAGCCTCGTCCAGTGAACGTGGTGGTGGTTCTGTTAATCCTTATCTATGCGTACCACCACCACAGCGTGGTTTCACACCACAAAAGACTCCATTATCAAAACCTACTCCAAATCGTGTACTTTTCACAGCTGAAAAACAACGGCCAGGCGGACAAGCTGGTGGTGGCAATACAGTGGCTCTGCATAATGACAAAAAATGGGTTCAGGAACAAACACAACGTATAACAGAACATTTATTAAACCAAAAAGTTTTGGATGGTGGTATTAGCACAGATTTCGTCAAACGTGGTCTCAGACAAATGTCCATTAAACAGTTTGTTGCCATTATTAACTATTTTCTAAGCTACATCTGGGGTACTCGCTTTACGGTTGGCAGCAATTACGTAGATAATATAATAAATATTCTACAAAAATTACATTATCCTCATCCGATTAACAAGTCTTGGCTGAAAACTCCCAACACTCAACATTCCTTTGGTAATGTGATTGTTCTCTTTGATTTTCTAATGGATTTTGTGCCGCCCTCCGAAGTTGAAAATGAAGGTTTCTATTTTGATTTGAAGGAGCCAGAAGAATTGGGTGCCTCGCGCTTAAACGAAGATCCTTATCAGATTCCCGATTTAGAATTTCAAAAAGAACTGCTTAAAAATTCCGAAGATGGTTTTATATTATGGGACAAGCAAAAGACAGAAGAGTTTAAAAGTCTCCAAATGCATACCTGTAATCTTTTAGTACAAAAACTGTGTGGAGTACAAGATTTACCGGCCCTAGAAAGAGAAATAGAAAAACAACAAAAGATTTTACAACAATTGGAGAGCGAAAGACCGCCAGAGGACAAGGAAATGGTGAAAATTAAATCTAAACTTTCGAACGAAATAAAAAATTTTCGCCGTAATATTAAAATGTTGCAGGAAAAGTGTGACATCAATCATAGAGATCTAAGAGAATTAAAAACGCGTAGTTCTAGCCTAGCGAAAGAGGTAGAAAATATTGAATTGGAATTGAGATCGTTACAGGAACGATTAAAGTCTCAACAGTGCTCGGTGGAGCAGAGAAATGAAATGATCGCTGATGTTGAACAGCACAAACAAATGGTGGCTATCAAAGAGCGTACGATAAAAGACTTGGAAAGTCGTTACGATAACCAACAGATTTTACAATCCAAAGCTATAAAACAGTTAAATGATAAGATTGAAAGCTTTAATGCTCATATGAGAGAAATAAAATTTTCCGATTTATTGAAGGAAAAACTAGATTCCAATGCCTCATTAAATGAAACTCAACTTGAACTATCGTTGAGACCTCAACAGTCTGAATTGGACAAAATTATACCCCTGTTAGAAAGTATTAAATTGAAAGCAGCGGATAGAATACAAAGCAATAAAACTCAATTACACCAAATTCAGGAGAATTGTAAACAATTAGCTTATAACATAGATACGAAGTTACAACATACACTAAATGCTCTACGTACAGCCAATACTTCAAATGTAGCTAATTTACAGAAGCTTCTTAGCATTCAAAAACAGGAAGAATGTAAAATGCGAGAGACAATACAAAAATCCACTGAAGAACTGATGACGGCTGATAAAACTATAGGCGAACTGCGCTCTTTAATCGCACATAAAAACTCGCTGGTGGAAGAATTTAAAGAGTCTAATGAACAGACAATGCGACATGCTGAAGAGAAACATCGCCAGTGTTTGGATCAAAGAAAGGCGTTCCTACAAGCCTACAAAGAAATATTAGATGAATGCATGCGATCTGATGAACTTGTGAAATTAAATGAACAGGTCCAATTGCAAGAGAAACAGTTGGAACAACTTAAAAAAGATTTACGAGAATGAAATTGTATTCGGTTCTCCAGTTAAGTTAAGATTTCTTTAAATTTATTAAATTTAATTGTAGTTAAAAAAGAAATAAAGTATGTATTAATATAATGGTAATAAAATGATTAAATAATAATTAATTAAGACGTTATTTTATGTCATTTGCAGCGGCAATTGGCTTTAAGATAAATACGAAAACTGTATAGATTACCTTTTGTAAATCTTAGGCTATCTGAACCCCATTATTTTATTCAATAATACGAAACGGTTGCTTTCTTATATTCTGATAGAAATTTTGAACATACATATGTTTGATGAGTAATCACATTAACTGTAGAATCTCTAAATTCTTCTAAGCTAAAAAGGGCAATGAACTAAACTGTATAATGTTGGTGTTCCGTTATATTAAATCTGTTGGGCGTTTGCCAAATCTTTTCAACAATAGGATATCAATTGCATTTTTAATCGTTTGTAATTTATCGTCCTTAACCCTTTGACGGACACTGACGTCTATAGACGTCATAACAACGGTTTCTGGGGGGACATGACGTGTATACACGTCATAAATTTTCGTATCTTGCCAAATAACGGAGATACAGCAAGTGTCCCACGGGAAGGCCTCCTGAAATTTTGGTGTCCGTCAAAGGGTTAAATTTCAGTTCAGTATACTCTAAATCTTTGAAAGATTGGGGGATTATTTTAGAGGCCAGAAGAGCTGTACTTTAATTTAAAATCTTTAGTCCGTTTTCCTATACGTAAAAAATCTTAAGCAGTTTCTAAAAATAGATGCCATGTTCCACTTGGTTGGATTTTTCATACCATTATGAATATGTTACACTGGATAGTAACAGTCTTTGGCTCTATACCTAGTTCCTGTTAGATTTGGCATCATTCGCCACAAGATCTTTTTAAATTTTCGTTGCGATGTTAAGACAATAACGTCATTCTGTTTCGAAGCTAGTGGCTTCATTCAAAGGACTTAAAAAATTTTTAATATTCAAACTTATAATAGCACAATATTTCCTACCAATTCGCAATAAATTTAATAAGCAGGATCCATCTCCATTATCAAATACGCATAAGCGCTTTTAAGAAATTAAAAATTGACATCACCTTTCATAACGGTATTTTATTCATATTTTATTTTTTTTTCTCAATTTTTCTGTAGAAATAAAATATCAAACGCCGATTGGAATTTCTTCATTCAGTGTCACAATTTTCTAATTTAAAGTCGCAGACTCCAACGATTTAAAAAGTTTTCCCTTTCTTTTTTTTAGTGTTTTAATTTTTAATGTAAGTAAAATTTATAAGTAAACTCATAAATGAATTGCAAAAAAATTAAATTATTAAAATAGAAAAAGCTTCAGACCAAAATCAATATCTAGTCATTTCGAATAACGGATTTACTTTTCCATTGCGTTTGGCATTGTAATTTCGTGTGCTGGTGTGCCTGCCATAAACGAAAACAAGACCTTGAGATATTTTGTGCATTTTTTTTTAAACGAAGTGTTCTTGAAGTGTACAGTTGAGTTTGATTTCAACTAAAGGATTTATATTTTTAAAATACAGATTTTAAAGAATTATTGTACAATATAGATATCGTTCTGTGTGTCCTATAATCTTTTAGGTTTACGTTTTGATTCAACGAAGACAGCAGGCTTTTTTTAAAATGCAACGCCAATTTACATCGGGCAGCCGTCAAGCACCTGATCCGTTCGATCAGTTCCTGGAAGAAAACAACTTTTACCGCAAGCATACCGCCAGAGATGCCTCTTGTTTATTTCGTGTGATATCGGAACAAATGTATGATACACAACTGCATCATTTGGCCATACGGGAAAAGTGTGTAACATACATGAGAAAACATCGGAAATATTTTGATTATCTTGTCGATCGAGATTTCGATGAGTACTTGGATGACATGTCAAAAACAAAAACCTATGGGACATTATTGGAGCTGCAGGCAGCCGGTTATATGTTTGAGTAAGTGAGATTTCATTAATTTTTGTTCTTAATTTTAAGGAGAAAAGCCGATTTGCATAACCAAAAGTTATAAATAAGTATTGAGCTTATTCGCTGACTAAAAGAATTACTTTTGTAAGTAAATTATTGAAAAACTCCAATTTGCTTTAACATTTTTGGAGGACTACAGCCAGTATTAAGTATACATAGTTTTTTGTCGTTGATGCTAAAGAGCCTCTATTTTAGCGTTTAGTCGCTACAGCTGCTTGATGTTTTCCGTCACTCTTACTCCGTATTTTTAAAGCTGCATGATGACACATTAAATTTAAGTGATCAAATTTACGTATGTATGTGTTTGTAAGACCTATTTCTCTTAGCACAGCAACACATCAAAATTATACCTTTAAACTTGAATTTACTGTTGTTGAAAACGTCTGATTTAAGCAACGCAGGTAGTGAAAATTAGAAGTACTTTGATATTCTTCAAATTCACCTCGGCCTATATGTGTGAGAATACTTTACCATTAATTTGATATGTGGTTTACCAAATCATACACACAGTTTGATGAAAAAGTTGATGTGTGGCCTAGGCCAATAACATATCAAGGACTGACCCCTGAGAATTCGAAAACATCATTTTATTTTTCTTTCTTTTAATTCCTCTAAAATTTTGGTAAAATTTGCTTCTTATTCCCATCCATAGCAAAATAGCTCATAGGTAATATGTTGTCAATTGCAACAAAAACAACTACATCTGTCAGGTTATCAATCTTTGCTAGACTATCGTGTTCTTCTTTAAGCTATAATGTTTTAAAATGTTTAATGTCAAGTACAGTGATAGCTGTGGTCAGTTTTAAAAAGGAAATTTCGCTTTATAGGCGAAATGTATTTTTATTTCAGCCTTTTAATTTGGGCAACTATTATAACGAATATCGTTCAAATTTCGAGGAAGTATTTCGAGTTTTTTATACACCTGAAAGACATTTCGATTCCGTTTTTACATCAGACTATATACAAGAGGCTGCCATATGCCAATGTAAGTAAATATCACTCATTTCATCATGTAATTCATCTACTTGACGCATACATTCTGTGTGTTTTTGTTTTTTTTGCTTAGCGATATGTTATGAGATTCTTTATAAAGATCTGTTCAAGTTACCGGATGTAACATTTGCCGTTGAGCAAATGCTTCATGGTCCTAATTTTGATAGCATGGAATATCGCACTGAAACAAATGAGGAGGGCTATTCAACTCGCATTTATCTAAGCGATGGACGTTCATTTGAATTGGATCTACCTCATAATACCAATTGTATATTAGAAAACTATAAATTATGTCACTTTCATTATATAAACTTTCCACGCTATGCTGATGATCTGCAACGAGAATTGAAAATCGCCAATTGTGAAGATTATGAAAAGAATTCAATGTTAATACAACGAACTGCTGAATCATTTTTGCCCAATAAGTATGTGTCGTGTGTGCGTCAACTTTTACAGGAGGGTATAACACCGTTTCCCTATAAAGTTGCTAAAGCACTTGACCCCAATATGTATCGAAATATTGAATTTGATTCTTGGAATGAAATGCGCAAGGAGTCGAAATTGCAAAACTGGTACCACGGAGACACAAACTTTAAGGTAAGGTATATTACTGTATATACATATGTATTTTCAAGTGTTTTAATGTATATACTTTTAAATATCTATTGGGTATATAGGGTTTTCCGTTATAATTTGAAACTGAATTATTCTTTATCAAAGATACATAGATTTAGAGTAATCAAAAATGTGATCTAAACCCACTCCAAATTCTTATCCTATTTAATGCAAATAGATAAAACTATCTTGTTTTATTAGAACGATAAATAGACGGTTATTAAATTATATTACTTCTTGTTTGTGTATTTTATTCTGTTGTTGGTTATTTTTTTATTGCACATACCTATTTATTTGTATCGTTTAATGTACTACATTGTCCTCTCGTCATTTATGTGTTTTGTGTCCCATATTCAGTTAATACGTTATAGCACAAGACGAGTTCGCAAAATATTTCAGGTTGGAGCAAAATGCCACGTGAAACTACGTAAGTCTGAACAAGATCTTTATACTTGCCACATACAGGAGATTGCCGTAGACGAGGGCCAATGTATTGTTTTTGTTGAACAGTTGGGCGAAAAGCGTTTAGTGCCTTATGAAAATCTGACACCGTTACCGCCGGATCAATTCAAACCATGGACCGTACCATATCGTTTGCAACGACACATGCAAAAATATAGCTCAGTGCGTTTTACTCGACACTATAATTATCGTTTTAAATGTAATACTTCGAATGAGAATCATGAACACAATGAATTTGCATGTGAATCTATATCTGACTATGATACTGGCTCAAATAATTACATCGACGATGATCCGAAGAAAGTAACACGTGAACAAAACAATCAACTTTGCACTTCACCTGCCCAATATTTCAAATTAAAACAATATGCCCATTTGGAAGATTTTCGCACTCATGTGGAGTATTGCACAATGCCTCTAACAGTTTCTCATACGGGCCGCGAAAACGATGGACAAAAGTCAAGTAATCAGCAAAGAACTACAGAGTCCAGTGAAAATTCAAGAACACCATCAAGATCTTCAGCAACAATGAATCGTAATACTGCCGTAGAACCTGGACAAACTAAATCAAATGCAAATAGTGCTGCCAGTAACGTTGATGATCAGTTAGGCTCAGCGCAGACATTTGGATTATTACATATGGACAACTATGATATGGAACTTTATAATTATCCTAATGGTGGACCTTTATATATGCCTGAATTGCAAAGTTTCTATCCAATGTATCCCTACGCTACCCCTAATGGATTAGTAGAAGATTATTACGGTTATTGTACTTATGATGGTGGCATTCCACCGGGTGCTGCTATCATGCCTGCTATGAATGGCGTGAACGGTTTTTATTATTTATGTAACAATGCTGTAGTTCCATCAGGAACCACCTATTTTAATGGTGCTAATCCTTACTTTCCACCACCACCGCCACCACCTTCATCACAAGCTTTAAGTGTACAACAACCGCAAACATCGCCTGGGCTTATTTCTGCTAATCCAACAAATCCGTCTTATTATACCAATACACATTTGGCTAATAGCGTTGGTGGATCGCAATCTACTCAAAGCGGAGCACCTCCATCAACGAATGTACATCCTCCAGCAAATAATACACCAAATCAGTTACGTGCATCTAACAGAAGTGCGCAGAATACGCCAAAAAATACCCCGCTAAGTGGACGAATAAATTATGATGCTAAAAAATCCATAAAAGCGAACGGTAACGATTTGCCTAGTGATGTCGCGACATTAAGATATTTCTATAACTTGGGTTTGGATTACTATCAGAGACAGAAACCAGTTGGTACTGAACGTAAGTTGCAAACAGAATAAATATTGACGCATTTTTTATATGATAAATGATTTTACAGAAACTTCAGCAGAATCAAATAATGATCAGGAAAATTCATCAAGCGATAAACAAAATATTAAACTTGATGAGAATGCTAATCAAGTTTCAAATGCAAATGCAAAACTGGATGGAAATAATCAAGTGAATAGTCTAGAAACAAATTCATCAAATACAAGCGAAGGAACTCATCAGTTAGCGAGTCAAACAAATAAAAATACCGGTGGTAATAAAACTGGTAATCGTCGCTATAATTCTCGTTCTTTCAGTGGCAAAGAACGCCACATGTCTCAAAGAAACAATCCCAATTACAGTGGAGGAGGAGGACATCATCAACAACAACAAAATTATTCTCAACGTAATCAACCCAATTATAACAAATATTCTTCTGCTTCTAATGCATCAAATACTGTGCGTCATCTCCAACAACAACAACAACATCAACTGCAACCACCAAACTTTTACCATTCGGGAGTGATGGACCAACAGTCGCGTCAAATTTCACCGTCAGTTGGTTTCAACGAAGCACCCGTTAGGTCTAACTCGGCAGAATCACAAAATTGTCGGGTAAGTTGTTTTATTTATTAAAATGTTTTATTACATATCTGAGTTGTGTTATATTTTTAATCATCTAAGCTTTTATCGAATATGAAGATACAATATAAATGAAGTGTTTGATGAGGCACTAATTTAAAGTAACATTCTAGAATTGTGGCAGGATATTCTTAGGTCTGCTCCACTTTAGTATTACTTTCTTTTATAATAGTGAACGAAAAATACCTGAAAAACTGATTTTTTCAGTATCTTAGTGCTTTTGATGGAAAAGAAAAAGTTTTCCAATTGCTAGGAGGTCTACGCGACCAACGTCACCCCACCTAAGAGAATGGTATTAACATAAGCCGACAAGATTTTTTAACTCAGAAACCAGACTATAGTTTTCTAAACTTTTTGGTGCATTGAACTTGAATCCACACAGAATCGCTCCCTCATCCTAGTATGTCGATATATCCTAACATTGCGAATTATTTCTTTTTTGCTGAAATCTCGTTGCAACATCTAAAACTGCTAATATCACCAGCTGCTAAACTCACCATTCGCTTTTAGTATCGCAGATATAATTGTATGAGAATTAGTATTTCAATATTTTTATGCACATCTTACAAAAACAAAGAAATGAAAAGTATAGTCTGGATCCTGGGTTATTCTTTTCTTGTAGAAATTTTAGTCTTTTTCACAAAAAGGAGCAAAGCTAGTATGTATTTGATTTTTTTTAATGAAATTTAAATTTACAAGCATATCACTTCAGAATTGTCACACAAAATTTTCGTTGCCTTCGTCCTTTTTTTCTTGTATTTACAAATTTAACAATTTTACTTAAGTACTACTAATTTGTACATGTGTACTCAACATCGTTTTAATATATATTGCTTTGTACCTTTAACCTTAATACCCAGACTCCGACAACAAACAATTCGAATTCGAATAATCCGAACGCTAACACTTCAGAACCGACACAAGATGGAGGAAGTAATATTGGTAATTTGCCAATGTCTCTGCAACCTACGGCAAGTGGTGTTTATATTCCAATTCCTTTGACTACAGGACCACCTCCACCAGCTCCGCCGTATGGTATATTTGCACCACATCATACATCTGGCACATCCCAGGCACCAGGAATGGGAATTCATCCAAATTATATGCCTGGTGCACCACCACAGTTTATAGCACATTGCAATCTTCCACCGCCAGCAAACATTCATGGAACATTAAATACTGTAGGTACTGGATCGGATAATACCGAACACGCTACAGCTTCGGAGATGGGAACTAATAATGCAGGTGTAGGAGGAGGAGGTATAATAGGTCTGGCATCACCGACCGGTATGCAATTCCAATGTCCTAATTATCCGCCACCACATATGCCATTTTATTATGCAACAAATGGTGTAAACGCAGCATCTGGTAGCGGAAGCGCTAGTGGAACCGTAACAACAGCGCCAAATAGTGTTCATTTAGTTCCTCCTTTTGCTCACCACCAAGTTGCAGGTTCAACTTCATCTAACCAAACAGCATTGACATCGCCACATCCAACCATGGGTACTCAGGTAATAAATGAATTCTCACTCTCATTGTCACATCCATGTTTTGAGTTCGTTTGCGAAGGTTTGTTTTGATCTGTTTATACGTAGTATACTATATAGCTACAGTAACTAGGCGAATGTTTAATGACTATAAAACGCCACATTGCAGCAAAATTCGGTAAGGTTTGCGCGTTTTATGTTGGGGGGGAGTGTTAACTATAAAAGTGCGATTGTGAATTTAGATATCACGAATCTAGTTTTGCTGGGAAGGATATATTAGTGTTTATTAAGTTACATGTGTATTTCTATTTGGAAAGAAATCAGGATGAATTTGTATGTTTTAATATGTATTATTACACTTTGAAAATGTTTCCTTTCAAAGAGTTACTACACATTATGCTAGTCCACTCGTATATATAATTTAAGTACCAGTCACAAATCGCAAATTGATTTTGGGGAAATAATTTCCACATAATTGTAATTTTATCACGTAAATTGTCTGCCAAGTCTTCCATTGTATCAGGTTTATTTTAATAAGTTCTTAAACAATAGTTACAAATTCATTAGTTTAGCATAAACTCGTTCTTTAGGAGTTCGGCCCATAATATGAAAATTTTAATTCTAAAACCACAGTTAAAAATTATATTATAGGAATAAAAAACATACATAATTTAAAATGCCGTCTTCGCATATCAACCAGTTTGATATAGAATTTTAAATATCTTTTATCTCGAGTGAAATTTAACATATTTTATAATATTGCACACATAAGAAAGAAACCCCTAGTAAAAGATAAATATCAAAAACCCTGTATGTCTGTCTGAAATATATTCAATACAATCAATCTAATTAAGAAATACGGAATTGTATAATCAAAATATACATTAAACTCTTCAGTTTTCGGGTATGTATATGTATTTTGTATCAAAACTGGACAAATGATTTGAAACAAATTGGACAAACATTTCTTACATCATCCCGAACAAACGTAAACTTTTCTGTTGTGATTATTGAATACATACATACTTTTTTGTTGCATCGTTCATCAAAAGAATTTGTGTGAAATTTGAAGAATGAAAAATGCGTGTATTTATGTCCTTTTTCCTTTTTTAGGGTTTTTATTGCTTACAACCACCTCCTCCAGCCATACAACCAGCACCCCAACAAGTGCACCAAGTTGTAACGCAATCACCATCGGTACAATCAAATAGAAATTCGAATCCTATTAATATGTCCAAAGAGAATAACCCAAATGATTTAGTAGCCACAAACAACGATTAAAATGATTATTAATGCTTATTTTATTTCAATATTAAATGTATTTTTTTTGTACATTTCTTACCTCTTTTTAACAAGCAGTTCATTATTTATATAATAAGTCATATTATATTAATTTTAATATAAACAAAAAGTTTCAATCAACATTCTGTTCTAATAAAGAAAATTTTCTGCAACAAATTTTTAATGATCAATTTTTGTTCAGCATATTTTAAGCATTTTAATTTAATATTAACATTATTTATAAAATATTTATAACAAGTTCATACTTATGTTAAACAATTTCTTTATATACAAAGAAAAATCAAACAACAAAAAGATTTAAAAAAATATTAAATTTTTGCAAGTGTTGATATATTTTTTAATTAGCCTTTTCACTTTTATCCGATTTCTGTTATTTTGCCGCCATAGTTATATTTATTAACATACGTACATAGAAAATTCTTCCTATTTATCATTAAAAGTTCTCAAATAAATTCTAAATACCATACCTTACCTACCTATTATGCACACAAACTTTTAATTGTGTTTAAATTTTCGTTAATAAAATAATTCAAATATTTCGATATTCGTAAAGTTGTCGTTAAAAAGCTTTTTATTTATATATTTAATGTTAATATTTTCGAATGTTAAAACAAAATCATGCAGTTTAATGTTAAAGCACACATGTTTCGTTATATACATATAGTAAAATATATACATTTCATTCAAATACAAATATTTATTCACATAAATTGTTTTTAATTATTTGTAAAAGATATACATATAACTATGGTCATACTTATTTTAATTCTTTCTTTTTTCCCCTGCTAAATATTTTTTTTTTTATTTAATGCGTTAATATCATCTACGTATGTATATAATTAAAGATTCCAATAAAAAACATTTTAGATTTTAAGAAGTGCTTTAAAGCAATCTTCAAAAATTTTCTAAAACTTATTTTAAATTAAATTAATTTATCATCATTACAAAAAATATATATTGATATACATACATATATTATCATATTAAAACTTATCATCAGATCTGTACATAAATTATATTCGATATTCTAAGTAAGTTATACTTTTTAATAATCCTTAATATTTTTAAAAATCTAAAAAAAACAAACAAAAAAAAATTGAAAAACTAAAAACAAACAAAAAAAAAAATAATAAATAGCCAGTAAGCTTAAAAATAAATTTTTCTTTGCTTAATAAATTATTAGGAAGGTGTACCTATCTTACGTTTTCCAAACTGTAAGGTATCAATAACACCCAGTAATAACTCTAAGAATGTTTGCGTCTTGCTAGATGATGCCTGTGACTGCTCTTCTATATGTCGTTTGATCAAACCACTGTTGTTCACTGTTACATGTTTAGTCAAAATATAATTTTGTTTCGTTTCAATATGTGCAGCATTTATTGTCAAAATCTTTAATGAGTTAGAAAAAATATTTTTTTTAATGTAACAACTTTCAAAATACATATATCAACGTTTTTCTATATTACTTGTAGCTTGTTCCATAATAGTAGTAACATAAAACACCAATAAAAATACTTTATACATGTTGCTCTCGTCATTGTAGCCTTTTTACAAGCCTTAATTTTATTATACGTTCTCTTAGCACAAAATATTTTCAATATACTCGCTTGCACATTATGCCTGGTTCAGTCACTTGCATTCAACTGCTTTGTATTGCCGAAAGCATAAATTTTTATTGTTTTCTAATCATGTGTTTTCATAAGAATATTGAATTTTTATTTAATCTAGCGGAAATCGCTAATACATGCCACAATACGTTAAACGTTAGTTAACCTTTACGTTTGAGAAAACATTATTGCTCAGTTGATTCACGTGAAGCATACGTTTCATGTTTCACACGGACTTATTTAAACGTGAATTATGTATATGGCTATAATTACAATATATAAATATAGACGTTTTAAACAGAATTGCCTTACAGAGACTACAGAAATTAGAACAGTGTGTTCTTAACCTTGAATTTTGTAAAAAGTTTTAATAGCAACTATAATCTTGCAGTTAAGTTGTTTCATTGATTAATTTCTTTTTATATACATATATTTATATACATACATATATTTGATCAATATTTATGCTTTACATATATTAAATTCGTCTGTCTGTAAATATTGATTAATAGATTTACTCTGCCTATTTTCGCCTGATGCCTACAAAATAAGTATCTGTTATGCTTGCTATGTTAATCTGATCGTCACATACCTTTTCCGTTCTACCTCCATTTAAATCGCTAAAAGATCTTTCACAATATTCGAAATAGCTTTCTCAGCCTTTTGTAGAGTTGTTTTCGCTATTTCTGCACGTGTCTGAAAACAACACCCTGACTAACCATTTTGAAAAGATATCTTTTTTAAAATTGTATAAAAACGTTTTATTACAAAAAAGTACAAAATACTTGATAAATATAAAAATAGTTTCCTAGTGAGTAATACGTTTCATTATTGGGAAACGTTTAATATGAGGGGCCGCTATACGATGAGTGAGCTGGAGCTCCACCTTGACTGTAGCCACCGGAACCTGAAAGATTTGCTAAAGCGGCTAAACCTTGATTGTTTTGCAATAATTGATAGCCTGCGTTAGCAGCAGCATTGTCTACATCTGCAGCAGACCCAGAGCCACCCAAAGAGCCAAAACCAGCATTTACATTTACAGGAGCATAGCCAGTTTGAGGTGATGCAAATTTCTGTTGTTTTTCATTAACAAAATATTTTTCTGCTGGAGGCTTAACAACATTAACATAAACAGGTTCTACTTTGACTGGGCGTGGGTGGTGTTTGACGAAAACTTTACGTACAACAACTGCTGGGGGCTTGTGTAAAACAACAGGTGCAGGTTTAACGACTAGTGGAGGGTGATTGACTACAACTTTGGTGGGTGGACGTTTTACAATAATTGCAGCCGGGCGGTGGATAAGGATTTCACCTTTATTGTTGGGATAAGAGATGGATGAGGACACACTGTTACCTCTTGTATTGCCAGGTTGATATGGTATGTTTTGGCTGCTTCCGAAATTTGATGGTACAGCACTAGCGAAACCAGCGGCCACATCGCCAGCATTTGCAGAAGCACCAGCAGTAGCTGAACTACCAGCATCACCGAGGCCAACATGACCATTACTTTGTAATTGATATTCTCCGACAACTGTGTCATCATCCACAGACTGTTGTTGGTAGGCATTGCCCGCAGAATAAGCATAAACCTGAGCAGATGCCTAAACATATCGAAAAAAGATATAAAAATTTTATAAGACTTCTTTAACCGGAAAACTAAATCGATTGTTCAAATTAATACATACAATTACTGCAATGCCAAGTGATATAATTAAATGTTTCATTTTTCTTATTCTGTATTTATTGCCTTTAACTTTGAATCACAATTATTACTGTTATTACTTTTTCTCGGTATTTTGTACTTTCGTCTCAAGGGAAAAACTTTTGTTGACTGATGCTTCGTTTAACCAACATCATGTATTTAAATATGATTTCAAAGACGTGTTCATAAAATATTTTCATCAGTGTCTCGAATAATTTCACTTCCAAATACGTGACATTTAAGCCGTTATAAATTCTTGCAGCACTTCTATAAAGTTCTCATCAATAATTGAAATAAAATTGTATTCTTTGATTAAATACTTTAAAAGATAACAAATGAATGCAATTTAGACATACACATATGTATGTACATACTTTTAAAGAGAATTTATTGTATTTATGTATAAATATAGTAATATAAATATACATAAATCTTTTATTATGTCAAATAATATTTCTTTTAATTTCCTTTTGTGACTTTATATGCATTATTTGAGTACATTGGTGAAATAACAATTTTATTTCTTATGACCTTCTTGCTAATTATACTTAAGTATGTATCTACTTATGTACATGTGTAGATCTCGATCAAAAGTTTAGTATGCAAACTATATTTATTCACTATAGTACTCCAACTGAATTGGATTTCTATGTTGAGGACAGTAATTGATCGCACAATACGAAGATAATTTGCTTTGCTTTAAAGGTTTATTCTGGTGTAGCATAGTTCTAAATCTCCATATATGAACTGATTCACGTGAATTTCTCTTCCGACTGGAAAGTGGAACTTTTAAAGTTAAGCATTTAAAAAATGTTAATGAAAACTGTTTAAAACTTTATTTATACTTTTGCTTTACAGGTAGTCCCCGACTTACGACCGTTCGAATTACGACTATTCGCACTTACGACCATTTTTTTCATAGAAAATACTTAAAGAAGACAAATATGTAGTTGCGGGCAATTCCTAAAATATAAATTTTATATACAGTGAGCGTCAAAAGTGAGTAAACACTGCTGAAATAATTCATTTTCTTAGGATAGCGAGAAAAGTAAATGAGAATAGTCGAATAAATTTCGATTAATTAAAAACGTTTATTTATTACTTATAAAATGTTAAAACAAAAAAATCGCTAAAATTATTGTTGTGTGCTACAAGTATATTTTTTATAATAGAAAATTTAAAATTAAATTAATTAAATTGTGTTGACTCACTTATGACGCTCTGTGTATACAGTATTTCCCGGATATAAGCACTTTCAAAAATGCTTACAAGACGGTGCTTATAAGCGGGTGATTCTTATATCGAAATCTCGCATAGCGGACATCAAATGCATTAATACAAATCTGTGTTAAAATTCCATTTTATTATTTTTTATTAAACAAAAGCAAAAAACAACTCATTTATAAAACAATATAAAAAAAAACAAAACAAAAAATCTGTTGGCAAAAAACATTACATATGTTTATAAATCGTCGTTGAAAATCCAAAAGTACATAACATCAGTTTTTAAAACTTTATAGGAGAAAAAAAAACACGATACGTTATTATTATTATTGATAAGTTACTTTGAATAATGGATATAAAAACGTAATTTTTTACAGAGTTCTAAAATTTTTTAGAGGTATGTAGTTTTGTCTAACAAATCAGAATCAACAAAAGCCACGATTACGATTTTTTGATGGTACGTACTTTTGGGTTTTCAACGACGATATGTAGGTATACTTGTATGTAAGTCTAAGGAACTGAGATCGATTACATACATACATGTACCGATTATGTTTTTAAGAAAGCGTTGCCATAACAAATTTTAATGCCGCTGAATAATTTTATTGCCATTCAAAATAATTGTGACCGGGTGCATATAAACGAATTTTTTTTAGAGAAAATTTAAATTATGAGGTAAAATTATTTGTGTTTATAAGCGGGGAGTGCTTATAAGCGGGATGCATATATCGAAATATTTTCAGTATATTGTTAAACAAAAATCAAGTTTGCATAAGTTTTGGTGCTATTAAGCGGGGAGTTCTTATATCCGGGGTGCTTATATCCGGGGAATACTGTATAAGTAAATATAAATTTTTAAAATATTTTTTTAAATGAAATTTGACTTACGACCGATGACCAGGAACCTATCCCGGTCGGGGAATACCTGTATGTGTTTCTATGTATGTATGCTTTGATACTAATTTTTAAAGACGTTTATATTTTGTTCATCAATATTTGTCGTTTTCTGGCTTTGGAAAAAAATTTGAACGGACTCTTGCAGATCAACTTTCATACCATAAAAATTTTATATGGTTTCTGTATTATTTTGATATTCCACACCATCGTAAGAGTTAAAAATGTGTTGGCTTAGTGTTTATAAAACCTAAAACAGTAAGATTAATTTCCAAGTCAATCACCCTTATTCTGGTTGTCGTCGTAGTCGTCGCCGTCGTCGTCGTTACCAAAAATGATGTCGATAAAATCAGAGTCGATACAACACAATATCGACGACGTATTGACTCACAGAATACCAAAAGTGTGTCGACAGTCATCTATAACTGTCAATAACGACAAACAGAATACCAATTTTAAACTGTCGACGCAAGACGACGTCGACGACGACAACCAGAATAAGGGTGAATATCTCTTTTCGTGGTGGTAAGTCGTTAAACTGTGCTAGTGATCGAGGGTAAATTGCTTGACTGCAGAAGAACAAATTTTCATTAGGGTTTTCGAATTTTAGAAATTAGGAGGCTTCAATACTCTCATCAAGCATTCTGACATGGATAACTTCAACAGCGAACATCGTAGGAAGGTCAGGTAGCAACATCTCTTGAAAGATCTGCCACTACATACACTGACAGATGGCAAACCTGTCATCCTGGGATCCCTCCTACGTATTACCAGCTTAGCTGGAAAAATCTGATTACAAAAACTTAAATAAAGCATAAAGATGCTAAGAAGCAGCAAAATGAATACATTTTATATATTGAACTTGTATAGCATTCCATGATCAGCAACGATGGCGCCCTGAATTGATAATAGATTAGAATGTTGAATCATCGGTGAACATGTCTTAAAGTGCAATGAATTTCACTCTGCTGTACAAAATATTTTTCCATCGGACCGTTGCACGTTACTGGGATAGGCAATAAAACTTAGACTTTAACGAAACAGACACCAAAGGACAGCTCAATTGGGTGCACTTGCTTGTAGTATATATCACCTAACAAAATCATGTTGTTTACAACCTTAGAAATTTAGTTTTTTTTTTCTATAAGGGTTAAATAATATATTAACTGATTAAATGATTGTGTGTCTCTAGCCACAAAGATATAAAGGTCAACGCAACCGTTTGCGAAAGCAGGTGACAGCGTTAGTGATGATTTACGCTGTAGCAACTGCCACCTAACACTCACCACTCTTTTTCTTTAAACTCTGGGCATTTTCAACGTTGCAGTGTTTTAGGTGTAACTAATTGTAGTATTGCACACTTCTTCTAGTTTCATAGATTTAAAATTTGTAACTTTTGAAAGTTATTCACCACGGAGACGCGATGAGTAATGACAGTGTTATTTGTGGTTATTATACAATTTTGGAAAAAATGATTGGCGATAAAATCAGTCAGGAAAAAGGCTTGTTATTGCAGAAAAAAGTTAATTTTTTATTTTTCTTTAATTATTGCCCAAGCAAAAAACAAGCAATTCTAAATGTTTAATTTGAGTAAAAAATCTTTTATTCAGTACAAAATACTTATTGTTACATATCTTAAGTTATAACACAAAACTAACTCAAGTCGACGTTTACATTAAAATTAAAATTTTCAACAGACTATGTATTCTTTCTCTGTTGTTAATACGATTGAGCCCCATAGGCAGATTGAGGAGCAGCGTACTGAGCAGCACTGGCATATTGTGAAGCACTGGCATATTGGGAAGCACTGCCATACTGAGGAGCACCATAAACCGCGTCATTTCCGCCTGCAGCGCTACCAGCTGAGGAACCAGCACTATATGAGCCAGAATTTTGACCGTAAGCGGATTCTACAACTGGAGAAACTGGAGCATCTACTTGTTTGCCTGGTTTGTATACCTTAACATAGACTGGATTAAGGCTGAGAGGAGTAGGCACTTTATTGATGACTTCTTGTTGGTAAATGATGGAAGGTTTGAGTTTGTATATAACAGGAGCAGCTCTAACTACGGCTGGTGGTCCACTGTTGATCTGTGCTGGTGGTGAACCAGGTTGATTAACAACAATGGGTTGCAAAGGTTGAGTGGCAATTACTTGATGGTTATTCAAGCCTTTAGGTACCAAAAGAGAACGGAAAGCCGATTGTCCCACTACATTAGGTGCCACAACATTGATATTACCCTGACGAATGTTGGAAGCCAAAGTGTTTTGAGCCAGAGTTTCAGCTATGGCATCAGAATTCTTAAGATTCTGGTAAGAAGGGTTAACATTCAAAGCTTGCAATTGAGCTTGAGCTTGAGCCAAGCCAGCTTGAGCAGCGGGTGAGGCACCAACATCAGCGGTAGCTGTTAGTGAAGCAGCAGGTCCTTGTTGACCGGCTGTAGCAGCATTTATATATTCTTCTACACCACTGCCAGAATAGGAACCTTGAGAGTGACCATATGGAGAGCTACCGTAACTAGCGACTGCAAACTAAATATGTACATCAAATTAATAAATTGATTAACGAATTGATTTATTTTTATTTTTAAAATTAAACTTACCGGTAAGGCAATTGTTACAAATACAAAAACTAAACGTGGATTCATAATTAATGTTAATAACGTCTGTGACTAGGTAAGATTTGGTTTCTTTGTTAAAAAACTCACAACTTTTACTGTTTTGGCTTTTACTAAACACACTTGGCTTTTATAGTATTTAATAATTGCAACTTAAAGATTGTAGTACGTGAGTTTCTTACTTTACTTTGAACTTTATCTCTGTTTTAATACATATTAATATAAATATAAGGTCAAATAAGTGCGTATAATAGATTTAAGATATTCTTTGCTTTACTTAAAAAATCTAAAATGTATTCGTATTTATTAAATAAAATATTTGCAAAATAAAATGACATTAGTGATCGTATACGCGGTTTGAATTATGACTTTACATAGAGACCGTTTGAAATTATTGTATACTTATTATTTTCGAAAACGTTTGTATTTCCAAAAAGAGAAAGTTTTCTTTGGTGCGGTTTTAGCAAAGGATCTACCATATATAGTCCTCTACTAGGTTATCGAGTAAAATGGTTCATATTTTGAATGAATAGGGTCATTCTAACTTAAGCTAAACCTTCAATTTATTGAAAAAATAATACCTAATATTTGAAATGTATTTTTAAAACCTCGTAAATATTAATTTATTAATAATGATTGGAAAAGTAATTTTTCTTTACATAGTAAATTGTTTTGAGGAAATAAAATCTATGCATTTCCCACGATATATTATGTGCCGTGCCTACTTATGTATGTAAAAAAAATTGAAACGTGAGTGTAAAGAAAAATTAAGATTTAATTAGTTTTTAAAAAGTTTTAAGATATACAATAAGATAAAATTAATAATTACAACACGTATTTAAAAAAAGAATTGCTTAATCATCAAATAATTCTATAGGCAATTTGTTTCTGAGATATTTAAAAGATTTACGACAAGACAACAATTGCATCAGTTAGAATTATAAGGCAAAGATTAAAACACAACAATGATAAAATACAGAGCTTCTTGGAATTATAATGGATTACTTTTGATTGGCCTTATAACTGTACTATCTCAGGTAACAAAAAAATGTTTAACTTTATTGTCTGAGACCTTGTTGTGGTCGATTATTTGTAATAAATTAAAAAAAAAAGAATTGAACATTGTCGTTAATCTAATACAAAAATATCAATACTTTACCACGACAATGCCTGTTTGTAAAATCTAACAATTGTGATAAATTTAATTTTTTAATATTGCTGTCTAGCAGATACAAACTGTTCTGAGTGAACCTTTTCCCAAGGGCAGATACGACTATGTGGATATGGCCAAAGCAACAAACAGTCCAAAGAGTAAAGGTAGAACTACACGTATTTTTACCAGCGAAGATGGCTTAGATGAAACATTTTGGTTAAAATACTTGGGAGAAGAATATCGTAATGCTGTGCATATGGAAGTGGATAACAATAATAATGTTATACCAGTTGAAAAGAAACCATCACGAAAAACCTTACGTAACTTGAATGCTCATATCGAAAAGAATGCTGAACGGACCAGATTTGCAAGACAATCCTCCGAAAAAATCTCAAGTAACTTAGGTGCTCATATCGAAAAAAATGGGGAACGCACCAGATTTGTAAGACAATCCTTCCGAGATAAAAAACACATACCAGTGCAGTCAAAATATCCTACAGAAAAACCGGAAACGTTTTTTGATAAGACAACTTCAAAGACCTTAAACGATACTAAAAATCACAAACACTTTTACACTAGCAACAAATCACTAAACAATAAAAACAAACTATTCATACACAATAAATACAAACAGAAAATAATTAAAGTTAAACCTTCGAGTGCAATTAAAGCTATACATGAACCGATTGTGGTAAATTTACCAGAAAATGATGTGAACGACGAACATCAAATTAATGGAGAACAAAAACCGTTTGTAGTGCAAATACCACCGGTAATTTATCACCAGAAAGCCGATTTGTATCGTGGACAAAAAGCAAAGAATAAATCCAGGCTCGATCAAACTCTTAACCATAAAAACTTGCCACACACATTACAACACGAACACACTGCAACCGATCAGGACTTTGAAAGACAAATTCACATGCAACACAAAAATTCCTATCATACACTTGTCGTACCCTCCTCTCTGAGTCAAACACAATTTCAACCGGATTCCTATATGTTATCGACAACAAGATAAAATTTGGAAAAAAAAAAAAACATTTTTTATGGAATAGAATTGTTGTATTGTATTTATTTTTTTTTTGTTTTTCTTATTTATTAAATAAATTAAAATTCTAAACAATAATAAAAGAATTATTAGATAAGTTTAATTAATTTATATTTTTATTCGAAAATTATACGAAGTGTTTCTTTCATAACAGATCGTGAAATCGAAACGGTCACTTATGTGGCATGTTGTTGTTTCGTTTTGGGCGAAGAACAGATTTGAGCCTCCCGGATTGACCATTGTATTTATGTCTGTAGAATTTGGTGACCATTGTTAAAGGATGACTTCGAGTCTTGTTAAAAAAAAATCCAATTGTTTCTGTTTTCTGATTCATATTTACGCCCTTTTTAGAAAAAATTAGTATTGAGCACTGTGACAAGCGCCGTGGCCCAAAATCTCCGTTCTAAATTCGTCTAAGTTGTTACTTGTTTGGTATTCTAACTGAAATCAGCTTTTCTTAGAAATAAAGCGGAATACTGGGCAATGAGACGGCGGATGCCCTCGCTAGGTTAGGTTCGCTTTCAGGGGGCGATTTAATAGTTGGTCCTGACCTCACAGTCCAGTGTTCGAAAAAATACTGTACACTAACCATTGTGTACGTAACTGATAAAATACTTTTAACTTTCATTTAAGTGCTTGTGAACTCGTACGCAAACACATTACGTACACAACATGTACACAACAAATGAACGCAAACTCTAACATAATGTACTGAACAGAGTTCACAAACACTATTTTTTAGTGTTTGTGTACAAAGTACACTAAAAAGATCAGTACACAACGAAAAAAATTGGGTTTTAGTGAACTTTTTGAGTACACTAACATTTTTAGTGTACGCGAGAGTTTATGTTCTCATTGAGTTAGAGAGAGAGAGAAAAAATGGCCAGTTTTTATTTGTATTCTTAAGCGAAATATGTCTATTAGTCCTAAAGAATAATAAATGGCATCAAAAACCACAAACCGGATCTCTAAAAATACTCAATGAACTCTCGCGTACACTAAAAATGTTAGTGTACTCAAAAAAAGATCACTAAAACCCAATTTTTTTCGTTGTGTACTGATCTTTTTAGTGTACTTTGTACACGAACACTAAAAAATAGTGTTTGTGAACTCTGTTCAGTACGTTATGTTAGAATTTGCGAACATGTTCACAAACATTAAAATAGAAACGAAAAGTTTCGCTCTCGTTGTAGTGAATGTGTTTGTGTTCTTTAGCCACGACATTCAGTACAGTATATAAACGTTGTGTACTTTAGAGTATTTTTTCGAACACTGCCCCAGTCTGCCACCTCTACGGTCTCATCAATGGATGGACCAGGGAATAAGAGTAGAGGCGTTGGGGGAACGGATCGGGTTGTTCTGTTTCTAGATGTCTAAGGCCAGCTTAAGGTTGGTTGTCGGTTTTATCACGGGGCACTGCGAGATTAGGTCGCTGACGGGGATCTGGAACAGATCCCAGCCGGACTATTGCAGGGCATGTTGCGATGAGGAGGAGTTGGAGACTATCGAACACCTCCTCTGTAACTGCCCAGCCCTTGGTAGCTTGAGGACCCTTGGCAGGGCCTTCTTTGAGAGCTTGAATTCTGTGTCGAGAGCCGACATCAAGGCTCTCCACAGATTTATTAGTAGCTTGGGCTGGTTGAGAGGTGCTAGGGGGCTTCATCAGTGTAGTCGCGCTCTACCAACCCCCCTTTTGTTTGTGTCTGTTTCTTTCTGTGTGATTCCTCCGCTTCCCATTCCCCCCTTACCTACATACCCTCCTTTCATTCTATTCTTTCTATTCCTTCCTTCTCTAAGGACTTTGTACAATGGGTCAATTCGACCTCCGGGTGCTGTACTTGTCTTAACTGACAAGTACACGTCCTCTAACCTAACCTAACCTAACCTAGAAATAAAAAGAGCATGCTAAGAGCAGGCAAATTGAACCACTATTTGTTGTGGATTATGTAGAGTCGTTGCGAATCGTTCCTTAGAAATAAGTTTTTTACACTCTTATATTAACCCCATGCTAAGACCCAGGTATATTAAATTACTATTTGCTCTGGGTTATGTTGAATCGTTGCGAATCGTTCCTTACTGTATTGCTGTTTTTGCAATGGCATATTTTGTTACTACTGGCTCTAACAATAGTTGGTTGCGATTTTCCGGTCAAATATAAAATAATAAGCCATCACGATAATTGATTATTGATTTTTTAATAGCAACATGAAAGTTTAAAAGTACATAATGTATACACTATTGACTGTTAAGTAAAATACAATAAATTTTAAAAATTAAACAACACATTTTCATTTTTAAATTTATAATTTCCATAAAACAGTAACAAACTTCTTAGAAATAATAGTTTTATAATTTTAAATATTAATGTATTCGCATGTCATAAGATCATTCCAAAAACACATATTTTCGCAATTAAATAAACGCATTGCTTTATTGCTTGGCAACCATTATAACTGAAAAACGTAAAATTAAAAAAAGCTTTTTAGAACGTTTTTTTTTATTTTGTATAAAAATTAGTTTTTATTTATAAGCTAAATATTATTATTAACTTAATTTCTAACAATAAAAGATTTGTTTTTTTTTTCAATAGGCCACTAAAGGTGGTAAACCATTGCTGCTTTGATAATAAGGTCTTGGTGGCTGCCTATCATCAAGTCGATTATGGATATAACCACCCGCAAGATTTTTTAGAAGCGATTTAGTTTGATGTTCTTGTTCGTTTAGAGGATCTACCAAAGTGCCACCATGATATGAAGAAGCCTCTATGAAATCGGCATGTTTGTTAACAATTTCTGCTATAATTTGATCCATTTGAGCATTATTGAGAGCCTGAGATTTTGGGTAACCATAATCAGATCTTTCTAAAGGCAACTTGTTAACATAGGGTGCAGCATAATGCTTAGGGGGTGCTGACACATATTGTTGGGGAACAGGATCTAAACCATAGGGACCAAATGGTTGGTGGTTTAAAGGTTCATAGGTATAACTGGGACTTGGAGTGGGATTATCAGAGGGAAAAACTAAAGGACAACCACCAGCACTACCATAAACTACGGCATTGCGCTTGGAAAGCATATTCTTAATAGCATTATCGCTTTCCTTTTCCTCAACGTTTAAACTGTCACTACTTGTGTTTGAGGCAGCATAAGAAGATTCATTATCTTCACTTATGTTTTGTGTAGGAAACATTGCATTAGAATTATTGGGTATTTTTGAATTTATACATGGCTGTCCTAATTGGCAGGGGCCTCTTTTGAAATTAGGATCCAAAGTTTCAGGCATATATTGTATAATTTCTGGCAAAGTTAAATCCATTTGTTGACGTTCTTCTTCAATTAAATCGTATTCACCTTTAATATCACGTTTGTTTCTCAAACGTCGCGGTAGGTTTAGAAAATTTTTCAATTGATGATGTAACGGCCGTATGCCTTGTTGTGGTGGCGAATTTACTGATCTTGATGAAATCGATTTCGAGGTTTCTTCAAAAACTGGCTTATTATTAACTTGAGGCGTTAAGGGTTTGTTGTATTGTTTCACAATACGTTCCGAACGTTTTTCATTTTTACGTGGCCTCATAAATATTCGTGTTATATCACGTTTATGACGTGATTTGATGCCGCTTGCTTCTGTTTGGGGTAAAGGCTGCACAAATATGGCCATAATAGATGAAGTGGCTGGTTCTGTACTGTCAGCTATGCTATTAGGATGTCTAGAGCTGCGGGTGAAACGTTTAGTCTCATGCTCTGGTGTTACGTACCTACGAGCGGCACAGTAACTACAACTGCAGGTACTGGGAACGGTTTCTGACATGGTTACATGACAGTCTGTAAGAAATGTAAGTAAAATTTAATAAAAGAAATCAGGATTTTATTGCAGTAGTATCTTACCTTTTTTGGGCATCATTATGCGATCCATTTTAGCATAGAGATTCGAATTCGGTTGTTCAAAAGGTGGTGGTCGCTTCGGCTCTAATACGGTAAAATCAAAACTATAAGTTACTTTAGCCTTGCCCTGCACTGGTGGTACATCCATCTTGTAGCCATATTGGGTTGTTTTCTGCTGTGTACAAGGCGCTGGTGATGGGGGTTTTTGTACAAAATAATTTAAATTTTTCGGACAATCACAAGTATCGCCAGTGTAGATAACCTCAATCGGATTAGCTAATGTTGTAGATAACTAAATGGAAATATGTATAAAAAATTCATTAGATTTACAGTTTTTTCGCACAGTTTCTTTTGTCTTACCACGCCTAAAACTCCTATTATAGAAGATATTTTAAAGATTTTAAATTTCATTATTAATTCGCTAACTAACTAACTAAGTTAACAACTTGAACGATTAAACTAATCAGATATTATCTTCAGCGTTTATTTTATATAAAGTTTTCATCTTAAGAACTGTTTTTTTATATTAAATTTATCTTTTATTTGAACGTGGCTTTGAACTTGAATATTTTCATGCTTTTTGATAAAAAAAAAAAAAATTTCTTCGAACTTGAATTTTGTTTGAGATGGAGATTAAGTGCAACTATTTCCGCCCTATTCGTTGTTACATACTTACATATATTATATACTTACGTAGTTAGTACGTATGGCCGTAGTACAAATATATAAGTATTTAAGAATTATTTGTTAATTAATATGTATAATCTACTAAAATATTTCATTTGATGATTAGTATGAAAAGAGAAATTAATTCATATTATTATGAATATTGCTTAGCTATTTGACACTTCTAAAAAGCCACTGTACATTCAAGTCGACTTGTATGATATATAAAATCTGTTTATCCAATATGGATGGCAGCATTTCCATAAGGCCAATTTAGTTTTTTACAGGCTACTGCAGCAATCAATGCGATACTAAAAGTTGGTGTTATCAGCCCTGACTAGTGAGTCGCGTATGGGTAGCTACCAGACGAGAGTTCGAAAGTTCAAACCACAACTGTGATGTCTTGATATAAAATTTGTCCTTTCAACAGTCTTTTGGCAAAAGCTCTTGTGGTAAATAATTGCATTTAAAAAAGCTTCTGATATCTAATATCTTTACTGATAAAAACAATTTGGAACTGAAAAGATGGTCTGTGTTTTGAGATTTATTGAATCTACACACGTACCATTAAAAGATTTGTAACAATGACTTGTTATCTTGAATTGCTAAACGATTTAGTAGCAATAATTGGATTTTGTAACTAGACTGTGAGCTATCCTCATGAAACCCGTAAAACCTAATATTTTTTACAAGAAAACTTTCCTAGTTTTATTTTTTTTTTACTAAAATTTCATTTAAATTTCTTCCATATCCATTGTGTACTATAATATTATTGGGATGGTCAATTCAAGAATGACGAAAAATAACATCAAACCGTATAGGTGTGAAGACTTCTCGAACAGACTTCGATGCTTTCTTCAGCGATAATTGCTACTTCATCGTATTTTTTTTTCCCAAAATTTAAAATGGTTTTTCTAATGTCCTCAAAAGAGGGTAGAATAATTGCATTTTTAATTGGAAACCGCCAAACTCTTTTTTGTGACGTTTACATAACTATTATAGGGTCTTAGTTCTATTTCGGTAGGTGGTGTCGTCTTGTAGTGGTTAAAGAGCTTCACTAAAAACCATAGCACTTGAAACTCGAAATGTCGAAAAAATGTTATTTTTGGTTTTGTAATTAAGAGGCTCTAATTTTATCCAAATAATCTATCCAGCAAGCTTTCTTCACAACTGACCATCACGGTCAGAATAATATTAACAAGCATAGGAAGACTAGTCAGTCCACCTCTTGAGAAAGAGCTTCAAAGAGAATGTCATCAACAGCAACGATCATAGGAAAATCAGGTTTATCTATCTCTTGGAAAACAGTAGGGCTAATTAAGTAACCTTTCTCACGAATACATCGAATATAACAACCCAATAAATTTTCGAAAAGAGCAGATTCAAACATTAGATTAATTATTTTCTATCCTACCTAAACCTAATCAAAGAATACTAAGGCAGTCCTATAAATATTTTCTTAATATTTTTTGAAAAGTTAAACCTACTGGATTTTTCCAATACTTAGGTATATTTTAAATGCATTAAAGATACTAAATTGCTTCAAAGAGAATGTCATCAACAACGGCGATCATAGGAAAATCAGGTTGATCTATCTCTTGGAAAACAGTAGGTCTAATTAAGTAACCTTTCTCACGATTACATCGAATGTAACAACCCAATAAATTTTCGAAAAGGGCAGATTCAAACATTAGATTAATTATCTTCTATCCTACCTAAACCTAATCAAAGAATACTAAGGCAGTCCTATAAATATTTTCTTAATATTTTTTGAAAAGCTAAACCTACTGGAATTTTCCAATACTTAGGAATATTTTAAATGCATTAAAGATACTAAATTGACTCCAAGGCAAGTGTATTTATTTGCAGTTACACTCAGGTCTCGTTTTATGCGATAGATGCGTTCCAAAAAAAATCGCATAAAACGATACTCAAGTTCATATAAAAATTAATGATTCGTTCCAAAATCCTGAAAAACCGCATAAAATCAAATTTTAATTAAAAAATAAAAGCAAATTCCCATAACAAAATAAACAAAAATAAAATATTAATTCATTATTTACAGAAAAAAACAAAATGATCCAAAAAATAATAAATAAATAATAAACTGAAGTCTACAATTATGAATGTACGATCAATCATTCTGCATCGTTTTGGAATTGGTTCGACGTCACTTTTATCATACCTATCAGGTTGTCCATACATACATATGTAGGGGACTAGATCAACGAATTTTTAGAAAGTTTAATTGTTTCTTCTGAATAAAATTATTAAAGTGCCAGTTATTAAAAAGGAGCAGCTCCTTTAAATAAAAGATTCTTTAAATCATAAGTAAGGATTGACTTTTGAAGGCTTTTATTGGCATAGTTAAAGCAATCTGATGCTAATCAATTGCCTTTCCAATTGGAAACAAACTAGAACGATTGATTTTCACAAGCTATTCGGTATAGATAGGTGTCAGGCTCAAACTACAGCGTACATTCACAAGAGATTCCCATATAAAAAAGCTTTTCAAAGCGCAGGGAAGTCACTGCTGCTTTCTGAATCAACAGCTTAGGTCATTACAACTCTTCAGGTAGGATTAACAATAATTATTATATCAGTGGTGCAAACTTAGTTTAATTTAAAAATGATGCAAAAGTTTAAAAAGTATCATTACATTTTAAAACCTATAAAAAATCTAAAGAAAAAAATTTACATTTAAAATCGCATAAAACGAGACCCGAGTGTATTTTCATTTTCTAATTTATTTTTGATTTCAAGTTTCTTTTGTTTATTTTCAGTAATCTTCTGTGGAAAATTTATTAAAAATCAAAATTTCGCATTCAGGATCGTTCATTAAAATTTCCTTAAGTTGAAAAATCTATAAATTATGTTATAATTGATTATATTTTTTATGGCGAGCGGTCCACTCAATCAATCCAAAGTATTAAAAAAATTATAATTTATAAACTTTGCTATTTTTCATCTAAATGGTACAGTTTTATATTGCTGTATAATATAGTATTAGTCTGTATAAATTTGCCACTTAGAAGTAAACATAAATTAAGTTTATTTTAAATGAAATTCTTCCATACGCTTTTATATTATTAATTTTTTTATTAGTACACAAAAGTATAGTATACGAATCATTTCTTTTTAAGTTGAGCGTACGTTGGCCCCATACATTTTTTTGTTTCTGGTTGCGCTAATTATTGTCTTTGTTGTTTAAATATTTGTAACATAATTTTGTTTTATCAGCGTATATTTTTTCAATTGAATTGAATGAAATGAAATCAATAATATACATATTTATTGTATAACTACAAAGAACTGATTAAATTTAAAGAGGAATTAAATGAAATAACTCTTGACAACAATAATCTATGCCTTGTAACAACTGTCAAATGCTGTTCAACTAAAACATCCGCTCTTATCATCAAATTATCAAACGGCCGAGTTTAATAGAGGAATATAAGGGGGATCATTCGCTATTAGAGAAATCGAATATTTCCACTTCTTTCTTCTTCACTCTAGTTATCATTTAAGGCAGCTACAAGGATTTTGCTATATGTATTCAATAAACGTTAAAGTTGAAACGATGATATGTATTTAAAGAACAGGCCATTTGTAACATAGAGACATAAAGTTATCGTTAAACAGTAGAATACAGCAGAAGCTCACAAATTAGAACCTCCAGTAATTAGAAATTCCAGAAATTAGAATCAGTGCTTGCAATACATTATACGCTTTGAAATTCGAATTTAAAATTCTAATTTCTGAGCATTTTTTTTTTACTATTTTAACACAAGAAATCCCCAATTTCTTTTTACTAGATGACCCGTGCGAATATTTCGCACCGGTAGTTGTCATTTTTGTAACATAAAATGAAAATCATTAATAGAAATTTTATTAAAAGTATAAAAATATTAGAAATCATAATATATCATATGTTTAAATGCTTTTATAATACTTTGAATACAATGTTAGAGGTAATGACATGATCATCGTTAACTTTTTGCCCGTACGAATCCTTAATACAAACAAAAATATCTTTAAACGTACGCACTCGAGAAAAAGCCACGTATAACTGCCCATGTGAAAAGACCGGTTCTGGTAAATACAATCCTACCTTTTGCAGGGTTTGACTTTGTTTTTCATAAAACCTTTTTAACTGTTAAATATCAGCTGACACTATATATATGTATATATTAAATGACACCGTATTACTACACTTCATAAAACAAACAATGCCATGACAATAACGACATTACCAAAATGGCTTTTACAACTTTATATACTCGTATTATGTGGAATAGCATTACAATTAAGCGACCCTGTTTATCGCACTTGATCTAACAACTACTGTAAAGTATTGCCAAAACAGCTTTTTACAATTTAATATGCATATTATATATAACTGACTTAGTAATAAACGGCATTATAGTAAATAGCGGTATTCCCAGAATGGATTTTAATACATACTATATTATGCAGAACTGCATTACTATTAAGCGACCCTGTATTACCACACTTGAACAAAAACATATAATCATAATGACAACAGTATTATCATGCAGTTCTATATAAAATATAATTTTTATCAATGAAAATATTAATTTTTCAATTTCTAGTTATTTTTCGTCATTAGTGTTAGATATAAGCTTTAAAATGAGATATCATTCATTAAATTTGATGCGGTGGTATGGGAGATATTTGCAACCGACAAAAAAAGTGCTTTAGAAATAATATATATGATTCTGTAAAACTAAAAAGGGGAATCACCAAATTATATACGTTTTGCCGTATTTGATGTTTTTTTGTCGCATTTATGTATTTTGTGGCTAGTTTTATCAAAAAAAAAAAAAAATTGAATCAAAAAAATTTAAATGTGTTTTATTTCTGTTTTTGAAAGGAAATCTGTTTAATTCTTTATTTTTTATTCGAAAAAAAAAAACGTCCAGATATTAGAATAATTCAGAAATTAGAATTGCCTCAAAAACAAAGCGGTTCTAATTTGTGAGCGACTACTGTATAGCCAAAGTAGACGATATCTCACTTCTCTTGTTGGAATTATAACAGCTTGTTTAGTTCCAGACTTGGAAAAATATGTCTGATAAATACAATCCGTTGTCGAAATATATTAGGCTAGTGGCGGAGCGCAGATACGATTTTCGTGAACGTATACGTTTTGTAGGTTTTAAATTCCACAGCAAAATCTATTGTTTCTTAAGGAGATAGTTTACGTATGAAAAATTCCATTTCCCCCGGCCCAGAAAAACCAAGGATGCCTGTTTGTTGGTTACCGTCAAGATCATTTATTTATAAATCAATTTCTTAAATGAAATTAAAGCACAAAGGAATAAATTTTTATTGTTTTAAAAAATCTGTATAAAAATCATTAAAATTTACATTTGAATCGATTCTTAATCTAATAATTTTATTTTATATACTTTTGTTTATTTTAATGCAATAAAAATCCATAGAAAATATTGCATATTCTATCGTACAATTTAATACATTTTATTAATGCATCCTCCTTTACAAGCATTTTTATCATGTTCATATTTTGAAACTCGATCAGTTCTATAAGCACAGCCTGTCGCTACTTTGTGAGGCACTACAACAGGTTTCCTATTGGCATATTGTGTATAAGTGGGAGGCATGATTTGAAATTGTGGATTTTTAAATTGTTCCTGTACATAACCCAACTGTTTATAAGTGAGGGCTGGCACATTCTCATCGTCGTTAGAAACAACAGTTTCTTCATCATCCGCTTCCACGTAATCTTCTTCTGGTTGTCTATATGGAGCAAAAGATTTTTTCAAAGTGATCACATCATTTTTTAAGGCATACAAATGTTCCTCTTCAATGGAAGAACGGTAAACTTTTGGTAGACCATCAATTGGTTTTTGTACAAAACCATAGGCGAGTTTAGCTTCGGGAACTTCAACGGCTTTTACAGCTTGCATTGCTAAGCTAATGCTTATGGGATCAGCTGGTACTGAATTATCTTTAGTTGGTTGTGCTCCTGCTACTGTTGCTGCTGGTGGTAAGTAATCTCCTCTTTAAAGAAATATTATCATTTGTTGACCATTTTGTTCATTTTTAGTTAATTTTTTATTACTTACTGTGGCACATAATATGCAGAGGGAGATGGTGCATGATTTGATGTTGAATCATAGGAAGGTTTGGAGTTTCTGCAATCACATGGTGTTGGTGATTTATGGCACTATTAAAGAGGTAAGTAATAATAGAATTTATTTAGCATTTCAGATTTATGTAGAACAATAGTAACATAGCGTAGGCCAAAATTTTTCATAAATTTAAATGAGTGAAATATGAATCTTTTGTTTGATACATTTTTTAAGAAATGATACAAATCACAGTTCTTCGAGGTCTATTAACTGATACCCTATATATTATAAAATAGTCAATAAAAATCAGTTTCAGCTGAATCTATCAGTCAGTCCGAAATTATGTAAGTCAATCCTTTTATATACATCATTATGTCTTGATTAACACATTTTTATTTTGAATGTGGACCAATGTGAAAGCCTACTCATGTTTTAAAGCCTTAAAGCTATACGCTAAACTGTAATAAGTACTTACTTTTGGTAATGGTGTTGGTAAAGGAACAGGCTCTATGTAAACTTTACTGCACGAACAACTATCGCCTATTGGTGGTAAGGGGATTTTTGGTTTTTCGGCATATTTTTGTTTAGGTTTCACATTGTGAACTCCTGAGCAGCTTCCACAAGCATCCACTCCCTTCTCATTACATACACAGGCAGAATTAATCTGTAATTAGAAATTTGAATTAATTTTGTGTTATATACGTTTAACATCCAGGGATTTGTTTCTAAAAATACGTTTATTTTTTCTTCTTATTTAGATTCAAATTCACCTCTTCTGCTATAGCAAATATTAATGCCAAAAGTATTAGACAATGTTTTGTCATCATTATCCTAAATTTACATTAATTAGAACGTTAACTTCAAGATTTTCACAGAATAGGTCTTTCTACGTCTTGTGCTGTACTTTAAATGAACCTGGCCACACTTCTTAAAGAAAACAATTATAATTCTCTATATTTGTTTTGTAACTTCTTAAAAAATAATTTTTTTATCTCAAATAAATTCGTGCAAAACGTCATTTATTCATTGATTATTAAGTTTGATAATTTCTAAATACATTCAGAATTATTTGTGAAAATATCTTTAATTGGCGAGTTGAAAATTCTTTTCAAACTAGTATGTGATTAGTCAATAAGTCGAGCTACTGTTGCATCAGCATCATTCTAGAATTTAATTTGTAGAATAAGATTTTTTATTTACTTCTGTATGCATCTCTACCTCTATATTAGTTAGTAATGTTTCGGGCTCTTTTATGAGTTGAGCTGTGTTTATGCGACTGGTCGTGTGTTATCCGAAGCACTAGCTTCTGTATATTTTGTTTGCCAAGTACCAGAACGAGTGGTCATCTGCAAAAGATAGGTTTGTTTGTTACATATAGTTAGATTTCGTTATGTTTCGTTCAGGCCAATGTAGGGAGCAACTTCGTTAAATGTTCTTATCATGCAAAAATCGTATGCGTAATCCAAATCCTTCAATTTCTTCTAACCGCTATACTACTTCTGTCTGCTTTGACTCTCTCCTATTATTAAATTGGAGAGGAAAGGGGATAAATTATATCTGCCACCAGTGCTGACGGCAATTATACTCTTTAGTTGCACATCTTTCCTTCATACATTATTTGCCGAAAAGCATTTCTCTACGGGTTGTTTAAGAGGAAAATGTGCTGGTAGGGGACGATTTATCATATTAATGCTTATCACATAGCATTGTAACTGAGAGGGGTCAATTGCTTTCTCTATTATCTAAAATACAACTTCCTTATTCCACAAGCCTGGTTGGAGCATTGATGAATTATCCAAGTCTTCCAGAAATGTAAAGTTTCAACCAGGTCAAATTAATAGAACTTAAATCCATTAATTATTGCCGACATTGTTCTACTTATTATGCACGTAATAACTGAATGACCTGGTTTTAATTAGATTTTTTTTTTTTATTTTGGAAAAGTATTTAATAAATATTCCTATAAACACAGTTAATAATCATGCATTTGTAGTAGTAAATTAATAGGAAATTAAATTTTGTCACGATTAGCACTTTTGAAAAAAGGGAATTTTTTTGTTTTCTTGGTAATTCGATTATATTTAACCCTTTAAGAAACAATATGCAATTTATAACATTTGTCCGAAAAGAAGCCATTGATAATTTTTATCTGTTAGAAAATTTCTCTACGATGCGATGCTCATGGCCAAAGTTTGTACCGAATTTATCATTCATCCTTGAGTAAACTGATATTTTACTACTTGTGGTAAATGTATTTACAAACAGAACTGATTGCTTATCTAAGATTTTGTGATTGGCCGAAAATTTTACCAATAGATGTTAAACATTACAAAAAATTTATCCTTATTCCATTTAATCAGTCTGCCTTTCTAAATCTTACTGATATTTATTATGGTGATTATAACTATTAATTGATTGTGGTAACTACCATATATGCATATTGCAAACAAAAAGGTCATAGGAATATATGAAGATCGTCTTTTTCAGCTAGCGACTGAGAAGGCACTTATGCTTAATGGTTGGAATGTTTACAGGCTAATTAGTACTCATATAAGAAAAATGGTGACTGTCAAATATTAATAACTGCTGTTAAAATTGTAATTATTTATGGATATAGGAGGTTGTCGCCATTCTCTTGTGCTTTTGTCCCATAATATCCAAAACAAAGCCAAATTTTCTGAGTAGAATAACACTTAAAGGACTAGCCGATTTTGTGTCTATTACCATCAATAGATAGGTCGCTTGGGCTCGGAGAACTACTAAATGATTCGAGCATAATTTAACTCTATTTATCGCCGGTCTGCCAACTACCTTTAGTTCTCTTAATTGCGGGTATTATAGTGAAATTATATGCCTAAATTAAGTACGAAGGGCAGGAGTGGAGTATGACTAAACCTTCATCCCTAATTGGGTCCAAAGAGATGATTACACTGTGTTGTTTGCATAACCTTATTAAGAAGCTAACCATTAGGAAGACAATTTCTTAGAAATATGATTTGTAAAGAGCTGAACCTGGCAAACCATAGCACAAAAGGAATAAATTAAACATAAATAAAAATGCATACAATACATTGATGTTTGTAGGCTATAAATATGAATGTGTAACATCCAGAACTCGCTATTTTCTGGCTTTGATTAACTTATTTTCCCCATATTTTTAAAATGTTAACCGCACTCCAACAGGTTAATAAATCAAAAATCTCTGAGTCAGTTATTGTCAGTCTGTTATTGTATGGAAGAATTTTATTTATTTCTTTTATTTTTCAACATTATTATAATAAAAAGAGTTTTAGTCATGAAAAGTATTTATTGGAAGCGGTATGATAAACTACAAAAATCAGAATCAAATTTTTATCGCGCATACATATGTTCACATTTAATATTTCACTTCAACAGTTGAAAGTACTATATAAATGAATAATCCTCAGCTTTGTGGGAGTTTAAACTTTTTTATCTCTGAGAATTGTTATGATAATGATGCCTTTTTAGTGTTTTTTTTTTTGTTAATGGTGTTAATAGTATGACCATTTGAAAGTAGACTTTGTAAGTCATCGCTGATTGTTATTGTCAAGGGAAAACCTACTTGGTGGTCCAAACAATGTCATTTTTCTAAGTGATCCCCAAAATCAAAACGTAAGGAAATAAAATTTTCTGTGACTACCAGCTTCAAAATAAATTTCCTATCATCCCTAACTATCAATAATAAAAAAACAATGCAAGAAAAACACAAAGAAATTTTCTGTTTCTTCATCAGCATATTGCTCTACACAGGTTAGAGCAATTATAGTTAGTAGTTTATTTATTAGTTTTAAAAATTCTTGATCAACATCCTTCTCATTCAAATCGTAATCGGTTAAGCCGTCATCCATAACAGAGCCAAAGTCAAAAACTTGCAATAACATATAAATATTACCGGTTGTCAAGTGCTTCCGATAATATTTATACAGTACTCCTCATAAGACGTAGGTGTCATAGTAGTCGACATCGTGGCCGGAAATGAAAGAGATTTCCTCCAAAATGTTAATAAGTTTTAAAGTAGACTGCAATGGTCCAACACGGGGTAAGTTCAATTTCTTGCTGTCGCCCACCAGTTCGTCAATATCGATAATATTGTTATTACAATCGTATACTGGCTTATGAGTATCGAAAATGCCAGGTCCATAGTTCATAACAATAACGCCATTATCAGCTTCTTCCGCAGCAACCGAACGGAAGTACATATCACGAGCCTTTTTGCTAGAGCATAACAATGAACTGTAGACCATAGGTTGTACCCAGAGACTGGATTTCATATTGATTACGAGTTTTTGTAAGCCATGGAGTTGTGGGCATTTGATGAACTGTTGATTGAGAGCTATTGGGTTATACAGGTTTTGTTGCACAAATGATTTCCAGGATTCAGTATCATAAGGTTCCATTAGCATGTGAGTAGCGGCTAAACCTTCATTGTGTACAATAAAGGCCAGCTCAAATTGCTTAACTTCATGGCTGAGTACAGTGGAAGAGAGTATTTTGTGGAATGAATTGTAGTCGGCATTCTGCCAGTCGCTGCTGTTGTAGCAAACGACTTTAATGTTATTTTCAATAGATTCGATTTCCTTGCGAATTTCTTGTAAAATTTCCTCATTGTCATCGATTAGCATGGCGACAGAACCAGCTTTAAAGCGATGACACATTTCAACTGCCAATTCTTTGCCCAAAGGATTGGAGACACCACTCAGGGCAAAAAAGCACACTTTATTTAAATCCATTCTTTTAGATGACATTTTTTTCTTATTTAAAGATTTTTTGTTTTAATTCTTTAAAACTTTTTTGATATTTTTCTTTAATTTTAGATTTCAAAGTTTATTTTTTTTTTAATTAAAAAACAATATATTTTTTTAAATTAATATATGTATTTTATTAATTGCTTCTTTCGAAGATGTGTTATTCCACTAACGACTCCTGTACTGTACTGATTTTTCTAAAACACTTTCGGTTCGCAAGTAAACTTTTTGAATTTGATTTTTCATCTGAAATTTGTTGTCAGGGAAGTTGTTTGAAAAGATTAGTGAGGATTGTTGGTTTGAATTGATGTATTGAATCAGAATTTTTGTTTTTAAAAGATAAGACTTGTGATGCCCAGTCGAATGCGGATCAGTTTAGTTGACTCTACTCGTTCTGTACAGTGTAATGATAAGAGTTTTTTTATTAAGTTGTTTTTCAATTGTTTGCCTATTTTAAATAATTTATATAAAATATGGTATTTAGACGAAAAAGACCCTTCAATAATAGTCTGAAAAAAAATAGAAAAGAAGATACAAGTCTAACATTTTTCTCTCAGACACATTACTTTCTTTGGGGGCTTTACCCCGTAGATATTTAAATAAAACACAGATGAATCTCTGGTTTTTTAAATAGACTTAAAAATTTGAAAAACAAAATCTAATCATCTTCGTGAAATTCTGTATAATGGTGATAGGCAATGCTTAGCTTAGCCGTAATATGTACCGGCGAATTTCAAGCAATCATTATCTAACAAAAGATTTAGTTCTTGTTGGGCGAAAAATATTAAAGAAAATATGGTTGGGATGAATTAATTGACAATGGAATCAACATTTTAATTTTCAGAGATAAGACTGACTCAAGTGATAAGAATGAAATTATTTTTTTAATAATTCATTTATTATTTTTTTTATTTAAAGAGCCCAAATAAAAATTAAATGTGCCATTACCTAGGAAACCAAAACCAACCGTATTCATGGTACTTTATGTCACTAGTTTTTTCAGGCAGATATGCTGCGTTGTATGTCGTTCATTGGCTATACCAATTAAAGCTTAACAGAAATTTTTCGAGATTTAGAAAGCGCATTGATAGCATAAGGAGATATACGATATTAATGAACAACTTTATTATTTAGCACATTCAATCATATTAAAGAGGATTTATTGAATTTATTTATTCGAAGTCGCCGTAGCCTAGTAGGTAGTGTGTTGGCTTATTAGACGTAAGGCCACGGTTCAAACCCCAGGTCAGACATCAAAACGAAATAAAAAAAAAGTATTTCTTCGACGACTTCCTCTCAGCAGATTTCTGGCAAAAACTCTGAGAGTAAATTTAATTGCCATGAAAAGTTTCCCAAAAATCTGTCGTTCGGAATCGACTTTAAACTGTAGGTCCCGCCACTCATGTATAAACATTAACCAACACAACATAAGTGGTGTGGGTGAAACTAGGTTGTAATCCTGACTGAAGGGTTGTAATGACCAATTATGTTATGTATGTAAAGAGGATTTATTAATTAATCAAGTTTTTGTATTTCAAATCAGAATACATCCGGCATTATCAGCAATTGGACATGTGTTAGGATGGTTCAATGAATTAGGTTCTATTAAATCGAATTATTATGCATATGTGTTTTCCAGTGTCAGTATCACTACCAGTACTATGGAAACAACAGTCTGTGTTGTGTAATTTAGATTTAATTAGTTTGATTAGTGTACTGCAAAAAAAATCTGAAATTACTGATTATAATAATGGGTATTTTTTATTATAGTTTTGTTGTTCAGTATGCTGATAAATTCAAAAGCTAAATACATTCTTTTTCTTCCTTTTTAAGAAATCAACACTGAAATTATAATTAAACCTTCTTTCAATAAATAATAGTTCATATTTCTAACTTATGTTTAAATAATTAAATTCAATTTTTTTTCCATAAATTTTTTGTGTTCGGTATTTCACTACTCGTTGTGTAACATTCATTATTAGTTTAATAATTAAATAAAATATATAATTTTAGAGAATAAATTATTTAAAATTAATTAGTTTGAAGGAGTTTAAACACAATTGCAACATTTTTAAAGTTTTGTAAATGACTTTTTGCTCACTGTTTTCATAAAAGAAAACAAACGTTTTATTATTAGTATTCTAAGGTATAAGAGACTTAACAGCCACGGCGGTGTTTGTTGCTCTCAGTATACCTGGTCTACCTACCAACTTATTAAAAGCTTATAGCCGTCTAATTCTCCATAAGGATCTCAATTTTTTTATTAATATGAATAACAGGAATCTGATCCTTCCATAAAAATTTATACCTGAGAATTTTATTTATTTATTAGATCTAATCGATTTTGTTTTGATTAAACCCATAAAGAAATTATGATTTGTAAGTAGTTTCATAGCTGATTTTAATTTTCTTTATTTTGAATATTTTCTTTTATTATAATAAATAAAAGGAATCAACGGAAATACTAGAATTATCGTTATCGTTCAGTTATCGAAAACCTTATACCAAACATATGTATGCTTTGTAACATCCCTGTTTTTGTTTTTATTTTGTATCTGCGCTGAGTATGAAACAAGTTTTTCTCTTAAATATTAGCCACTAGAGAAAGGGATTTCATTTTATTTATTTTTTGTAAAGATTCAACAAGTGATTAGACAGAAAAAGTTTGTGCAACGGTATTAATCATCCGAAAAAATGGTACTCGATTTGAATAAGAAAACATATTTTCTTATTACTGGTGCTTCCCGTGGCATTGGCAAAACCATGGCCATTGAAGTATCTAAATTATTAAAACCGAATTCTGTGATTGTTTTGATTGCCCGTAATGAGGATGGTTTAAAAAAAACCAAAGCCTGCATAGAGTCTAATCGCACAGATGTCAAGGTCTTGACATATTCTGTTGATTTATCAGTTGCCAAGGCTGAACAATTCCAAAAACTCCTAACCGATTCTCTTATACAGAGTAAAGAGAAAATAGCTAGTTTTGAAAGAGCATTTATCATTCACAATGCCGGTACAGTGGGAGATGTTTCCAAGAAGGCTATTGATGTCTCAGATACCAATATTTGGACCCAGTACTATCACACGAATGTGTTTTCAACAATTTCTTTAAACGTGGAGTTCTTTAAGGTGTTTGCATTTGTGCCTAAATTAGTTGTCAACATAAGTTCGAAATGTGGCATTGAACCTTTCGCTTCAATGAGTATGTATTGTTCTGGCAAAGCAGCCCGTGATATGTACTTTGGGGTTCTTGCTGCCGAAGAAAAGGATACTGATACGATTGTATTGAATTATGCCCCGGGAGCTATTGATACTGATATGACGGTATATATACAAGATGCTACCATAAGTAAGGACTTGCATGACGTTTTTAAGAGTCAACGTGATACCAAAACCATGTTGACTACGGAGAAAACCACCGCAAAATTTTTGAATATTTTAAAAGAACAGAAATTCAAATCTGGGGATCATGTTGATTACTGGGATTGAGTATCTATATAAGGAAATGTGCTCAAATAATGGTGCTTAATATAAGCTTCAGTATTCCATATGTTACGACATAAGTATAATACTTGTGCTAAATTATTTTACAAACATATGTAGAAATAAATACAATCACAAAATCTCATGCAGCTATTATAATATACTCAAAAAATATAAAATAAAACTTGGTGCTGGATACAATTAAAATGCAAGGATTATTGTTTTAATTTATGTCAATAGATGTAAGACATACAGGTTGAAAAAAATAATTGAAGGATATACAATTTGTACTATAATTTGAACTAAAGATAGTGTACTTTCCACGTTTCTGTTAAATTCAACTGAACCCTTATAGATAAAAGCAAAATTTTAAATATAAGATGTGATAAAACAAGACATTCATTACTTTTACCCGGTCATTATTTAGTGCAAATGCTTATTGGCGAATTTACAGGCTTCAACTGATAATATTAACCAACAAAATTAGTTGCTATAGCAGGTATAACATTATACCAGGATAGTACAGCAAGCTGTGTATACATTAAAAACTCCCGTAAATAACAGTTAATCGCTAAACAGTTAACATAGATCAATTAAGAGTTTCACTTGTAGAACCTTAGACTTATTGTGATGACCATAATCAACCCTTTTTCTTATGTTCACATGCTATAGTTTGAATTTGACAAGCTCCTCATCAATTGTATTCATAAGTTGGCATATAATACATGAGCCAACAATGATGTATCCATTCGCGTTTTTATTCCTATAAATTCCCAATATTTGAATAAGGATTGCTTTAATTGGTTAAGGTTCCTTAGCCATAACCACTGCTAGATTACACACAAAAAAATACTAACTTCCAAAGCATCCCGGAGTAAAACAATAGCGTGAAATCTGATTGACTCAGACATCCGTCACATTTCAGACAGGATACAAGAATATATTTCCTTATCTATGTTCTTACGCCATCCGTCGTGAGACATAATAATCATCTCAATAAATTAAAAAAAACTTTCAAAAGACTGAAAGGATTCATTTATTTCCACAAGTGTTACAATAAAACATCTCTATATTAATTAAATTTCGCTTACATTTCTTTATTGTGCAAGTTTTATATAAAATGGCATGCCCTCAGGCGTTGGAAACAGAAACGGAAAAATAACAAAAGATTTAAAAACATTTCATGATCGAAAAAATTTTTAAAATCGTATCTAGACTGTCGAGGGCCTGATAAATATACTCCAGGTATTATTGTACCGCAAGATGGTCGTGATATTAATGATTGCAACATAAACGAATTAAATTCGCTCAAGTCAAGTCTAGGAAAGTTGAACTGGATAAATAAATTTGATTTTTTTTTAATTTAAAACTGAACAACACTTAATTTTTAACACTTTTTTTGAACAATTTTCTCACTTTTTTCATTTTTGTTTTGATGATTTTAGCAATCGATGTTTTTGTTCAGCCGGTTGCGACGTTTATTCATCTCTGGTTAAATTGTTCTATCATTACATTTAACAAGCCTAATGAATAAACTGCATCACGCTCAATGAAATTTATTGTTTTGTCTTCAACATTTTGCATACTTCCTGCTTAACAACTTTACAAGTTTTGGGATTTTCTCTGGTCTATACATCCGATCCACTGATCACTGTTGAGCATTTAACGTGACTTGCGCGAATTTAATTCTTTTACGTCACTATCAACAATACCACAATCATCTTGCAGTAGTTCAAATCCTGGAGTATATTTATCCAGCCCGTCGAAAGTCTAGATTTCATTTTAATATTTTTTCCGACTTTCAATGGTTTTAAAATTTTCGGTTATTTTTTATTTTCTATATATCTGTGGTAATCACTGTACAGTGTGGATAGTACTTATATAGACTATACAAAAGGGAATTGCCAAAAAACTGTAGAGGATAATTTTCTGTCGTGAGACATAATATTCATAACTTTCCAACGCCTCTAAATTCGTTACTCCACACATATTTATGTATTCTCTCCATTTCTAGAGCCATATTTATATATGCAGTTCCAAGCAATAACAATCTAAGTTGACTAAGGTCACTTTGAGTTATGTAGCTTACAAAACTTTATATTGACATGAAATGCACATTTCTCTAACAATGGCTCTAGAAATGGAAAAAATACATAAATGTGTGTGGAATAACGAATGTAGATGCGTTGGGAACTTACAATTATTAAGTGTCTCACGACGGAAAATCATCCTCAGAGTTCCAAAAGCTTCCCTTTTCATATTCTACACGATTATTGTGCACTGTACAGGGATCATCACAAATATAGCCACAATTTTTTTTTTTGTTTATGACTGTTTAATGGTCACTTGCGTTCTGTGCTTAAACCGCCAGTCAAAGTATTTTAGTTGTCATCATGTTTTTCTTGCCATTGTGCATTGCCATCGTCGTCCATCAGAGTTATGTTTTTATGCAATGAAAATCGAACGATATGCTGTGGGTTTTTGCCAATAAAGTTTTTTTGTGGTGTGATATCTCATAATTAGGATTAATGGAAACACTGCAACAATACTGGGATGAGATAGGTGGTGGTAGTGCAAAGCGACTTTGACTAAAAGGAATTGAAATTAATGTTTAAAAAATATAGAAAAATTCATTATAGGTATATTCTGATCTGTATTTTGAAATTCTATACTTAAAAATTTAATTTTAAAGAGAATAAATAAATTACAGAGAAAATTTTTAAATCAATCTTATACAATTTAATTTAACAATACTTTACACTTCGAATACTTGTGTTGTACGGTAATCGTATGTAGTATGTATGTATGCACATACCTACAAATATTTCAAAAATAAATCTCTTACTTAAATTCAAACTTAACTGTACACTTTAAAACTGTATAATTCTGCAACTAAAAACGGATACAATTTCTCAAGGTCGCAAAAAATTATCCGTTATTCGAAACGTATGTGAATGTACATATAAATATATTGACTTAAGTTTTAAGTTCACTAATAAATTTTACTTACATTAAATTAAAGCAATAAAAAAAATATGGAAATAATAAAACACTATAAGCCGTATTGTCCGCGTCCTTAAAAGATAAAATCTTGACACGGAATGAAGCAATATCATTCGACATTTGATGGTTGGTGAATTTAAATTTGCCTTGGTTTATTTGTATTATTCGCCCTGTACTGTATGAATAAAATACCGTTACTAATGGTGATGTCAATTCTTAATTTTTCCAAAGTATTAACTTAAAAATATTAAACAATCAAGACTTTGAAAATTGCTGTTGTTTTTTTATTTTTCAATTCAATTCTCTTTCAAACTTTATTTTATAAGTTAAATTTATTATTAAAAAATATACATATACTAAAAGAAATCCGCCGCTCTGGAACGTTTGGTAGGAATTTGCAATAGATCATCAGTTAAGGTACCTGTTTTAGCATTGTTTATAAGACTGGAAGCAGGAGTTTTCGGCTTAATTGATGGTGAGGTGGCATGTATAATTTTTTTCGTTGCTGAAACTGGTCTTGTAGGTAAAGCTTTCGTTTTGCCTTTATTTTTGAAAGTAGGTGTTCTAATGGGTGATGGTGTCATTATTGAGGGTGTAGTACGCAAACCCAATTTAGAAGTGGCCAAGTTTCTGGCGGCAGGTGACATTGAAGCTAATCTTTCCATATTTGAACGTATAAACGGCGAGGATATATTGCGACGTGCAGTGTCCATAGCCTTTTGTTTTTGTGCACGTATTTTTTCGCCGACTTTTTCGGCCAAAGCTAATGCTATTGTTTCTCTACGCGAGGATTCATTGATTTTAAATGAAGGTCCGGTACTTGGTCTTACCGGCGTGTCTGAACCATCTAAACGAAAGGGTGTACCCTCAATTTCACCCCAAGTCATTAGAGGAGAAAAAGCCTCTCCCGGTCGTGGTGAGGGAGTTTTAACTAAATCGAACCGTTTTAACTGACACGCCAAATTTGTTTGGTTTACACTATTGCCATCGGCATCTACTCTTTCGCTAAGGGTAGCAATGGTCTCGGCACTTTGTTCCTCTGTTTTTTTCCTCTGAGTCCCTTCAAAAGGATTGACATGCAAGCGTGTAGCACTGTGTTGTATAACTTGTTTCCGATTTGCCATATCAATTTTTTCAGCTTCTGTTAATTCTACACCATCTGGTGTGTACATAATGGAATTTTTGTTTTGATAAGTCCATGTTTCTATCTTTCGCATTGGATCGGGCTCTTCGAATTGTTGCTCTATAGAGGGTAGGGTTAAAGCTTTTTGTAACTTGTCTGCCGATATGGTTTCCTCATTGTAGAGCACAGCAAATTTCTGCCTCAATTTTGCATCGGCTGTGTCAACAATTTTCTGAAAACTGTCATTATCCTCACTGGTATATGCTTGCAGGAAAGAATCTAGTGTATGTTTATCACAAACAGATTTACTATTGTCTTTAGTTGACAACGTAGTTGTTGCCTTCGATGTTGTAGTTGCGGTGGATGTGCAAGTGTTAGAACCTTCGCTATTCCTGGGAGTTCGCTCGCCAATACTCGAGGGAGTTTCAAATGTTTCTGGAGTCATACCTGAAATATAGAAACAACGTTACAAAAATAACTTGTTGTTTTTAGTTAACTATGTATTCCCATACTTACTTCTATTTCTTTCTGTTGGTTTTCTGCCACTATATTTCGCTCTTATAGATTCCATGCGAGCATAATCCTTCCGTTCCAGAGCATCTAAATAATCGTTTTGTGCTTTCAATTTCTCTAAGTCGGGAAAGAAATCACGTTGTATGATTTTTGATATTTCTTCGATGTATTTTTCTTCAGTTAATATTTTGGGTTTGGATTTCTTTTTCACAACTCCCATCGACATGGGTTTTTTGAATGTTTCCATTGCATGATTGTGGGTTTTAAAATTCACTAAAGCTCCAGAACCTGGTGTAGAAAGCGCAGAATCACTGGTGTCAGACATTGTGAAGAAAACTGTATATTTTTTTGTTATGGAAAATATTCTTTTATTTTTACAACTAAAATCAACTAAATTTTTATACGTATGATGAAAACAATTTACTACCACAGGGTACATTTACTACCATATGACTTTGACATTTCATATGAATAAAGGTGCTGCCAAGTTTAAGCAGTTTTAAAATGAACGGCAATGCTAAAGAAAATAATAATTCGATAACAAACGGTGGATTGGCAGTTAAATTGCCGAGTGCTGGTTTAATTTTGAATACTTTTTTCAATTAGCTAAAGAATTTTATTTTATTTATTTTTATTTATTTATTTATTTAGTAGTATTTAAATTACTTTCTTATTTACTATAATACATTACATTAAGTACAATTTCTTATAAACTGCACATCATTTATTTTAAATACATTAATATTTCCTTCATTTTTAACGCTGCTAGGTAGTAGATTAAATAATTGTAGTCCTTTATATAATAAACACATCTTCATTGCATTGTTTGTTGCTCGATGTATACTAAAATCATTAGCATTTCTAAGACTGTAAGGTTGGCATTCGTTGACATATCTTAATTGATCCGTTAGATATTCCGGTGTGTTGCCCATTTTCATCTTGTAAATAAAGGTAAACGTATTTAGTTGAAGTCTTTGTTTAATGTTGAGCCATTTTAGCGTATCTAGCATAAGTTGTATTGGAGTAAACCTGTTGCACTTAATTATAGATCTCATAGCCCTGTTCTGTAACTTTTGTAGCCTATCTATTTGTATGTTTGTACATCATGTATATAATATTGTAGCACCAAATTCGAAGTGTGGCTTAATGATCGTGTTGTATATATTAATTGCAGCGATTGTTGATATTCGATTTCTAATTCCTTTGAAAAATCCAATTTTTTTTTCCCGATTTTCTTACATACATATGTATATAATTTACATGATCTTTAAAATTCAAGTTCTTGTCTATTATAAATCCCAAATATTTTATATTTTCAACTCTCTCAATTATTTTATTATTAATTTTATGATTTAATTATGATATAAGTTATGAGAAATGATCCTACTGAACGTGGAGGGGCTACTAAGCTGCTAAACAATAGAGTTCAATCACGCTCGTACATAATTTAAATTCCTAAGAACCGATAGTAGGGTTCTTACCGTTTCTTAATGCTGGACAATGCAGCACAATAGCGAGCAATTCGGCATAATATTTTGAAATGTTCCAACTTTTTCACCAAGTCGATGATCCAAGATTCTCGAAAGCGTCCTTATAAGCCAGTTACTAGTTCTGATGCTTGTTCTTTCTGACTTACCTTGAATAGTAGATAGCGTGTTAGACGAAAGCTCGTGAGCCTCAATTACAATTCTAATTCTCAATTCTGGAACATTGTTGCCAAACAAGAGAGCAGGAACACAGTCACTTCAGTTGTTCAGCATTATAGCAATGACAATCGAGAACACATTCCTTGCAAAATTTTTCCTGCCACAATTTTTCAATTAACACTTGCTAGTCATTAAGACAAAACAATACTTTACTCCAGCATAATGTGGCGAATAACATCACATCCAAACTAACAAACCAGTCAGCCATTAAATTATCATCGTGGAACATATCTTGTCAATGAGTTGTGTTTTAATATAAAAAAAAATCTTTTTTAATACCACCAAACTAAACAATACATTGAATCTTGATTCATTGGAAATTTTATGCATAATTTGCATTTGGAATAAGAAAGTAATTTATCTTGAAAAAGCATAGTCAAATACCAACAACAGCTATAATTTGTTTTCCACTCTCTCGCTGTAGATATAAATATAGGAAGAAGTATATTTTTGGTATATTTGTTCTTTATACATATTATTTATTTGATATTAAATAAAAGTACACTGCAAACGAAAAGTAAAACCACTAAGAAGTTGTGGAGCAGCAAAATTTATTTTATACTAGCTGACCAGGCGAACTTTGTCCCGCCAAATTTGATTTTTTTTATTGCCCAAAACAGGTCACATTATATATTTATTGTAATACGCTGAATAAAACAGTTATATAAAAATAACTAACTTGTACTAGTTGTTGTACTCGCTCCAAAACAAAAACTAACAGACATACATACATGTTATATGTATATGTACATATGTATGTAGTTATAAACCATCGAATTAGCCGACTTATAGTATCTCTTAAAGGGGGAGGCTTGCCACGCCCATTTTTGTTGAGTTTGTCGATATCGACTCTACGAACATACTCACCAAATTGCATTTGTCTACGATCCCTATGTCCCTAAATATTCAATTTTAAAGGTTTGCTACGCCTACTTTTTGCTATATCGATATTTTTTAAACCATCTAAACTTGATAAGCTTTCGAACAAAAAAAGAATGGTTAAAATCGGTTCAGTAGTTTAAGTGTTATAGGTATCACTTGAAGGGGGGGGGGGTTGTCACACCCACTTTTGGTGGAATTGTCGATATCGACTCTACGAACTTATCCACCAAATTTTATTCGTCTACAATCAATATGTACCTAAATATTTAGTTTTAACGATTTGCCACGCCCTCTTAACATTTAGGGATATGAAAAATAGATATTGTCCGATTCTCAGACCTACCCGATATGCACACAAAATTTCATGAAAATACGTCGATCCATTTCGGAGGAGTTTAACCACTAACACCGTGACACGCGAATTTTATATATTAGATGAACTGAGATTATGAATTTCAATTCCAGACCTAGGAATTTCTTGAAATTTGAAATTTTGGTAGTCAACTTAATTTTATACATTTTTTTTTTACCGTAAAGGGGGACAAAAAGTTGGTAAAAATGTATTTTATTTTCATGGATTATATATTATGTTAACCACTATACACATTTGTTGTAGCATTTTGGAAGTGATGAAATGCTTGTGCATGCGCTAGCATATAAATATTAATGCCTGTGATGACAAGATTTTATACTCATTGCATTCCCAATATTCCGACACAAAAGAACTGAAAATTCAAAAAAATATGCATTTATGCTCTAAACATGTACATGTTTGGGGAGTATTTTGTCTTTGCTATTGCATGTCATCCCTCAGTTTTCTTTATTAATTATTTATTATTTGTTTTCTTTTATAAATATTTTAACATCTACGCGTACATGCTTTTACTGTCCATAAATTTGTTTCTTTAATTATTTATATTTCTAATATATAAAATTCTCGTGTCACGGTGTTAGTGGTTAAACTCCTCTTAAATGGATCGACCGATTTTCATGAAATTTTGTGTGCATATCGGGTAGGCCTGAGAATCGGACAACATCTATTTTTCATATCCCTAAATGTTAAAAGGGCGTGTCAAATCGTTAAAATTGAATATTTAGGTACATATTGATCGTAGACGAATAAAATTTGGTGGCGTTACAACCCCCCCCTCTTCAAATTATACCTATAACTCTTAAACTACTGAACCGATTTTAACCATTCTTTTTTTTTTTGTTCAAAAGCTTATCAGGTTTAGATGGTTAAAAAAAATTCGATATAGCAAAAAGTAGGCGTGGCAAACCTTTAAAATTGAATATTTAGGGACATAGTGATCGTTGACGAATGCAATTTGGTGGGTAAGTTCGTATCGACAAACTCACCAAAAATGGGCGTGGCAACCCTCCCCCCTTTAAAAGATACCTATAAGTCGGCTAATTCGATGGTTTATAACTACATATGTACATATATAACATGTATGTCTATTAGTTTTTGTTTTGGAGCGAGTACAACAACTACAACTTCGATTCCGACCTCTTATTGTTATTATTTGTATGCCTCACCTAAATAACGTACCGACTTCGATTAAATTTTGAACTAGATAGATAGATCCACACACTTATAGTAAGTTAGCTATTTTTATATAACTGTTTTATGCAGCGTATTACAATAAATATATAATGTGACGAAGTTCGCCGGGTCAGCTAGCTTTTTTTTTTTATAAAATAGTGGAAATAAATTCGTAATAGTTTTTTTTTAAATGAAAATATAAAATACTCAGACATATTAATGGTTAGGTTAGGTTTTAAGGCTAGCACACCACTGTATTTGTAGTGGGCATCACCCAGTGATCAGTTAGTTTGTTAGTCCTTCAGATCCACCAATTCCTCAAAAATCGATTATTCAGGCATTTCTGCCTATATGTCAAAGACAGCGACATAAAATATGATCCACTATTTCATCTGCCTCTTTCCATAGTCTACAAAAAAAGATAGCCTATATCATCAGTTGATCCTATGTATAATTTATCTCCCGACTACTTCTGCTTAGGACTAGTCCCGTAGCTATGGGATTGAGTTACATTCCTGATTTACATCCTCGTGCACGATTGGTGAGTGAATTAAATATTTCCCCAACAATTCATCGATCTCTTTACTGGCGCTACTTCGAAAACTGATCCAAACCTTGCCAGTTCATCCAGATGTTCGTTGCCAGTACATAATGTCACAATGACCAGATACCTAGCACAGCTCAATTTGATAATCTGATATAAGGTCGGTTAGCAGTTGTCTTGAGCTGTTCGGTATATGTTTCCTGACCAGTTCCTAGATTTTAACGACTCCTACATTCTTCGCCAGCTCGCGCCATTCTGGGGACCCGTCCGTGCAAATAACCCAGTCGTCAAAGAGTTTGTCCGAACCTATTCAGAATTCTCCAACAGGTGGTCATATAATGCGTCATTCCGAAGGTCGAAATAACTTGACACTGGAAGTCAAAGTCGAAGAGTGATATTAAGAGCCGCCTGGGGTGTACTTCCACCAGCACTTACAATGCCAACAGGAGAATATCGCTGCAGTATAGAAATAATGTTTCTGTTGCTACTTGTGTGTAATGCATTCCTTCATACCATGTATTCATAGATAAGAACCGATCTAATGACAATACTCGGTCCAGCACCCAGTTCCCATCTCCTATTTATTGTATTTTTGCTTACATAGAATGCATTAAAATCCTTTCTGATCCTCTTTTATATCCTCGCTGTTAATAAAATGAAGTCGCCGTGGTCTAGTAGGTAGTGTGTTGGCTTATTAGACTGAAGGCCCGAGTTCGAATCCCAGGTCAGACATCAAAACGAAAATATTTCTTCGGCGACTTCCTCTCAGCAGATTTCTGGCAAAAACTCTGAGAGTAAATAAAATTGCCACGTAAAGCTTCTCAATAAAATTTGTCGTTCGGAGTCGACTTTAAACTGTAGGTCCCGCCACTCATGTTTAAAATTAACACACACAACATGAGTAGTGTGAGAAGCTAGGACTGAAGGGTGCGGGCTTCTTGGGGACGATTGCTGTAGACTGTCTAATGGTGAAGGTATAGCACTGGCCATTTTATAATCACCTAGCAGCAACTCGTTTCCTTGCCGTTCGCATCTTGAGATGTCCACAAACACTACTCCCTCTCTTCCACCTTCCTATAACCCATTTTCCCAAAAACCTGCACAATGCACTGCATGAGTAGGGGCCATCCCCTGAGTGCTGGTTTCACCAAAAAAAAAAAAAAAAATGAGATAAAAATTAAGATTTTTAGGCTTCACTAATAATTTAAATAAAAATCCTGTATGCAGTGAAAAAAAGGTGTCGTCCCTGAATGAAATTTGAATAAAATTTCTTTTATTTTTTCAAATAAATTTCCGATAAATGGATATTCAGTATAAACATTGTATTTGTTTATTTATCATAAATCATGAGACACGCTGAAATAATATTCCATTCCATTGCATGTATGTATATCGAACTGAATTCCAAAAATGTTGCTCATATTTTAAACGTTTAAAGAAAAAGGAAAGAAAGTAAACTAAAGTGTTGGGACGCCCCGTCGAGTAAATGCCAAAATATTAAATTTGTTAGCAGCCACTGTCAGGATATGGATCATCGCATTGACTAAATACGAGTAGAATAAAAAGGGAGGGTGGTACCCAACTAAATACTTTGACAGTGCGGTAGGTAGAGAAAGAGTATCTTACAAGATTAGATAATAGCTTGTACTTGTTCTATGGTAAACTCCCTCTCCCTCTCTCTCTTGCTTTTTCCATCTAGTATCTTTAGATTTTTGTTTAAAATAATTTTGTTACTGAATAAAAAAATAGAAAAAAAAAATATGCCGAAAAAAGTGTCACATTTCATGACAACAAGACGAGCAGATAGACAAACAACTTCATGGTGTTTAGATGAAAGACCAAACATTACTATGGCGTTTAGTTTACATCACAGAAAATATTTTTCAAGAAGGAAAAGCACTTGAAATACATTTTTTGTTAATAAATATTAATAATGAATACAATGCTAATAAATATCCAGAAGGGGCAAAGAATTAATTCATTTAAATCGTAGATTTCTTTGGTCATAGGACAAAATTGAAAGGTTTCATAACCAGGAACCGTAACTGTTATAACTTTTATCGTAAAAGTCAGAAAATGTGAATTATATTTTGATCTTTATTTTTTCGAGCAGAAATAAAAGTTATTTTTTGATTAAAGTCAATAAAAGTCGAATATCAATGGAAACATCTAATATATAAAATTCTCGTGTGACGGTGTTAGTGGTTAAACTCCTCCGAAATGGATCGACCGATTTTCATGAAATTTTGTGTGCTTATCGGGTAGGTCTGAGAATCGGACAACATTTATTTTTCATATCCCTAAATGTTAAGAGGGCGTGGCAAATCGTTAAAACTGAATATTTAGGTACATATTGATCGTAGACGAATAAAATTTGGTGGGTAAATTCGTAGAGTCGACAACGACAATCCCACCAAAAAATGGGAGTGACAACCATCCCCCTTCAAGTGATAGCTATAACTCTTAAACTACTGAATCGATTTTAACCATTCTTTTTTTGTTCGAAAGCTTATCAGATTTAGATGGTTTTAAAAAAATTCGATACAGCAAAAATTAGGCGTGGCAAATCTTTAAAATGGAATATTTAGAGACATAGTGATCGTAGCCGAATGCAATTTGGTGGGTAAGTTCGTAGAGTCGATATCTACAAACTCATCAAAAATGGGCGTGGCAACCCTCCTCCTTAAAAAGATACCCATAAGTAGGCTAATTCGATGGTTTATAACTACATATGTACATATATAAAATGTATGTCTGTTAGTTTTTGTTTTGGAGCGAGTACAACAACTACAACTTCGTCAGCGCTACCCATGAATCGGACCTCTTATTGTTATTCTTTGTACGCCTCACCTAAATAACGTACCGACTTCGATTTAATTTTGAACTAGATAGATCTGCGTAACAGGCGGGACGAAGTTTGCCGGGCCAGCTAGTACTTAATTTTATGTTATTAATGTTTAAATATACAATTTATAAGGTGTAGTATAAACAATTCATGCCAAGTGCTATCAAAGAGTATTATTTCGTGATGTCAGCCTACTGCTGGCTTATCCATCAGTTGCCATTTATCACACGATTTCAGTTCTTTTCAGGCAGTATCGCAATCTTTATTATTCTGTTTTGATTCGTTGTTAGTCGAATTTCGAGCATTTGAACATAACATCCTTGCAGTTAGGACTTCTTTTGGGCATAGAAACATTTCTGGAGATATTTCAAGGTGGAAACTATGGAAATAACTTTTGCATGTCCTCTCAAGGACTGAGATAGACTGAAGTTGACGTCTCCATAATTTCTCAACATCTGGGATTAGTAGATTGTATGTCAGTTTTCTCAACTTCTTTGATATTTTCACAAAAATCTTCGTCTTTACTAGCATTTATTACGTCTTAGGACTTCCGGGGTTTCCTTCACCACATGGTATAAGGCGATAATTTCCTCTGCTGTCATATCTTTAATTCTACCCACTTCTAGAAACATATAGCGCTATATACTACACCCTTTACGCGCTCTTCCTAAAAATTATTAACTTATAGAGCGCCCTGGTAGTCTAGTGGGTAGTGTGCTAGACTATTAGTGTGAGGGTCGTGGGTTCGATTCCCACCAGAGGCTCTGGTCTGTGACACTACATCGAGCACATGGTCGAAGTCACTCAGCTCGTATATAATTAGGATATAATTTGTAATTGTATTGTAATTAATAAATAAATAAATAAATATTAACTTATACCTCTTGATTGTACATATTTTTTTAGATTATTTTCTATGCTGATGAAGCAGTAACACTATGTTAGTTACCTTCGAAAGTAAAATTATTTGGCCTTATAATAATGAATTTGAAACGTTTTTGATTTTCTATAAGCATATTTCACGTTAATCTTAAAGTCATTAGTAGGTTAGGTTACGTTAGAGGACGTATACTTGTTAACTGTGACAAGTACAGTACCCGGAGGTCGAATTGACGTACATGAGTGGCGGGACCTACAGTTTAAAGTCGACTCCGAACGACAGATTTTTTGAGAAGCTTTTCATGGCAATTTTTACCTCAGAGTTTTTGTTGCCAGAAATCTGCTGAGAGGAAGTCGCCGAAGATATATTTTTGTTTTTCATATTTTCGCTTTGATGTCTGACCTGGGATTTGAACTCGGGCCTTTCGTCTAATAAGCCAATACACTACCTACTAGACTACGGCGACATCAAAGTCACTAGTATCTGGTTCGGATTGTAAAGAGGGTACACAACATCCAATACTGTGAATGGCTTGATGTTGTCATGATGGGAGACCATTCCCTTTCTATTGGTCAATGTTGGCAACTTAGACGCATAGATCGTTTAGGATTTGTTCAGGAATAATGATCAAGAGCTGTCTAGTTATTATGTCCACTCTCTTTAACAATTTTTCACTTGTTTTCTCTTTTCAGACAAAAGATGTACGATTCCTATGATGAAAATGATAATGAAAATTGATAATCGAATCACAGATGTCAGCAAGTTGTCTTTAGCAGCAGGTTTTCGAAGGCACAATATGGATAAACTTTCTATAACTCAATCAATTATCAAGCCAACATTGTCAGCAAGTAATCAGTGCAGAAGTCGCCGTAGTCTAATAGGTAGTGTGTTGGCTTATTAGACGCAAAGCCCGGGTTCGTATCCCAGGTCAGGCATCAAAACGAAATATGAAAAAATATTTCTTCGGCGATTTCCTCTCAGCAGATTTCTGGCAAAAAACTCTGAGAGTAAATAAACCTGCCATGAAAAAGTTTCTCAAAAATCTGTCGTTCGGAGTCGACGTTAATCTGTAGGTCCCGCCGCTCACGTATAAAATTAACGCACACAACATGAGTGGTGTGAGAAGCTCGGCCGTAATCCTGACTGAAGAGTTGTAATGGCCAATTATGCATGCATGCAATCTGTGGAGTATATAATCCTCATGGACTTCCCTGGAGTAATAAAAGTGAGTATGAATATAATTTCGAAATAAAATCTTTAACTTTAAGAAGTTCGAAACTAAAATTTGAATTCATTTAAGTCTCTGCAAATAGACTGGGATTGCAGTATCACTATCCCAGTATATAGTTTCGCCTGTGAAAATAATCACTTTAAAATTGTTTTTTTTTTAGTTTAAGTTCTTGTTCTTATTTTTTTTTGTCTTTTTGTGAAATTGAGAAACCTTATTTGTATATACAATTAGATATAATCCATATCCATCTGCAACTATTGTTGATATTGTGTTGCAACTTGCAACATACTAAATGGAAGAGAAGATTGCGTTCGTATGTAGTATATCTGAAAAACATTCTTGACACTTACACTTAATGTTGTTTTTTCTTCTTTTTCTTTTTTCTCTCTTATTTTGTTTACGAATTGAAAGGCAAATACATTGTGATCGTGTATGCCTTACAAATATATCCCGAACCATTTGGACAGACATGTAAAACTAGAACACTGCCTTATTCCCTATTTCACTTTCAAGTGGTTGAACGATCTTTGATGTTGGCAAGTCAAGCATACACCCCTTCTACATGCAATTGTATTTTGGTATTGTTTTATGTTTTAGTTTTCTCCCTTCTTCAGGTTTTAATTTAAAACCATAATTTATTTTACAACTATCGCTGATACCTTATCATGTGGTTCTAAAATGCTAAGGGTTTGTATTTATTTAAAGCAAATTTTTGATCCGCCCATCGTTTTTGTTACATTGTATTGCCCTGGTTGCCAGTGTGGCACGTGATTGAATTTTTGTTACAATGAGATCAAGGTTAGGTATGGTTGAACTATAGGTCCCTCCACTCGTGGATAAAATTTACACACACAAAATGAGCGGTTGAAATGATCAAGAATTAGGTATTGAAGCCTAGAGGTAGCGTGGTGAGGTAGCTACAGTAATTGACTACATATAAAATTAGGCAATAGAGGTCCAAAGCCCAAAGGGGACAAATAAATGTACATCACGGTTTTCGAATTTAGAGAATTTGGGGTCGCCGTGGTCTAGTAGGTAGTGTGCTGGCTTATTAGACGTAAAAGCCAGGGTTCGAGTCCCAGGCCAGACATCAAAAATAAAAAAAAAATAAAAAAAGTATTTTTTCGTCGATTTCTTCTCAGTTTCTCAAAAAAAAAAAATCTGTCGTTCGGAGTCGACTTTAAACTGTAGGTCCCGCCACTTATGTATAAAAATTAACACACACAATATAAGTGGTGTGAGAAACTGCGGGCTTCTTGGGGACGATTGCCTGTAGACTGTCTAATGGTGAAGGTAAAGCACTGGCCATTTTATAGTCACCTAGCAGCAATTCGTTTCCTTGCCGTTCGCATTTTCCACCTTTCCTAAAAAACCTGCACAATGCACTGCATGAGTAGAGGCCATCCTCTGAGTGCTGGTTTCATAAAAAAAAGAGGCTTAAATATCGACATAGAAAATACACAGAAGATTAGGTTAGTTTAGAGGACGTGTACTTATCAACTGTGACAAGTACAGTAACCGGAGGTCGAATTGATCCATTGTACAACGTCCTAGCTTCTCACACCACTCATGTTGAGTGAGTTAATTTTATACGTGAGTGGCGGGACCTACAGTTAAACGTCGATTCTGAACGCCAGATTTTTGAGAAACTTTTTTATGGCAAATTTTATTTACTCTCAGAGTTTTTGCCAGAAATCTGCTGAGAGGCAGTCGCCGAAGAAATATTTTTCTTTCATATTTCGTTTTGATGCCTGACCTGGGATACGAACCCGGGCTTTACGTCTAATAAGCCAACACTCTACCTACTAGACTACGGCGACTTCAAATATACAGAAACCCTGCTATAATTCTTCTTTACGATTGTTTTAGGAGATTGAAATACTCTTCGAATTAGAAATATAGTCGTTAATGCATTAAAACCATGCATGCCTCCTACTCCTGTTGAGGTTAGTTAATTTTTGTATTCAACAAACCCTCAGCAGAATACCTTGAAAGCAGACCTTTCCAGCTTTACAGCCGTTTTCCCTTTCAAAGACAAAGATATTAATTTTCAGAGAAAACTTCAAAATAATTCAAAACGGATTCAGACCTTTTCAACGACAGATGTCCCAAACATAATTCTTCCACGTTAGATTAGATCTAAATTTACATACTACATATGCTCTAAAAAACTTATGTCTGTCAACTTCGAGAATTTTACTGTTGATTTGTTGTTGTTATTTGTCATTGTAACTTCTTTGTTAACGTGTTTTTGTTTGTTTTTCATGTCTTTTCTCTAAAATGTGTTCCTGTCTTTATAACAGTTTGTAGATTTTAAACAGGTGATGCTATAAAAAACTATAAGGACCATGAAGTTTAAATGTTATAAATGGTTTGGTGATATATTTTTTTTATAAATATTTAAAGGAATTAAAAAACTTCCACCAAATCTCATTTAAACAACAGAAAATTTTTAAAATCTTTAAAAGTCGGTATACGATGCTTATTATGCTTTCAAATATTTCCTAATCTAAGAGAAGACTCACATCTAATTTCATAGGAGCTATCGGAACATTTGGATTTTCAAATAATTGATTATATTCCAGCCATACTTAATTGTTTTACGAACACCCTCTGACCTTGATATCATAATTTCGTCATGCCTAAGCTGTCAGAAAAGTTCCTCTAAAATTCTTAATATTGATGATTTGGATGTCAAACTAATCTTCCATTCTGACATATTGACACAGAAACTGAAAGTAAAACGAAAGTGTCAAACGTGTGGCAAACGGAACACAATCGAAACTCATTAGCTACACATGTTGTATGGATGTTCACCGAAAATGTTTCGTTTGTGAATTCTAATATCTATGTATACTAGGGAATACCTTTTTTAGTTACAGATACATGCTGCATACATACATAGTATATGTTTTATATTTCTGGAAAATTTAAAACATTAGATTTCGTTTGATGAAAAATATTTATGAAAAATTATGTGCATTTTGTCGGAAACTATTTTGTTAATAATTTGCGTAAACGTAAGAATATCTATTAAACGTCTCCTATTGACCATCCCAAAGTAATTTGGGCTGGTTTGTTAAGGTTATAGATCGTTTAATAAATTATGTATTAAACGACAAAATCACTAAGCAATCCAGACTGCTTAACTCTATTCCCCGAAATTTTAATTTAAATTATTCATTACTTTGGTAATAACTAGTTCATGACCCTAGCCTATGCCTAAAGGCGTTAAGCTTCAGCTAAATAATTTGTGTAGTGCCTTAGCTCCATCAAATATCCGAGTTGCCGCAATAAAAGAAAATAATGGTGTTGGCAACTGAAATTATGTGAGCTATTTCAATAGGGTCTATTAAAAGCAAGTAAAACACACTACCACCTATTGAATCACAGAGATAACATAACTATGTTATGTCGTTATCTCTGTCTAGAGTAAATGTAAATAGTATGAAGTCATAAACTTTTGATGTCCTGGATATAAGCAGATAATATCAAACAGCATCTTCTTTTTATTACTAAAGGGTCCGCCAAATAACTTTTTTTGTTTGAAAATGCTTTAAAAAAAACCTACTGAATATTTTCTCAAATTTCTTTTTTTATTTGAAAGTACAATCCTTCCGGTTAATAATGGAAAATAATTTCATTCAAATGGCTGCCTCGGCTGGCCATGAAGTAGCTACAAGATCGGTCCAATTTTTAAGCACATTATCGATTGTGTGCAGCTGTATTTCACCAATGGCTTCACGAATATTGTCCTTTAAAGAGTCAATTGTCTCTGGCTTGTCGGCGTAACACTTATCTTTGACGGCACCCCACAAATAATAGTTCAACGGTGTCAAATCGCAGCTCCGAGGTGGCCAAACCACATCAGCTCTGCGGCTGATAATGCGATCTTCAAAAACAGGGCGCAAAACATCGAGTGTAGCTTCGGCTGTGTGGCACGTAGCGCCGTCCTGTTGAAACCAAATGTTGCCAATATCATCCTCTTCAATTCGTTCAACATGGCCCGATAACGATCGCCATTGACTGTAACGGCCACTCCTTGCTCATTTTCGAAGAAAAATGGCCCAATTATGCCTCTGGACCAAAATCCGCACCAAACAGTGACTCGTTTTGAGTGCGTCGGCTTTTCAATGTATGCGTGCGGGTTTTCTGTGCCCCAAATGAGACAATTTTGCTTGTTTACATACCCGCCAAGATCAAAATGAGCTTCATCTGAAAAGATAATTTTTTTTTTGCCAAAATCGGCATCTTCTGTAAGTCGATCGCAGGCCCACTTAGCGAAGCGAAAATGCATTGGATGCAACCATATTCGTTCAGCGGAAGGATAAAACTAATTATCTGTCAAATCAGACATGAGCTAAGTGTTACCATTCACGAAATAAGCACTAGTTGAAAAAAAAAATGTTAGATGGCGGACCCGATATTACTTTGCGTTGTTTCAGTTGCATTAATTAAGTTTTTCTAGTTAATCTGATGTTGATATACTATAGCAGGTCCTAGGATGAACCCTGACATTGGAACCGTCTTTACTCATTGAGCACTATTCTTTCTCAAGATATTGTGTTAACTTGTCTTCCAATGATATTCCTTTTGAATTTTAAAATTCTAAAACCATGAAGTCGCCGTAGTCTAGAAAGCAGGGTGTTGGCTTATTAGACGTATGGCCGCGGTTCAAACTCCATGTCAGACATCAAAACGAAAATATGAAAAAAATATTTCTTCGGTGACTTCCTCTTAGCAGATTTCTGGCAAAAATTCTGAGAGCAATTAAAATTGCCATGTAAATTTTCTCAAAAATCAGTGGTTCGGAGTCGACTTTAAACTGTAGGTCCCGCCAATTATGTATAAAATTAACACACACAACATAAGTGGTGTGAGAAACTGCGGGCTTCTTGGGGACGATTGTCTATAGACTGTCTAATGGTGAAGGTATAGCACTGGCCATTTTATAGTCACCTAGCAGCAACTTGTTTCCTTGCCGTTCGCATCTTCCCCCTTTCCACCTTTCCTAAAAAACCTGCACAATGCACTGCATGAGTAGGGGCCATCCCCTGAGTGCTGGTTTCATAAAAAAAAAAAAAAAAAAAAAAAAAAAAAAAAAAATTTTTTTAAAATTAAGGAAAATTTTCATTGACATCTTCTTTTTCATTGACATCTGCTAAAATTCAATATGATGATAAATATTTAATATTTAATCTGGTGCAAATCACGGCTCGTTCGCGAGTGCAAAGAGTCGTTGAGGACCGTATCCGTCTATGCTGGGTTCCGGGTCATAGCGGAAAACGCTAGGTTAGGTTCGCTTTCAGGGGGCGATTTAATAGTTGGTCCTGACCCCCAGTCTGCCACCTCCACGGCCTCATCAATGGATGGGTCAGGGAGGAAGAGCAGAGGCGTTGGGGGAACGGATCGTGTTGTTCTGTTTCTAGATGTCTATGGCCTGTAAGAGAACAGATTGGCTGCTGGGCTGGCTGCGAGATTAGGTCGCTGACGGGGATCTGGAACAGATCCCAGCCGGACTATTGCAGGGCATGTTGCTGTAACTGCCCAGCCCTTGGTAGGTTGAGGTTAAGGACCCTTGGCAGGGCCTTCTTTGAGAGCTTGAATTCTGCGTCGGGAGCCGACATCAAGGATCTCCACAGATTCATTAGTAGCTTGGGCTGGTTGAGAGGTGCTAGGGCGTCATAAGTGTAGTCGCGCTCTCCCCCTCTTTTTTTTGTGTCTATTTCTTTCTGTGTGATTCCTCCGCTTCACATTCCCCCCTTACCTACATGCCCTCCTTTCATCCTATTCCCTTTATTTCCTTCTCTCTCTAAGGACATTGTACAATGGGTCAATTCGACCTCCGGGTACTGTACTTGTCTTAACTGACAAGTACACGTCCTCTAACCTAACCTAACCTAATATAATAAGTAATTGCCACGCCCACTTTAATGTGATTTTAATAAGTTTTTCTTAGAACCATGTTTAAAATATCTCACCTTTTCTTCAGGTACATATAGTCTGTACTTGTAAACAATTATTGCTCTTTTATTATTATTATTATTAAAAAAATACTTTTATTTACAAATAATTTTGTTTAAAGAATTCACTAGAAATTATTAAAAATATTCTGACAAAATTGTTAAGGAAACGTACAGACGCTCTAAATAATACTTCAAATTGATTGATCCACAAAGAGAATGAATACTTAATAGGCACTCCTTCACTTTATCTGTCTCTCTTAAGCTAAAAAGTATTGTATATCGACAACTGAATTGCAAATTGCTTAAATAATGGGTCATTTTATGTTAAGTTTGCTTGAATTTAAGGTGACGATATCTATTAAATACTTGTGTACATATTGTATTTCAAATTAAATTTAATTCTAATTGCTTTTATGTTTAATACTACGAGTATGTATAATAAAATCTTTGGTTTGTTAAATATTGTTTCTGAGTTTCACCGCACACTTTATCTGGGCACCAAATCAATGTAACCAGTAGGCCTCATCATTTGATGGGGTGAACCATAAAACGATTGATAACTGCTCATGGCATAGGAATTGGGTGAGTGCGTAACATTATTAGCATTGGGCGAAGATGTCGTGATATTGTGTGTTGGACGCATGTGGCCAGCAGCTTTAAGTTTGTCATAGGGTGTTCCATAGGCATGACCGTGATAGTGGTGGGCGGTAGTGTTGTGATGATGATAAATAGGCCCATAGCTGCTACTGTCAGTGGCATAGGCCTGGCCAATGGATGGGTATAAATTACTGGTGGCACCCATAACTTGATTGTGATTGTGCGAAGTTTGATGGGTTACTACTTGACTATTGAGATTTAAATTTAGATGAGTGTGATGAGTAGAGGTCATAGAGATATTCGAAGTTAAACCCATTAATTTAGTTGTAGCTTGTGGATTAACATGGCTATACGGCGGATTGGCGCTGTGACTAAGCGATTGATCCGGCTTGGGCGATGGACCATTGCTGTTAATGTGGCTTGAGCCATTTAAACCGTTTGGAGCGTTTGCTGAAATGGTTAAAGTCTGGTAATTCATTAGATCTGGTGAAGTGCCTGTAGTGGAGGGTGTACTTGATGCTGCTGTAGTGGTATTCATGTGATTTGGTGATGTGGTGGCCGCATGGTTTATCATAGCGTTTTGATGATTTTCCAATTCTGCTACTGTATTCATTTCTTTTATGTGAGACTTTAGGTGTTGCTGTGACTGTTGCTGCTGATGTGTTTGATGATGGTGTTGGGCATTTTGATGTTGTTGCTGCTGCTGCTGTTGGGCATTCTGATGTTGTTTCATTCTGGCATGTGATTCATGGCTCATTTGATTCATGCCTGTTGCTCTGAAATGGCACAAAAAGAACAGAAGAAAGAAAAAACAAAAACAATAAAAAATCAGACACACAGACAGGCAGACAGCTCGACAGCCTCGAACACATTTTCAATTTTTAATATTTTTTATTTCTTTTGCATATTGAATTTTGAATTTAAGAATTTTCGATAAACAAAAAATATTCATTCTTACAAACACTCTTCTTATTATTTACCCTTAAGTGTTTATTATTATTTTTTTTCTTTTTTTGAAAAAGAAAGAAAATTTGTTTGTTTTTTTATTATTAACAAAAAATATAAAAAAAAATTAAAAATTTATTTAAAAAACAACAACAGTTTCTACTATAAAAAAAGCCCTTTTTTTTAAAATATTTCATTAAAAAATTGTTTATTTTTTGCCCTCAAAAAACAATAGCCAACAATTTGTTTTTTTTGATAAATTAAGAAAATCAAAAGCTTTTTCCCATACTTATTAGACGAATGCTATGACTATAGGCAAGCATTCCATATTTAAGAGTTATGGCTTCGTCAAAGCATAAAGTGCCCCGCACATATCGTTAACACGCGGCTATAATTCATAAAAGAACTATTTTTTCTTTCAATATTGCTGTTTGCTTTTTATAGAAAAAAAAAAAAAAATTACAAAAATTATACAGAATTTTGAAGTTTTTTTTTTGTTGTGATTTGTTTAGTTTTGAATTTCCAAGTGATTTTTATTTATTCGAAAATAGAAAACCAAGGCATAGAAATTTGTTATGAAGACTAATTTATCATGTAAGTGGTAAACTATTTGGAGTATGTATTTTAAAATTAAAAATTTTTTTTTTCGATATGTTTATCATAGAGTGTGAATATAATTGCTTTGAAACATTTTTGCACTTCTCAAACACTAGAGAAGATAAGAGCCTATGGCTAGGGATTCTTGATATATTCTTACCGGAGGTTAGCACTTCTGAATTATATTCGTTAAAAAGTGAATCCCATTTATATCGGGTGATTTTTTTAGCTATTATCTTTTTGGCAACACTGGTTTAAACAGCTCACGCACGTTTCGTGTTTTGTTTCACTGTCAAACATCTTCAGTTTGTTCTATAATTTAACCATGAATCGTCTTACAAACGAACAAAGCTTGCAAATCATTGAATTTTATTATCAAAATGCGTGCTCTGTTAAGAAAGTTCATCGCGCGCTTCTTCCATTTTATGGTCAGTTTAATCGACCCACTGAAGCGGCTATTTTTTTGACCAAAATGCAAGAGCTTGACTTGCATGACATGTGGTTTCAACAAGACGGTGCCACATGCCACACAGCACGCGTAACAATGGACTTATTGAGAGGCGAGTTCGGTGAACATTTTATTTCACGTTCGGGACCGGTCAATTGGCCGCCTAGATCGTGCGATTTAACGCCTTTAGACTATTTTTTGTGGGGCTATGTTAAAGCTCATGTCTATACAGACAAGCCCGCTTCAATTGACGCATTGGAAGACAACATTGAAGCATTTATTCGTGAGATACCGGCCGAAATGTTGGAAAGAGTATGCCAAAATTGGACTAAGCGGATGGACCATTTGAGGCGCAGTCGCGGTCAACATTTGCATGAAATAATCTTCAAACATTAAATTATATGGACCGTACTATTGATTTAAATAAAGATTTCATGTTATTTTCTGAATTTTATGTGTTTTTTTTTTGAACAATTTTCCTATAGCTCTTAAAAAATCACACGATACTTTCCAGAATAGAAATGACCTAAGGATACATATTGCACAAATTTCTCTCGTATTGACCAAAGCTAGCCTTTTGTAAGCCGATTGCTTCCTTCAGAATATTCGTTAGTTAACGATATAGCTTAGAGCGAAAGTATAACAATAATTAATGTATTCGGACTATAAACACTACTTATGTTTTCGGTACCTATATGATGTGTATACTCTTCAGAGCTGTTAGTGTTTAAACCCGGTGTAGCTCAGAAGCACTTATAAAACACGTGATACAAATTACTGCACCCAAATGTAACGACTTTATTTTAAATGCACGCTCCTAATTGTGGTACCCATTGTTGCAATTATTCTACATTATAGTCCAATTTTGAACAACGCCCAACAATTTTGAAGATCCTAGCTCATACAGTTTCTTAGATGTATGATAATTGAGGTACTTTATATGATAGGTGTCACGTCTACCTCAAATATCCAACAATTTCCATCAATAGTACTAAAAAAAAATACAAAAACACGAAGTAAAATACTTCACCTACTTATATTTCAAAATATGTTTTTAACTCTTTATACCGCGTGTAGAAGATTAATTAGGTTATTTCTATGATACAAAACAAATTCCTAGATTGAATGTTCCTTAACTTATTTTAAAAAGAACCTGTTTTAGAAGTACTCTCTTGGTACTTGCCTATCTCTGCATTCACCTTCACATGCAGAAAGCCCGGACCCGTTTTATGTTAAAACGTCCGGTATCATGTTATGTTATGGTAAATCAAATACTGAATTATGAAATTGCGACTCATTCAGTTATAAATACATTTTAGTTAGACATTGTAGAATAGATTAAAAACAAAAGATATTTCAAATTATATACTTACGCATCACTTGTACCATCATCCCGAAAGCCTTTTGCAAACGGATTGCTAACAATTTTCAACTGTGTTACCTGCAATAAAAATTGCGATAATGTTTAGGGCTGGCTAATGATGTATGAAATGCCTGAGAAAAAAAATCTAAACTTACACGTTGATTTTGATAAGCAGTGACAGCGGTAAACGAAGTCTCTGGAAATATAAAAGTTCTAAAGTCACCGGCGTGTTCGTTTTCATCCAAAGACGTGTTCTTTGGCGGCAGATAAACAATATGGAAACGTGGCTGATAACGATGCATAGAATTTAAGATAATCTAGGGAACAAGCATATAAAATACAAAATTTAGTAAAAACAATCGGAAAACTTCTCACTTACGTGACCATTTTCATCCAATTGATTGTTAGTCAATTTGAGTTTATCAAATGAGATAATTTGTTTCATCCAATTTGCACCCGGCGCTGGAGAATCAGGATGTACATGTATACGGGGTGGTGATATAGGATCGGCTTTACCGGCTACCACCCAACTGGAACTATTCACAACAAATGTACATTAGTTTTATTACACCCGTTTTTTGTATACAACTTGTGAATAACTTACTTATGGAAAGCATAACGATATCGTTTATCATCGACTGGCACAAAATCCATCATCATTATATAGGTGGCCTGTGGATCTAAGCCACCGATACGTACTTGAAATGTAGGAAACATACGGCGACCTGATTTTGTTACAATCATTTCTGTACCTTGTTCATGAAATTTATCCCACAGGGATTTAGTTTCCAAGACTACCACTGCCTGAGCCAAGAGCGGGTGTACGATTTCTTCTGTTTTATTTTGTGTTGCTGTTGTTGGATCTTTTGTTTTATTTTTATTTGATTTTTTATTGCTATTGCTGCTGCTGTTGTTGTTACTGTCACTGCCATTATAATTTGTTGCACCGTTGACAGATTCCTCTTTTCCGCTGCACGTGCTATTCGTTTCGATGTCCGTAATTTTTGTATCGTTCCGTTCAAGTGGCTTATATGCGGTGCGATCTTTACCGGCTGTCTGTATGCAGGCTATAGAAAAATTAAAAGAATTTTAAAAATATTTACGTTTCAAGGAAATGAATTGTGTATTTTCGTATTGTCTTCATAAATATATATTTTTTTCGGTTTCGATTGTACCCACTACCTTAATAGCTTTCGTATTTACTATCGACAGCAACAATTGACAGCAAGAGTGTTAAAATAACAGTAGCAAACGTACTTAACTTTATTCTTAAATTAGATTATTAAGAAGTATTTGAAAAACTGCTAAAGTAATAGACTTAATCACAAATTGTTTATTCAATGGTTAGGTAAGGTTAGGTTGAAGAGGTAGCTTTGATACTACAGCTCACTTCAGCACGCATAGCGACCTTTGTGACGCCACGGGTAAGCGCAAACCCCGTACTAACCAAATACCACCGAACTCATCGAAGAAATTGATCAGCGCAGGGCCTGCACAATTATTCAATATTTCAAATTTATCACATTGATTGGAAAATTTTTAAATTATATTACAAATCTTCCATTTTCCTCTTTTTAGGGAGATAACCAACCCCGTTAAGGGTTATAAAAATGTTATAAAGGGTGATTTTTTAGCTATTATCTTTTTGGCAACACTGGTTTAGACAGCTCACGCACGTTTCGTGTTTTGTTTCACTGTCAAACATCTTCAGTTTGGTCTATAATTTAACCATGAATCGTCTTACAAACGAACTACGCTTGCAAATCATTGAATTTGGCATCATTGGACCGTACTTCTTCAAAGATGCTGCGAATCGTAACGTAACTGTCAATGGTGAGCGCTACCGTGAGATGATATCGAACTTTTTTTGCGCCCAAAATGCAAGAGCTTGACTTGCATGACATGTGGTTTCAACAAGACGGTGCCACATGCCACACAGCACGTGTAACAATGGACTTATTGAGAGGCGAGTTCGGTGAACATTTTATTTCACGTTCGGGACCGGTCAATTGGCCGACTAGATCGTGAGATTTAACGCCTTTAGACTATTTTTTGTGAGGCTATGTTAAAGCTCATGTCTATACAGACAAGCCCGCTTCAATTGACGCATTGGAAGACAACATTGAAGAATTTATTCGTGAGATACCGGCCGAAATGTTGGAAAGAGTATGCCAAAATTGGACTAAGCGCATGGACCATTTGAGGCGCAGTCGCGGTCAACATTTGCATGAAATAATCTTCAAATATTAAATTATATGGACCGTACTATCGATTCAAATAAAGATTTCATGCATTTTTCTGAATTTTATGTGTTCATTTTTGAAAAATTTTCCTATGGCTCTTAAAAAATCACCCCTTATAATAGTTTTTCTTTTAATTGTAAAATACATCTTGATAATACGTTCCAAGGTCGTAGCAACCTTCTTTCACCTTAAGCAGGTGATCCGAATACTGTAGCATGTTGATAGGATGATAGAGTTGCTGCCTCTACTAAAATGTATTGATATGTTATTGTATATGCATTGTAGTAATAAAAAACTTTGTGCGTTAAATAGTGGCATTGCCAAACCTTGCTGATAATGTTCGTTATTGATGCTATCCTATCTAGTGATGTACTACAACAAGGCTTGTTTGTTACTAAGCAGACTATTATGATACTTTGTCAGGGGACGGGCATAGTGAATGTACGTTGTTTTGCTGAGTTTAATAGGAAACCAAATTTAAAACCCCGGACTTGGACTGATGCAGGTTTGATATATCATAAATATTAGTTACACCAAGATTTCTACGATATATATACTATGTACAGACGTCGGCACCAATGTCCCCCGGGGGTCGAACTTCTTCGGCTATTTACACACATAGGACACGAACATCAACAATGTTCGTTAAAAAGAGCATAAAAATGCATTCCAGTTGCTTGTCAGTTTTCAGTGAAGCAGGTTCTCGTCGCTTCTTTTTGAAATTTTTTTGTGTATCAATTGTACACCCAAAGAAAAATTTAATTAAAATGTGAAGAAAAACTGGAAAACAAATTTTTTTGCTTTAAATATATTGAATTTAAGGTACCTGCAATATGTAATGATGACTCTTACTACAAATCCATAAAAACTTGTGCGAAAAATACCAATGGCATCAAAAAGCACAATATTTGTTCGAACACTGCTTGAAACAATAATTACTAACAATTTTCCTCTGGGTTATACACATGCTTCTCACAAATACACTCACATTTTTATCATGTTCTCTTTGTGCCGACGTCTGACTATGTATATTCCTTTCACTCCTACAAGTGTAACTAGATTTTTCCAATTCATGAGATCCACAGATAGATTTTATTTTACTTAATTTGGACAGCTTCATTTCTGTTTGAGGTTTCCTTGTGGGTTCCAATCGTTGTCCTGTATTATTACGCCCATCTGTTCTTATGGCAAAGTGCGAGCCTAATTGGAATTACCGCCAGGTCTGAATTTTTTGTTTTACATTAAGTTATTAAGAAAGAGCAGAGTATAATCAAAATTTAGTTTCACGATTAACTTTATTATGTACCTTGTGCCTTTGCAACTAAACTCAAACGTTATATGCAGAAATTTCATTGACGACTGATTTTTGAGAAACTTTTCATAGAAATTTTATTTACCTACAGAATTTTTGTCAGAAATCTGCTGAGAAGAAGTCGACGAAGAAATATTTTTTATATTTCATTTTGTTGGAGTTGTCTGACCTAGGGTTTGAACCGTGGCCACACGTCTAATCAGCCAACACAATTCCTACTAAACTACGGTGCCTTCAATTCACCTGCAATGGATTTAATTTTTTTTGCTTAAATATTTGCATTCCAATTTTCCAAATACGACACAATTCTTGAAAAATGTAGAAGAGAACTATCATAAGAGTTTTGCATCGTTGGAAGATTTCTTTTAAGGTTACCAAAAGCATGCGAAGAGTAAACAAGTGTATTATTTTGTGAGAAAAATTCAAATTTCCTTATTTCTTTTACACAAATAAAGCATTCCAAGGCTTACAAGGCACGCAAAACTTTAAATGTTAATAAAAAAAAGCTTATGTCACTTTGTTACCTTACATGTAAGATTTTTTTTTTTTATAAAAAATCCAAATTTTTTCAGCTTTGCGTCTGCGAAGCTATTTTCTGCATCGTTTAAGAGACAATCTTTAAATATATACTCCCTGGAATAAATTGTTGTATTTATTGTACAAATATAAAGAAATTAAATAGCAAAAAACGCTGTTGCATACATATATTGATTGTATTGCGAAAATTCAAGTTCTATTTATTCCTATTGAACTAATTTGTTTGGGGATTCTTGTTGTTGTCATGCTTGACAGAAAAACAATTATTTGTGCCAAATACTAATTGATTTTCGAATTCATTAAATACAACAACTACAATAAAGTCAAAACAATTCCAATTTTTTTAATTGTTTTTTTATTTCGTTTTTTTACGAAAATCAAGTGATCTATCTACGTATACGTGTTGCATTGAATGTAATTATCCCCCTATTGCTAGTGTTATTATTATATGTGCCACAATAATGTTGCTTATGTTTGTTGTCTGTTTCTTGCTTTTTCTGAAAATCGTTTTTTTTTCTTCTTATTTCATTAGCCACCATAAAATGTGGAGACAAAATATGTCACGGGTCATAAACAATGCCATTGATATGCGAAAATGATAATATCTGCCATACGAGCCGAGCTAATTTTCAAAATTCTTTTTATTTTTTTAATGAATTTTTTTATTTTTTAATATTAAAACAAGTGTTTTTTTTTTATGTTGAAAGTGAAATTTATCATTTAATTTGTATTTTATGTAAGCCTTTGTTGTCATGTTACTCGTGTGTAATATTATTTATTATTCGATTAATTATGCCGTAAAATTATTTCAGTACGTAGTTAAAGGATATTGGGAGTAAGAAAAAGTTTTGTGTTGCTTTAATAGGCTAAAACAAGATATTATGAAATTGCTTTGTTTTTAAAATCATAATCACAATCATAATTCAAATGCATACATATCGTTTCAATAAAAAGCTATTCAATAAAAAACTATTTTAGACTATATTTTACCTTTATGCTAGGAACTCTTGCGTTTTTCCTTAACTTCTGTCTATTGTGACGAATCTGCAGTTATTGCTATATAATAGTTTTGACTATAAAGTGGATGTATAAGATCATTTTTCTCTGAACATATCACTATTGATGTTCGTGGTCTTGCATGTTCTTGATTAAACAAATTAGCAGTTTGTGGGAGATTTTTTTCAGTATAGGTTCAAATAGAGAGTCTAAAGTAGTGAAGCAAATACAGCAGAAGATTTTCCAACAAACTCACTGTAAACTTCTTGTTGGTGTCTATTTTAATTTAGCCTACATTTGTCCCAGCTAACCGGGATTTGATTCAGTGGCAGTTCACAGTCCACTGGTTTTCACATCTATCCTCATTAAAGTGGTTCCAAAAAGTTCTTCATAGACATTTCACTAATACCAAATCTGCCGCAACGAGGGCGACAAAACTCAAAATCTGATTAACCGACTATTAAATTTTCATGCCCGTTTTTCGATGTGCGAATCCGGTATCAGAGTATGGATATCGTTGTGGTGATGTACGCACATTTGCCGACAGTAAAAGAATACTTGGCCGTCTAGAAGAGTTAGTTAGACATTCGTCGGTTACTTCCGCGTATATAGAAGGTAACAAAAAAGCCGACGCGCTTGTAAAAGCTGGCTTTCATTCAAAATTTAGTTGAATTTATACATGAGAATGGCATTCCAGACCAGACAGATCTGGCCCGATATGGATATATACAGAAAAAATTTGCTCTAAACTTGATTATGGACCCCGTAGCAATTATAATGGAAAACTAAGTTAGGGGGGCACACACCCAGAGGCTGAGAATACCAAATAACAAAGTGTAACAACGACCGGCTTGTCACTGAACGGAATTTATTGTCAAAGCGTGTCAAACATAGCTGCCAGATAAATGAAGCATCAAATCGTCAAATATTTGAGAAAAAATCGTCAAAGTCGTTCACTGAAATCGTCAGAAAAAATAAAAAAATAACCAAACCTACCGAGAATGGAATACAACTCTGATGTCTGGGTAGGTGCCTCAACGTTTATTTTGAGGCTTCTCGACCGTCTGCAGTAGAGGCCGTGCTAGCTCGTAATTGATGGTAGTGTATCCAACTCCATTGACTAATTGGAGCATCGTTGCAATATGGCTTGTGTTTCACTGTTGATACCACCAAGGATTTTTCTCGAGCGAAATAAAGGGACTTGCTCATAAAAATCATGTCTTTCTCGGCCAGCACACCCGTATATGGTCGTTTGAACAGTGGATCGCACTACAAAGTTCGGTTGTTGGACGGACTATTCGTATCTGAAACTCAATTCCTGCAGAGGTCTTTCCTGTTACTTATGGTATAAAAATATTCAAACCTAGTGTCCATAAACACGGCCTTCCCATAATATATTTTCCTAGTTCCAGACACAATACCATCCATCCCCTGAGTGTTGGTCGTAACGAAAAAAAAACAAATAATGGCATTTGCCTTTGTACTTCCGATGGTAATATTAGAAACTATAACCGAATTTTTAAAATTGTCTGCAACGGCAAATGATAAATTATGCTCAACTACGAGTTTATTTGTAAATTTTGGCTTTTAAGGGATTACAAAGGCATAAAATACAGAAAAATCATCACAAGTGTTCGCAAATAACTTAAAAATATAATACTTTACTCCTTATTATTACGAACATAAATTTGCAAAAGTAACAATTGCAAAGCAAATACAAAGCTTAAGGAGGCTTTTAATGTACTAAAGTAAAGAATAAGATGTAAATTTTTAATTTCTAAAAATCGTCAAAATAAGGGCATAAATCGTCAATATGATATTTTTGGAACACCAAATCGTCAAAATGACGATAAATCGTCAAATCTGGCAGCTATATTGGCAAACCTTTATAAAAATCTTACGATGACTCAGAGATCCTAATCAGTATTTAGTGTAGTTAGTTATACGACAGAATAGTCTACCTAACACCCTAACCAATTCTTAAATCTTCAACCTTTAAAAAAAATATGAAAATTGGTGTGTTGACTTTCTCTTTTCTGGCATCCTTTCTGAAGCGCGTTCATAAATACCGGATAAGATGAGAACCGTTACGCATTATAAGATCGATTTTGTTTTAAATCAAATTTATCATTCAACTGTAAACCAATCGTCACATACAATTAATTTTATCAGGCCTGAATTTATTATTTTACCCCCAATAAAAAAAAGTAATTGTTCTTAAAATTTTAATGAGTTTCTACTTCTTCTTCGCTATAGTCTGACTGCCTAAAAATAATTTCAAATTTTTTTTGTTATTTTTTATTCCATATGTTGTAAAAAAATATGTTTTTTGTTCACAAAAACATTCTTATTCTTATAATATGGGTGCATTTTTATTTTCAGAATACAAAGATCTTCTTTTCATTTTCCGATTAATGAAGAGAAAATATAAAATTGCAGCATGTTGCTGCAACAACTAAATTTAGATTGAATACAACTTGTTATAGTTTCAACGGAAAAAAATAAAAAAGAGGCAAGAAAAAAAATAATTTTTTATTTCACGTAAGACTTTGGTAAAGAATTGTCACTCAACACTATAAAAATTACTATAAATTGCTAATTAAGTGCTTCAAAATAAAATTCAATATTTCATGGTGATATATTTATGATTGTAAGTCCTTTGGGAGGCGCTGGGTCATATATAAACTGCTTATAGTAGTAGAATAAATTCCATTTAGGTAGGTAGGTAGAAGTGGCTGTCTCCTCGCTGGAGTCATGAGCGGACACACTTAGGCCGCACACAGGGCCCATTGTGATACCACAGTTTCACATTCTCCCCTAGTCCAGGTACCACTCGGAGCTTCCGATGAAGCGACACAGACTGCCAATATCAATGCATGACAGTTCATCCAGATCCTCCATGTAGAAGGCACCCAGGTGTCTCTTTCTCCTCCGACCAAGTGCCGGGCATGTGCACAGTAGGTGAAGAACAGTCTCATCCTCCTCCCCATCTCCACAGCTTCTGCAGAAATCATTTGCAAGGTGTCCAAGACCAATACGCATCGCATGCATTTCTATAATAATCTCTTTGGAGTTTTAGCAGAGCCGCCGCGCGCCTTTTATCCAGCCTTGGCCAGATTTTCTTTTCCATTTAAAAATCGATAAATTTTTTATATTTTCTATCTGAAAGACAGTCGATTTAGCGTCACGCACATGAATTCGACCTTTTGCAGATCACAACTTGGCGAATTTTGCGTCGTGCCTTGTGCCTGCATCTTATAAAATTCAACTGACCCAGGAGTTGAAGGTAAACGCCCGTGAGAACGATGTGAGTTCGTTGAATAGGCTTTGGAGAAGTTAGCACGTAATTTTAATTTTATTGAAAAATCATTTTCAGCCATGAGGCCCACTTCTGGCAGAATGGGTACGTAAGCAAACAAAATTGTTGAATTTGCGACGATACTACGCTACATGAGATCCAAGAGCATTCAATGCATCCCCTAAAAGCCACGGTTTGGTGAGGATTTTGGACCGACGGCGTTATCTTCCATGTTTTTTGAGAACGGCGCTGGCCAGGCCATTATTGTCAACTTATTTTAACTTGAATTGGATGATCTGAATACCGCCATATGATTTCATGATGTGAACTGGCCACCGGGATCATGCGACTCATTTGACTTTTTATTATGGGGATTTCTGAAGTCGTAGATGTATGCGACTAAGGCAAGAAACACGGCGATCCACAAAGCCAACGTAATCCATGTAATCGGTCGAATTGAACCTGATTTATGTACCAGGGTCATGAAAAATTGGAAATTTGGATGCGATCCACCCAAAAACATTTGTATTTTAACATTTTCGTTTAAATTTTTCCAAAACAATGAGGTTGAGAGAAGCTAGGACTGAAGGGTGAGGGCTTCTTGGGGACGATTGCTGTAGACTGTCTAATGGTGAAGGTGTAGCACTGGCCATTTTATAGTCACCTAACAGCAACTCGTTTCCTTGCCGTTCGCATCTTGAGATGTCCACAAACACTACTCCCTCTCTTCCACCTTCCTATAACCCATTTTCATAAAAACCTGCACAATGCACTGCATGAGTAGGGGCCATCCCCTGAGTGCTGGTTTCACCAAAAAAAAAAAAAAAAAAAAAAGAAGCACTCTAGGGCACTGTTAAAGTAATTGGTCTTTGGTGGACATAACTATACATACATCATTTTTAATAATCCCGGGCAAGGTACGCGCGTCGGTTTTTCTGTTCAAATTTCAAATAGTATCGGAGAAGATGCTGGTATACATTAAATAAATTGCGGAATTGTCGATTCCCTATTCGAAGCTTTCATAACTAACTAATATACTGGGACTCTCAGAGTAATAGTCACAATTGTATGAGCTGTAAACACTTGTAAATATTTCTTACTTAGAAAAGATAACATTTTTTGCCTCTTAAAAGTCAGTGCGACCTTTAAAAATTTCTAATCATTTAAGCCTGTTTGAATCAAACAACGAATTCTACGACTGTTTAGTTGATCATTTACTTCAAGGGCAGCACAAATAAAAAACATTTATGTTTTATAAAAAAAAAAAGATCATAACAATGCAATAGAGATGGACACATTAAAAATTGTTTATATTATCCCAAAACAATGTAACTTGTATCTTATCTAATCCGAGTTTCATTTAGGTCATCATCTTTTCGTCGCCAGAAACATTCGATTCTGTTGTTAACAGAATTTTACTTAAGCAATACGAAAAATATTTAAAAAAAAAACCCTCGAATAGATAAGACTTGGAACAGTTTTCTCCCATTCAGTAGTATGCACTTGAACTAGTAGTTTTCAACTGAACCAGTTTGTTAAGATCCTTCAAACGAATTTACGGGTCTTATTACTATGTACATATATAAACTAAACAAATCGCATGTCTTTGAGCAATATTCGATTGAATTGAATAGGTATTCAAAATAATTATTTTTTTTAAAGAATAAATATTAAATTAAAATCTGTTATAAACCCATAACGTAGAATCTTGAATTTCTTCTTCAATACTAATAATATCGGGTGATTTTTAGCTATTATGTTTTTGGCAACACTGGTTTAAACAGCTCACGCACGTTTCGTGTTTTGTTTCACTGTCAAACATCTTCAGTTTGTTCTATAATTTAACCATTAATCGTCTTACAAACGAACAACGCTTGCATATCATTGAATTTTATTATAAAAATGCGTGCTCTGTTAAGAAAGTTCATCGCGCGCTTCTTCCATTTTATGGTCAGTTTAATCGACCCACTGAAGCGGCTATTCGGGATGATATCCAACTTTTTTTGCCCAAAATGCAAGAGCTTGACTTGCATGACATGTGGTTTCAACAAGACGGTGCCACATGCCACACAGCACGCGTAACAATGGACTTATTAGGAGGCGAGTTCCGTGAACATTTTATTTCACGTTCGGGACCGGTGTAAGGCGATTTAACGCCTTTAGACTATTTTTTGTGGGGCTATGTTAAAGCTCATGTCTATACAGACAAGCCCGCTTCAATTGACGCATTGGAAGACAACATTGGAGCATTTATTCGTGAGCTACCGGCTGAAATGTTGGAAAGAGTATGCCAAAATTGGACTAAGCGGATGGACCATTTGAGACGCAGTCGCGGTTAACATTTGCATGAAATAATCTTCAAATATTAAATTATATGGATCGTACTATCGATTCAAATAAAGATTTCATGAATTTTTCTGAATTTTAAGTGTTTTTTTTTTGAAAAATTTTCCTATAGCTCTTAAAAAAGTCACCCTATATTTTTTTAATTCTCCACGTGATTAAATTTAAAATGAAAAAAAAAAAAAAATTTTTTTACCTTCAATTTGTTTCATGGGACTTAAAGTACCCATATAGGGTGAAGCCCATGGATCTGTAGTATAACAACCATAATCCGTTATATTGGCAGCTAATCCATTGTTATCGATAAATGACATCGATGACATAATGGCACTTGAACATTCCGTAGGACCCATGATATTCGATGAAGGTCTCATATATACAGCCTGATGCATAACACGTCTTTAAAATGTTATCGATTTTATTTATTTTTAATTCTTTTTGTATTAATTTATTGGTGTTTTCAATCAAACAATCAAAATAATTCTTTAAACAATTTTATTAGATTCGATATTCTTTATTTTATTTACTTTTTATTTTTCTTTTAAATTCGTTTTCAAATGTGTTTCATTGAGCTCATATTAGTGTCAGATATTTGCACTTTAATTATATTTTTACACTAATTGAATTGATTTGAATTGATTATAATTTAATTAATTATTTATTTATAGTATTATTATTTTTTTTCTTTTGTTTTATTCTTTGTTTTATTTTCAAATATCAATCAATTCGATAACACCTGATTTGCAAGTGTTGGTATATTTTTTTTTTTGCTTTCAACTTGTTGTGTTAATTTTAAAAATTCACAAAAATCATCACTATTATTCGATATTCAGCTAATTTTTTTTTTGACACTTTTCACACTCAGTTTAACAGGCTAAAAACAAATCAAATTAATTAAACTTTCAACAACTCATTACGATGACCGATAGGCGCACACAACAATCGATCGATAACAACTCATCACAATTCTTTGCTCTTTTTTTTTCGTTTTTTATTTTTGTCAGTCAGCATATGAACAAGAAACGACGGAAGTGATATTTCAACTTATTTGCTGATCCGTTAGATTGACACTCTATTTGCATATATGATTTCTTTTTTTTTTCTTGCTTTTTTTTTTTATTCCGTTCTTTTCGATTTTACTAGTTAGCCTGTTAAGTGTGAAATGATCCGTAAGCGTGGCATCGATCAATTGATATTATCGTCTTTAATGACAACATACAACTCATAGGTATCCGCTCTTTTATTAATTAAACACGCACACAGACAGTTTCATCAACGGATCATTCTCCCCAATTGCCACTTGCTTTGCGAATTAACGTTGTGAGAATGTGTGTATGAAAGAGTGAGTGGTATGAGTGCATGAATGATGCAAGCACAGTCCGTATAACGGGTTAGACTAAAATAAACAGATATCGCATTGTTGCCACTATAATATCGTCTATACATATCTAGTCGGTTGTCTTTTCTAGTCTACTACTCATCACAATGTTGTTGTTCTCATACAAGCCACAAATACTTATACAATCATTGCTGTTTTCTTTCACATCTTCTTCGCCTTAGGACCAATAGCATTACACAATTGCATCGTAAAAATTTATCGAAATTATTCTTTCAGATATTCTCTATCTTCTGTATGTTTTTGTTTATCCACATTTGAGTGTTTAAGGCATCCCTGGGCTTTGTGTGTTTGTTTACATATGGATTTCTCTTTGTGTATTTGTTCTGTTGACTGGCAACATTCTATTTTTATTTTCCCATTCTGATTGGCTACAATTTGTAAACCAATGTTGTTGGGTTCACCATCAAAAGATGCCAGATTTTTGTGTTTAGTATGAAGCGGCATGTGCTCGGGAGTTTTCAAAAAGGGTGCAAGTAAAATTTCAAAACCACAGTGTAGATCATGCCTGTTATACACTTTTTCTATCATTTTCCAGCGTTGTCTGTAAACAGGAAAGAGTTTCTAGAGAGTTACTCTCTAGGCAGCAGACCTTTCGTCTATGAGCATCGGAAGGTTTCGTAGAACAGGGAACCTCTCCCCTTAAGGGAAGATATCTCGCTGAATGTTGTAGATTTTGTACAGTATCGACTGATATATCGAGCCATAACCGCAACAATATCTCAAGCGACATATTTTTCATATATCGTTTTTTGTAATAAATAAATTCATTGGCATCATTTGCATCATCTATAAAAATTTCAGGATCACACTCTGTACCGTTATGAATTTATAAAAAAAAAGTTTAACTTTCTAACTTAATTTGCACAGGAAATAAATAATAAAAACCTTCCGCTGTAAAATTTCGTTTTTGTCGCTTGAGATATTTTTGCGGTTATGGCTCGATATGTACCACCTTATTTAGTTTTAACAGTGTTATTGTGTATTTCAATGTTTTGACGATATTTTTGACCCCAAGTAGGGTTGGGGATCTATTTATATTCCTCTCCCGCCCGTTGTGCCGAACATAACCTTACATTTTTGCTTAATTGCCCATTAACAATCCGTTTATCGGATTTCGATATCCTTTCAGGCTGTCTTGATTCTTGCACACCAATCGAAAAGTCGCCGTAGTCTAGTAGGTAGTGTGTTGGCTTATTAGACGTAAAGCCAGGGTTCGAGCCCCAGGCCAGACATCAAAACAAAATACAAAAAGTATTTTCTTCGGCGATTTCCTCTCAGCAGATTTCTGGCAAAAACTCTGAGAGTAAATAAAATTGCCATGAAAAGCTTCTCAAAAAAAATCTGTCGTTCGGAATCGACTTTAAACTGTAGGTCCCGCCACTTATGTATAAAATTAACACACACAACATAAGTGGTGTGAGGAACTAGGTCAATAATCCTGACTGAAGGGTTGTAATGACCAATTATGTATGTATGTATGTAATCGATAACAGGAGTTCCTCAATTTAGTCCTTCCAAGGCAGACGAGGTCGTAGTTTACGCCGACTTCCTCTACTTCTCGCATCAAATACCCCTCTTCATCGGAGCATCCTCTCCATCGGAACCACATGTCCTAGCCAGCGCAGTTGCTGGATGTTAATACGATACACAACGTCCATGTCGCTTATACAGCTCAATGTTGGAAATCGTTACCAATTCGCATTGGACCAAAGATCCTGCATAGGATTTTTCCCTCGACTCTCTCAAAACTGGTACATCGCTGCTTAATAGCGTTCATGCTTCTGTGCCACAGAGAAGCACGGAAAGGATGAGATTGCAAGTCGCATAGTAGGTATTAGTTTTGTCGTATGAGAGCAGTCTCTGTTACTCAATTGCATATTGAGACCAAAATAGCATCTGTTGCTTGATCTCCAGATTTACACTATTTTTGGTAGTAAAGGCGGAGTCAAGATAAATACATGCCGTGACAATACCGAAAGTGTAGTTATTGGCCATAATCTGGAAGACGATACGCCGCATGTCCTATTCACCAAATTGCTAAATGGCGTTATACGATCTTTTATAATGAAATTCAGTCCAACGTAGGTTGTCTGAAAAAACAAAAAATATTGAAATCTTATCTGTTCATCATTATTCAATGATGAAATATGATGTGAAAATATTCGACGATGTAGTGCACGACTATTAGTATTTAAGGTCCGATTTATCATCAAACGCAACCGGAAACTCTACCGTTACCAAGACCATCTTTTGGTTTCAAGGAAATACAAAATATTGAATAAATGATCGTTCATATGTTTGAGCTATCAACACTGATTTGAAAGCTATCAATTGTGTTCCGAATAAATTTGTCTCTTTTGTTATAAATAAATTCACTCCAGAACGTTACTCTGTGTCCAGAACAGTGAATATTGTCAAGTGACATGTAAAGGGTCCGCCAAATAATTTTTTTTTTTTGGAAATGCTTTAAATAAAAAACTTCTGAATATTTTCTCAAATTTCTTTTTTTTATTTGAAAGTACAATCCTTCCGGTTAATAATGGAAAATAATTTCATTCAAATGGCTCGGCTCGGCTGGCCATGCAGTAGCCTACACGATCGGTCCAATTTTTAAGCACATTATCGATTGTGTGCAGCTGTATTTCACCAATGGCTTCACGAATATTGTCCTTTAAAGCGTCAATTGTCTTTGGCTTGTCGGCGTAACACTTATCTTTGACGGCACCCCACAAATAATAGTCCAACGGTGTCAAATCGCAGCTCCGAGGTGGCCAAACGATATCAGCTCTGCGGCTGATAATGTGATCTTCAAAAACAGGGCGCAAAACATCGAGTGTAGCTTCGGCTGTGTAGCACGTATCGCCGTCCTGTTGAAACCAAATGTTGCCAATATCCTCCTCTTCAATTCTTGTGAACAAAAATTCGTTCAACATGGCCCGATAACGATCGCCATTGACTGTAACGGCCACTCTTTGCTCATTTTCGAAGAAAAATGGCCCAATTATGCCTCTGGACCAAAATCCGCACCAAACAGTGACTCGTTTTGGCTTTTCAATGTATGCGTGCGGGTTTTCTGTGCCCCAAATGCGACAATTTTGCTTGTTTACATACCCGCCAAGATCAAAATGAGCTTCATCTGAAAAGATTATTTTTTTTTTTGCCAAAATCGGCATCTTCTGTAAGTCGATCGCAGGCCCACTTAGCGAAGCGAAAACGCATTGGATGGTCAATTGGCTTCAACTCCTGAACCAATTGGACTTTGTATGGCGTCATACCAAGGTCTTTATGCAAAATTCGTCTCAATGATGTCTCCGAAATATTAAATTGTTGAGAACGACGGTGAATTGATGTTGATGGCGCTTCACGCACACTTTCTGCCACAGCAGCAATATTCTCGGGTGTACGCACTGTTCTTGGCTTTTCACGCTTTGGTTTATCGATGAGGATGCCAGTTTCTTTCACTTTTTTCACAAGATAACGGACATACGGAGCTGACGGTGCTTCACTTCTTCCAAAATCCGTACGCAATTTTCGCACACATTCTGCAACATTACAATGATTTTCAAAGTAATGTCGCAATATTTTCCAGCGTTGTTCAAGCGTATACACAACCATATTCGTTTAGCGGAAGGATAAAACTAATTATCTGTCAAATCAGACATGAGCTAAGTGTTACCATTCACGAAATAAGCACTAGTTGAAAAAAAAAACGTTAGATGGCGGACCCATTACTATCTTGGAGTTGTTTCCATATAAAATTTTTTCGTTTACATTGGTTGTAAACAAATCTAAGCTAATACCCCGAAAACCTTTAGACGATTTGGCAACACTGAATGTGAAAGAATTTAAAAAAAAAAACACTCATTCTAGAAATTTTACTCATAAATGAACAGGCATTGAACACAAAACAACACCCACCATGTCTGTCCAAATGGTACAATTCATAAAAATCGGGAGTGTCTATTGAACAAACGTACACATGAAGTACAAAATATGTGCGTACATATGTATGTAGTACAAACAGCGATTGCCTAAATATTCCAATAAGAAAAGCGAAATGTTTGAAATAGACATTACGTCCGTATAAACAAATACAAACGGTCTTATTAAGCTAAATTACCTTTATAGTATGTGTGTGTACAATACGTATCGTGTTGTTGTTGTTGTTGTTGTTTATTCCCATTATTTCTTTTTAATAGCGATGTGTAGTGCGTAAGTGAATTTCTTTTGATTTTCCTTTCCTTTGGTTTTGAAATTAATTTAATTTTTATTATTGTACGATTCATTTCGTTCTATTTCGTTTATTAACGGTTATTTTTCTTTTTTTTTGGCAATCAAAAAACCAAAATAAAGAGAGCATCTATTGAGCACAAATATAAGTAATTATAGTAGCAAGAGCTATATACATACGTAGGGAGAGTAGCTAACCATGCTGATGGTTAGGTTAATAAATCGATTTTTAATTTGTTTATACGCTGGTTTTGTTTGTATATGTACCTTTGTATAAGTAAACTAATCGTTTTGTATAAACAAAATGGAGTCTTCGGTTCTGTTCTGTTAATCGAATTGTTTATATGTGCTCTGTTTTGTAGTTGTATTAGTAGTAGTGCAGTATTCCCAACTGCCTTAATTCTGCAATTTATTTTGTAGTAAAAGTTTTAACTTGAATTTCTGGTTTTCAAGTTCTGCTTTCCATCATTGGCACACTAAAGTGTTGTGTTTAGTATTACCTGGTCCAGTACCTACATACATATGTATGTATGTATACGATACATTTATAATAACAAAACAATTACCTGCTCTAATAGGTTTACTTTGGCTTTTTTTTAATTGAGTAGGTATTTAATTTTAAAATAAAAAAAAAAATTGAAAATAGAAAATTTTCCAATTACTCGTATACACAGTTTCTTGAAGGCGTAAATTTCAATGGAATAAAATATTCCAATAACATAATATTTGTTTGTTTTAATCAAACATTTAAACAAATTGTCTGTTTAAATTATTTAAAAATAATATTTATTTAAAGCGTAGGTACCTCTAACGCAATAAAAACAGAAACAACATTTAAATTGTAGAAATAATAATTGTCGATAAAATTTAATTGTTCAACATTAATTTGGAAATCGATTTTAAAAAGCAGCATTTCAATTTTTGTTGTTTTATTAAAATATTGTATTGTTTTATATTTTTCAAAAGAAAAACCTGCAACTAAAACGTACAAACGCCTAAGTGAACTTATTTTTAAGGTAGATATAGTATATTTGGCCATATTTTTTTATGAGATTTCTTACATACATAATTGGTCATTGCAACCCTTCAGTCAGGATTATTGACCTAGTTTCTCACACCACTTATGTTGTGTGTGTTAATTTTATACATAAGTGGCGGGACCTACAGTTTTAAAGTCGACTCCGAACGACAGATTTTTTGAGAAACTTTTCATGGCAATTTTTATTTACTCTCAGAGTTTTTGCCAGAAATCTGCTGAAAGGAAATCGCCGAAGAAATACTTTTTGTATTTTTTTGATGTCTGGCCTGGGATTCGAACTCGGGCCTTTCGTCTAATAAGCCAACACACTACCTACTAGACCACGGCGACTTAGAGATTTCTTAAGGCTTCTTAATTCTTCCAGTAGAGATGGCTTTACTGACACAGTTCGACAGTGAAAATATACCTGACTAAGGACGTAGTGGAGGTTGTAAATTTAGTTTGAACCCTGATTTAAATAATTTGTTTTTTAAACTTTATGTACAAATTTATAGATTACATAGAGATTTTCGTATTATTTTTTAACATTCACAGTTTGACGGTTCGACAGTGAAAACACACCTGACTGAGGACATAGTATAGAATGTAAATTTAGTTGACTAGAGCTTAAGAATATTTAACCTTTGGGCCTTAATTTATACAAAAAAAAATTTTTTTTTTGAACTTTACATACACATTTATTGATTACAAGGATATTTGCAATTTTTAAAATGCATATTATTTTGTAAAGTAGATGAATAGAAAGCAATATACACACATATACAGTGGCGAGCAAAAATGGAAGCATCCTGCCACATTCTTAATAAAACTACTATAAAATCCTCAATAAATAAGCAAATTAAATGAAACTTCGGGTATATATTACATTTTTTGATATATTTTTTGAAGATATAAAAAAAATATAAAAAAATTAAATGTACTTCATTTATTTGCTAAAAACATAAACAAGTCGATTATTCCACTTTTGCACGTATTCGAAATTTTTAAATATTTATTAATTTTTAATGCGCTTGGGTATACTTTCTACTAAATTTTCTATGGTTTTTTTTTTTTGGTATTTTTCTTCATTCATCCTGTATCCTAGTCCAAAGTTCGTCTAAATTGGTTGGAGCTCTTTCATATGCTTCCAGTCTTCTCTTAATAATTGCTATCTATTGGATTTAAATCCGGGCTTTGTGGTGGCCATTTAATCAATTGAAAATGTTGATGGGACAACCAATTTTGAACAATTTTGGCGGTGTGTTTCGCCAAATAAAAAATAGTTCCTCTTCAGGGTGCGCCCTTTCTTCAATGAATTCTGGCAATTTTGTTTGAAGGATACTGAGATAGTTTTCCTTTCTCATTATATCCTCTATTTTCACCAACGAAGCAACACTTCACCAAGTAAAACATCCCCAAATCATCTAACTTCGCTTCGTTTCAAACCACTTGTCTTATAAAAGACAATTGATTGAAATTGCAACAGTCAATCATGCACTGTTTTATTTCCGTTTATTTCCTTCTAGTAATTTTGGACTTAAAAATGCATCACAAACTTTATGGTCAATTCTCGAAAATGTCGATGAAGCAATGCAATCGCAGGCATTGAACAAAAATTAGTTAGAACTGTAATCATTCGGCCAATTTAGCTCAGTATGGAAATCTCCGTCTACACAAACCTAAATATTTTTATTTCATTTCCGATTACTATTCTTTATAATGAAAGTGAAACGTGGTATATGGCCATGTAGAGTGTGAAAATTTTCTATTTATTACTTGGCAGAATATTGAACATACAACTTTCGAAATGCGCTAATGTCGTAGAAGAGACCGTTAGGCGACATTATTTGTAGTGATACAAACTATAATCTCTGGGAGCTTAGAAGAATATGGTGACCCGGAAACAATTGATAAGGACGACTAGACATACTGCAGAAGTTTCGAAAGCAACAAAACCTAAAGAGAACTTATCATCAAATAAAAGCCATTGGGGAAGATTTTTAAGGCCCAATGCTCCGTGAAGGAATTAAAGGCATTGATATAGTATACATATGTATGTATGTACGTGTATGTATATTTAATATTTGTATATAGAGCGAATGCTGAAACAAATGTTGATGTTCGTTCGAGTTTGATTCTAAACGGGCTCAAATATTTTAGAGTTATTTTCATACAAATTGACGATCGTCTGTAATCAAAAACAGGGGGCAAGAAGTGGGTCATACTGAACACACAGCGAATAAAGTACTTCTCCTTAGAGTTCTATGTTGTCATGTTGTAAAATTCTTCAAATTTTCAGGGGAATAATTATTTGAGAACAGAATCTCTGTCTTTTTATTGTAAAATTCAATGATTTTCAAACTCTTAAGATTGGATATCTTTAAAGCTTTTTACTTTGCTTTGATTAGGATTATCAGGTAATTCCAATTGTTTTTTCATGCTTTTTATGGTAGGTGCCGCATAAATTCAATGTAGAACTATTCTTTTAGGGATTCCAATGTGAACTTTTTTTTCTTTTTCTGCTTTCTGTTTATTTTCTTAATTCCCATGGAAGAGGCTCAGTGGAATGATTAGTTCAGGCTCTTGTCTTGGGTATGTTAACAAGAATGTCTTCCTTACGTATGCGAAGCATCGTTGCGAGTGATTTAGTTAACTATAGACGAATGACTAACTAATTAGGCGAAGAAATCGTACACCGGAGTTGTTCTAGATTTACTATACAGAGGCAGGAGCGATATTTGTCAGTTTTTCGCTAAACTGCTGTATGGCACTGGATGGATTTGTCTCAGACGTAGCTTTTGCCCGCTTTTACATCACAGCTTATGGTGTCATGTAGGTTTTAATCGATTGGGTTTTCGATTATCATTTTAGCATAGTTGAGTGCTGCAATGGGAAATTGTGTAATGTATTCATTCTAGTCGGAAAGAAAATTTTAAATTCCTAAACTATTAACAGATGTATGCAAGGCTCTATAATAAAGATTGCTATATATGTATTTCAAGGTGCAATAAATAATTTTATAAGTTATACTCGCACTATTTGAAAATATTTCTAATATGTACGTATTTTGTTTATTATCTTTACATTTTTCTTAATAGCGAACATCACCCTCACTTCACATATGTACCTCATACTTATAATTTAAGAATTCACCACATTTACTTCGATATGCGCTTTTAAATGCAACATTTGAATTTGCATTTCGAAACATCATAACTCGCTCTGACATTCACTCTACCATAAGGTTAAAGATGCATAAAATTTACTCATAAATATGTAGACACCACAAAACCACAACCACTACACACTTAAATATGCATTCAATTTTAATTTATATAGTCAATACAATAAATATGTATTTATGTGAATAAATGCATAAAATCTGTATGAAAATATGCATTTATATTCTGATTACATACATGCATACATACATACATACTTTGACACATTGAGTCGAAAATATAGTCGAGTAAAGTGAATATATTTCGTTTGATTAAGAAAAAACGCCAATAATATTGTGTCGATATGTCTGTGTGTCTAACTAACTATATAGTTGCCTATAAGCGTGTATGTTATTTCTATCTGTCGTTTCTTTTAAGTTCCAATAAGAATTCAATAAAAACTTTTAAAACTATAGTGTTGAAACATTTACGCAAAACATTTGGCCGTTTCGGCTTCTGTTACTGTTAGTTTCTTTGCGGAATAGTGTTTTTACACGAGATGCTGCCACTGCTGCTGCTGTTGCTCTTGCTCTATTCATAATTTTAGTTGTGTGGTATGAGTCGTTACGATAACATTTATGTTTTAAAAGGCTTTTACAGTGAAATCCAATAGTGAACTTCACGAAATTGTGATGCTATCTCACTTTACCTAGAAAACTATCCACATTTTATATTACAAGTCGCCGTGGTCTATTAGGTAGTGTGTTGGCTTATTAGACGAAAGACCCGAGTTCAAATCCCAGGTCAGACATCAAAACGAAAATATGAAAATATTTCTTCGGCGACTTCCTCTCAGCAGATTTCTGGCAAAAACTCTGAGAGTAAAAATTGCCATGAAAAGCTTCTGTCGTTCGGTGTTGACTTTAAACTGTAGGTCCCGCCACTCATGTATAAAATTAACGCACACAACACGAGTGGTGTGATTAGCTAGGACGTTGTAAGGGGTGATTTTTTAAGAGCTATAGGAAAATTAAAAAAAAAAAAAAAAAAAAAAACATAAAATTCAGAAAAATTCATGAAATCTTTATTTGAATCGATAGTACGGTCCATATAATTTAATGTTTGAAGATTATTTCATGCAAATGTTGACCGCGACTGCGCCTCAAATGGTCCATCCGCTTAGTCCAATTTTGGCATACTCTTTCCAACATTTCGGCCGGTAGCTCACGAATAAATGCTTCAATGTTGTCTTACAATGCGTCAATTGAAGCGGGCTTGTCTGTGTAGACGTGAGCTTTAACATAGCCCCACAAAAAATAGTCTAAAGGCGTTAAATCGCACGATCTAGGCGGCCAATTGACCGGTCCCGAACGTGAAATAAAATGTTCACCGAACTCGTCTCTCATTAAGTCCATTGTTACGCGTGCTGTGTGGCATGTGGCACCGTCTTGTTGAAACCACATGTCATGCAAATCAAGCTCTTGCATTTTGGGCAAAAAAAAAAGTTGGATATCATCTCACGGTAGCGCTCACCATTCACAGTTACGTTACGATTCGCAGCATCTTTGAAGATGTACGGTCCAATGATGCCAAATTCAATGATTTGCAAGCGTTGTTCGTTTGTAAGACGATTCATGGTTAAATTATAGACCAAACTGAAGATGTTTGACAGTGAAACAAAACACGAAACGTGCGTGAGCTGTTTAAACCAGTGTTGCCAAAAAGATAATAACTAAAAAATCACCCTTTACAATGGGTCAATTTGATCTCCGGGTACTGTTCTTGTCACAGTTGACAAGTACACGTCCTCTAACCTAACCTAACCTAACTTAACCTTATTTCAAATATAGCGCGAACTAGGGATATATTTTAAGGAGCCATGGGTTATTGTTTGTGATTGCGGTTGATTTTTACTTACTTAAGTAGTCATTACACTATAGTCAGGATTACGACCTAGTTTCTCACACCACCCATCTTGTGTGTGTTAATTAAAACCATAAGTCTTTGACAGTTTAAAGTCGATTCTGAACAACAGATTTTTAAGCATCTTTTCTTGGCAAATTTATTTACTCTCAAAGTGTTTACCAGAAATCTACTGGCCTTGAAACTCATTTCGGTTTTGTAAACCATATCAATAGCTTTCGCATAATAGTGGATCAAAGAATTGAGTATCGATTGCTCATTCACTTCCTGAAAATATTTGATAAACTACGACGCGATGTGATCTGAGCTGTCCTATTATGCAAAAGCTTTCTCAAAAACATGAGTGGCGGGACCTACAGTTTAAAGTCGACTTCGAACGACAGATTTTTGAGAAAGTTTTTATGGCAACTGCTGAGAGGCAGTCGCCGAAGAAATATTTTTTCATGTTTTCGTTTTGATGTCTGACCTGGAGTTTGAACCGGGGCCTTACGTCTAATAAGCCAACATACAACCTCCTAGACTACGACGACTTCATTGAATCCGCGAGTCCGTTGCCATATTGAAAATTATTTATGTTAATATATGTGTTCGACATAACTGAATTCTCATACGCTGACAAAGTGAAAACTATGCGAATCAGTAAGATTCAATCATTTCAACAAAATAACACTTTCCGGAAGATGTACAATTCTTCGTTTACATAGGTTTTGTATTTCCAAGAACAGATGAAAACTCAAGGAATATTAAAAATTTGAATTTAAAATACAAATTGATCAACTTAAGAACATGTGAGTCACCATTTCTATATCACGTTGAACGAAAATACGAATTTTTAGTACCCAAGTACGTTAATGCAATACTTCTACGGTATATGAGTGTGAAACCTAGAACAAAGTAACACAACTTCTACAATGTGTGGATACATTTATTAATCGTTGTCTATGGGTATTGACATACTAAACATTTACTCATTTGATTACAGTAATCCTTCGATTTACGTCGCCTCGATTAACGTTGTTTCGACTTATGTCGCCAAATTTTTTCTTCCCTCTAACTTCAATTTCCGTTGTCATTCGATTTACCTCGCCTTTTTTTTGGAACCAACTGCGACGTAAATCGAGGGGTTACTGTAAATTCATATAACCTTTTTAAGTTCCTTGTTAAAAACATACTACTTTGTAGTATGAGCAATATGAAATTCGATTTACGTTGTTTCGCTTTACGTCGCCTTTTTTTTTAACGACGTAAATCGAGGGATTACTGTATTACAAATGAATAATGCGCGAATGGTACGCAAAGTCACATTCTAATAAAGGTTCTTAATAATATAAGAAAAGCAAGCCATTGCCTTAAATCCTCTGTTCATAGGTAGACCAAGCCGATCGGTCTTGGAATAAAATCAAAAGCAGATGATTATAAAGGGTCCGCCAAATAACTGTTTTTTTTTGAAAATGCTTTAAAAAAAAAACTACTGAATATTTTCTCAAATTTCTTTTTTTATTTGAAAGTACAATCCTTCCGGTTAATAATGGAAAATAATTTCATTCAAATGGCTGCCTCGGCTGGCCATGCAGTAGCCTACACGATCGGTCCAATTTTTAAGCACATTATCGATTGTGTGCAGCTGTATTTCACCAATGGCTTCATGAATATTGTCCTTTAATGCGTCAATTGTCTCTGGCTTGTCGGCGTAACACTTATCTTTGACGGCACTCCACAATTAATAGTCCAACCGTGACAAATCGCAGCTCCGAGGTGGCCAAACGACAACAGCTCTGCGACTGATAATGCGATTTTCAAAAACAGGGCGCAAAACATCGAGTGAAGCTTCGGCTGTGTGGCACGTATCCTCCTCTTCAATTTTTGTGAACAAAAATTCGTTCAACATGGCCCGATAACTATCGCCATTGACTGTATCGGCCACTCATTGCTCATTTTCGAAGAAAATTGGCACAATTATGCCTTTGGACCAAAATCCGCACCAAACAGTGACTCGTTTTGGGTGCGTCGGCTTTTCAATGTATGCGTGCGGGTTTTCTGTGCCCCAAATGCGACAATTTTGCTTGTTTACATACCCGCCAAGATCAAAATGGGCATCATCTGAAAAGATGATTTTTTTTTGCCAAAATCGGCATCTTCTGTAAGTCGATCGCAGGTCCACTTAGCGAAGCGAAAACCTATTGGACACAACCATATTCTTTCAGCGGAAGGATAAAACTAATTATCTGTCAAATCAGACATGAGCTAAGTGTTATCATTCACGAAATAACCACTAGTTGAAAAAAAAAACGTTAGATGGCGGACCCGATAGAAATAAGACAAAAACTTTATTGCCGCCCTAGGGAGTATGAATTTTCAACTAAAACTTTATGTTCCAACGTTCATTTCATATAAATTACTACTCATTCTAATAAGAATGTTAAAAAAACAAAACTCATTTCTTCAACTACGAACAGTGAATCAAGAGAATTAGAAAGAAGTTTTCTTTTCGCAAGCCCACACATCACTTTTGTGCTCGACTGTAAAAAAAAAAAATACATGCAAAGGAGAAGGAGAATATATTTAAAGAACATTAAGAGACTTCATCTGCACATTAAAACAAAAAAAAAAAACTTCTTTCTTTCTTTATTGTATTCTAGGCACATGCATGTGTGAGTGTGTGTGTTATTTCCTTGAGAAATGAAAATCAAATACAAGAAAGATGAATATTTTCTTTGCACTTCATAAAATTTTATTATTGTTTTTAAAAGAAGACAACACAGCCATCCACACAAAAAGAGATGATGTCGATGACGATGTTGATGTTGATGACAATAATGTTGTTATAAAACTCAAAAACGTACCAAACTAAACGGATCAGAAGAAAAAGTACAAAATAAAACATACTTCCGGTTATACTAGATATTAAACAACAAACGAAAGCGGTTTTTTTTTCACTTTTCAGTTTTTCATTTTTATTAAATTTATTTTTCCGATAGAAAATAGTTAAATGGTATACACGAATGATAACGATTACAAGAAAAAACTAAAAAAAAATAATAAAAATTGCAAATTTTCCAAAGGCAAAACATCGTGATGTGGTAAAAAAAAAAATCATTTGAAAACTTTTTGAAATGTTTTCAATTAAAAGAAACGTGATGACATCACAGCCGCAATTAACAGCAACAAAGAAACACCACTGTAGGCCACAGCCGAATCACGAGCCAAGGGTATTTCAGTGGAATTGATTTCCAAGAAATTACAACCAGCACCCTCGCAAGTATAACAACTGGAAGTATCCTTGCAGAAGCCACTAGCCTGGCCGGAACTTAAACAGCCACGTTGTACCGAAGTGGTGGTATTAAGGCCATCATGACGTATGTAACATTTCTCGCCCAATTTGTAGATGGGACATATTTTCGCCTTAGCATAGAGATCTGTGGCACAGGTGCTATTTTCATTACCAGAACATTGAACACATGAAGCGCGATGTAGCGGGAATACTTGACGATTGCAGCCTTCGGTGAATGTACAAATTAAGCATTCCATTTCATTATTACAGTTGCTAGCTGTAGAATTGTCCAAATCTGTGGCACAGCCACGTATGGTAGCACCATCTAGAGATAGGAAAAGAAATGTTAATTTATTTTCTAACATTTTAACAGTTGCAGTTACTAACCTAATATGCGAGTGTAACATTTAGATGATGAATTGCTGCACTCTTTAGCCAAAAACATTTCCGGATTTGTTGCACATTTGGTATCTGTTTTGGAATTGCATTGAACACAGGCATCTAAAAAAAGAAAAACAAAATGAAATACGCTTTTTACGTTTAAATTAAACTAAAATCAAAGCTTTTTATTGGCTTTATTGGAAATTTTAAACCATTTTTTTTTTTTTTTTTTTTATTTAAAAAATGCCTACTTAACCTAACGTTATCACACAATTTACAGAGTTTTAGTCTTAGTAACTTTTCATCTAAAAAATCTTACTATATTTATAAAAAATAAAGTTTCCGAGAAAAGTGAAAATTTCAGAGGATATTTTATAGGAACCCCTGATATGACGTCACTTATTTATAATTTAATCTTTACCTATTCGTAGAGATTAGAAATGAGTGGATTGTCAGAGCAACTGCAAAGTAGTTTAAACCGTTCCGTTATCGAACAAATTTTATCACGAATTAGATTCATATTATTCTCCTCGTGGAGAGTTCTAGTGGAGAAATGCCAAGGCAAATTTAACATCATTTTTAGTAATTTATTCTAACAAACTTGTAATTTTTTCACGTGCTAATTTGCGCTTAGCCCCCAAACAGGACAGGCATACAAAAGTATTGATTGAAAAATTACTTTAGCCAATATTAGTTTATTGTCATGGCTCAAAAAAGATCTTTTTCAATTTGTTTCTTAATATGTAAATCAAATATCAGTTTACGGTCAAAGTATACACCACGATACTTAACATTGTCACTCCAATGTACCAGAGTGCCATTCACCCTCAGCTGGTTCTGCGGGTATAAACATAAATTTCGTCTACGACTGAAGAACACAGCAGAAGTCTTAGTTTCATTAATCTTGATCTTCCATGTATTAAAATATGAGACTATTACGTCCAAAGCACTTTGTAAATTATTAGCAATACTATGGCCAAACTTATGAGACGAATAAAGGCAAGTGTCATCTGCGTATGTTGCAATTTCCACCCCAGTCGTTTGTGGTATATCCGAACAATATTGGTTATAAAGAAGAGGGCCTAAGACTGAGCCTTGAGGAACATCAGATGGGATCTCAAATAGGTCAGAATATTTGTCATTAAGGCTAACGCAGTAATATCTAATCTTGAGAAACGATTCAATGATTCTCACCAAATTTTAAATCATTTAAACCATGGTTATCCAATTTTCCGATTTTCGAACCAAGCTTTAAGGCATCCTATAAAATTTCCTGGTAATAAGCAATAAAATGAAATTCTTGGTCGATTCTATTTTATGTTTCTCATCAACAATTTGCCTGTACATATTTTTTTCTTTCAGTTTAATAAAATAGTTACGGGTTGTTTCTTTATTGAGCTACAAACACGCCAGTACCAATCGTGATTCATATCCCTAAGTCGTATGCAGACTACATTAACACAATTCTTATAATTACTGACGAGCCACAAGATTGTATGCCGCACGTTTGGAAGGCTCTTACTAACAAAAGTGTACCCGATAAATCGCTAAATTTATTAGCGATGAATATAATGATGCCAAAGTTGGTATACGATTATCTTACATGGAGCAGCGATTCAATCGTTTGCGATCAATAACTGTGTCGGAAAAGAATGCAAATCACCTTCCACATTATTTATGTTACCTCTGTACGGAATACTTCAGCAAACAAACATCAATTCACTAAAAGGTAAGCAATGGAACCGTCAAACACCTCATTTATGTAGACGATATAAGGATGCTGGCCCATCATTTCGACAACATCAAATATAAAGTAATAATGTCTCCACGAAACCGCTAGAGAATTTCATCTTATGCTACATATAAAAAAAAAACACCAAGCTCATGCAAACTGATACCTAGATCTTACAGTACTTTGCCTTAAATGGAGCTTTACTTGAGAACGCTGATTGTTTATGCTGTTTGGAGAGCCATTAGTAAAGGGTCCGCCAAATAACTTTTTTTTTTTGAAAATGCTTTAAAAAAGCTACTGAATATTTTCTCAAATTTCTTTTTTTTATTTGAAAATACAATCCTTCCGGTTAATAATGGAAAATAATTTCATTCAAATGGCTGCCTCGGCTGGCGATGCAGTAAGTAGCCTACACGATCGGTCCAATTTTTAAAGCACATTATCGATTGTGTGCAGCTGTATTTCACCAATGGCTTCACGAATATTGTCCTTTAAAGCGTCAATTGTCTCTGGCTAGTCGTCGTAACACTTATCTTTGACGGCACCCCACAAATAATAGTCCAACGGTGTCAAATCGCAGCTCCGCATCAGCTCTGCGGCTGATAATGCGATCTTCAAAAACAGGGCGCAAAACATCGAGTGTAGCTTCGGCTGTGTGGCACGTAGCGCCGTCCTGTTGAAACCAAATGTTGCCAATATCCTCCTCTTCAATTTTTGTGAACAAAAATCTCGCTCTGGAGATAATCTTATACCTTCTACCGCTTGACCTATACTGCAGGGGTGTGGCGGCTAGGGTTAGTAGGCGTCTTTGGGCGACTGGACAATGGCATGCATCGGGCATCGGTCATACAAGGATACTTGAGGAAACTGATATTGTCGGAGGCATAGACTATATGACACCGCGATATGACTTCTCAATGAATTTTAGGACATCCATTCCGAAAAGGGAGGACTGGAGAAAGGGTGCGGCGCACCTCGCGGGGAATGCCGCACAAATCTACACCGATGGCTCCAAATTAGAAGGAGCCGTTGGTATTGGTATCTATTCAAAATCAATCGGAATATCCAAGTCTATGAGGCTACCAAATCACTGCAGCGTCTTTAAGGCAGAAGTGTCGGCAATTCAAGCTGCGGTGAAAATTATTGTGGACAAAAATGTTCGCAAGCGAAGGATCACTATACTTTCCGACAGCCAAGCGGCCATCAGGGCACTGGATTCTAGTGTGATAAACTCCAAGACAGTGTACGACTGTCGCAGATGTCTCAATGAGATGGCGAACCGATGTGATGTTTGTATCACATGGGTACTGGGACATATAGACATTCCCGGCAACTGCAGAGCGGATGATCTGGCCAGAAGGGGGACGACCATCGAGCTCTCTGATGATTTCTCTACATTGGGGATCCCTTTAAGTACCTGTGGGCTTATAATTGACAATGCAATCGTTGACCTCGTCAACAGTAGGTGGGCAGCTTCGGATAAAGGCAGAGCGGCGCAGAAAATCTGGCCAAGGCTGATAGGAGGCGCACGGCGACTCTGCTTAAGCTCCAAAGAAGCAGGCTCAGCGCTGTTATCGCGGTTATTACGGGGCATTGTATTATAGGAACACATTCGAGGCGTATTGGTCTTGGACACCTCGCGAATGATTTCTGCAGAAGCTGTGGAGATGAGGAAGAGGATGAAACTATTCTTCACCTACTGTGCACATGCCCGGCACTTGGTTAGAGGAGAAAGAGACAGCTGGGTGCATACTACATGGAAGACCTAGATGAACTGTCATGCATGGATATTGGCAGTCTGAGTCGCTTCATCGGAAGCTCCGAGTGGTTCCTGGAATAGGGGAGAAGATGAAACTGTGGTGTCACAATGGGCCCTGTATGCGGCCTAAGTGTGTCCGCTCATGACTCCATCGGGTGGACAGCCACTTCTACCTACCTACCTAAACCACTAAACGTCTTCTGGCTATGATGGATGACAAATGTTCACGTTTTTTGCGATTGGTATTGAGTTCAGGCGATACAAGTGGTCCTTATATATATTAGCCTCATATTATGCAGACTAGTTCACAAGATTACCATATCTGTGCTTGACTATAACCCTCAAGGCCACCGCCTGCCTAACCTATCACGTAACAGCGAGATGAGTTTGATGAAAATAGAAATTATCAAATGTTGTAAACATGTACATATGTATGTCTGTACTCTTATGGATACATACATATATTTCTCATTAAGTTTTATTTGGATATGATAATTAATTAATTTCTAATGCCAATCGAATTATAACACGTTATCATATGTTAGCCATAGATTATTGGTTATTGGAATACGTTCATAATGTAGAAAATATGAGAAATATTTTCGTTAATGTGTCATAAATAGAAACGATTGTTTAATATTGATAAACCTAAACAAATTAATTTAATTTCTTAAACTTTACTCATTATTGATTTTGAAAGGTGATAACTGTTGATTCATTCAGTTTTCTTTCGGGTTTTTTGAATTTCAAAATAAATTTAAAACTATGATGACAGGTCTTTATCCAAATATTGGTTAATAATGTTACTTGCTTATCAATTGTTTAAAAATATACATATACATTACATATATTTCAAATATCGATAACCGATATCAAATGAACATGAATGCCGTTAAATAAACTTAAAATGTGTTGCAATTGTGATCGTTTTGAAATAGTATTTATTGAAATTGTTTTTATTGGTTTAGTGATTGTAAAAGGTTTACGAGCAACCATAGGCTCGAGCAAACATAGGCATATTAAACAAAAACAACAAACCATAGGTCGATTACAAGTAAAACTATTGATTACTATGAAAAGATGACCAAAACTTAGGTTTACCTATAACGAATTGAAAACCACTAATAGAATTCTAAACCGTTGAACTCATTCGTTACCTACAATATTGCCGATCTTAAAACAAAAATAGGTGTGCTTAGCACACTAAAATACCCATATTTGGCTATAAAGCATAGAGAATAATTCCGTCAAATATTTATCGGAAAATTTTAAATTAAATTTTTACTATTACAACGCCCTTAGTTTTAACAATACACTACACAAATTTCGTAATTAAAAATTGCCCAGATAAACTTTATAGAACTAACGCTGGTTGATGATAATGTAAAGAATCTAGCCATTCCCCTTTCATTTATCTACTGGATGTTGCCTGAATTTAAACCCCTAATAGAGAGACAGACATCGTCTTACATTCATAGGTTCTCCAGCACAATTTAATCACTAATGACGATGCTTTCACTCGATATATTGTTTCTTCGACTTTTATTCGCTCGACTGTAGGATATGAACTGAATACTACAATACACTTACAATGTCTTGGACATATTTAACCGTCAATATATTAAAAGTTGTGTGTTTCTAATCTTTGATACTAAAGGAGACCTATAGGTTTCTGTCTTTCTTTTTTTCGTTATCAGAAGATACATAATTGGTCATTACAACCCTTCAGCCAGGATTACGACCTAGCTTCTCACACCACTTATTTTGTGTGTGTTAATTTTATACATTAGTGGCGGGACCTACAGTTTAAAGTCGACTCCGAACGACAGTTTTTTGAGAAGCTTTTCATGGCAATTTTATTTACTCTCAGAGTTTTTGCCAGAAATCTGCTGAGAGGAAGTCGCCGAAGAAATATTTTCATATTTACGTTTTGATGTCTGACCTAGGATTTGAACTCGGGCCTTTCGTCTAATAAGCCAACACACTACCTACTAAACTACGGCGCCTTCAAAACATATAACTTCATAGACATATTTAACCGTCAATATATTTAAAGTTGTGTGTTTCTAATCTTCGATACAAAAGGAGGCCAATAGGTTTCTGTCTTTCTTTTTTCGTTATCAGAAGATATGTTACTCCTTTGTAATAGATGGAAGATATAGATCTGCTAATCCAAAGTCACAATTCTGCTTCTATTTACTAATCGATATTAATACGAACTGAGTTCTTCAGTTTCCCGTACACAATTCAAAATTCAGTGGCGATAATAACATCGGATCAGCCAAGCCGAGATCGCTGTGGTTTTTAATCTATGGTACAGAAGGAAACAAATAGAGTTTCTCTGACTTTTGCGTGTAGGAGCCTTTATCAGTCGTTTTTTTCATTACTCTGACATAAAGTTCAAGTATGTATGGCGTTATTATCAGTTCTGATAAGGTAATCCTTAGACCTCAACTGATTTTTAAAACCCCAAAAGACACACACTGGTTTTCTTGAAATTTCTTGTATGACTATGATATTACTGCCCAAACCGCCAGTTATTTAAATGTAGTCTATTTCTAATGCCTCAACAAAACGGATTCTGTTCACAGCTACAATATTACCGGTTTGCTATCCCTTTGACTGATTTTTAACCACAAATTCAAAGATATTAATCGCCCTCCTTTTTTTGTTCTTGCTTACCATTCGATTTGACTTAGATGTATGCAAGTAGGAGATGGAGAAAAGTGGGCTATTCGTGTTTCTCCCCCATTACGAATTGATTAACACGTTGACTGCCGCCGTAATTTTCAGAAAACCGACCAAAAAACGACGATTTGATTTTTTCACATTAGTGAGTACGAGATAACTCGTAGTTTGGCACCCTAGAAGGAAATGCAATTTACGCGTTATCTCGTGTTAAAAAAATTAATTTTCTTTAGGATATTTAAATTGAGAGAAATACACTAAAAAAAAATTTGAATTCTGTATTCTAAAATAGTTATTTAGGGAAGGCACTGAAAAAAAAAATGGTAAAAAACTAAAGGCGAAATGGCCTAAAATTCCAGCTCCGCTCCCCTATTTCTATAACGTCAATATTGATTAATGTGGTCTTTTTTTTTTGTTTGAAATGTGACCAGGTCGTGAGTACTCTTAGCTATGACTCAGGTTTATCTGACGCTGATTTTGTGACTAGATCATGATAATTCTCAGCTGACGACGATTTTGTGACTAGATAATAAGTATTCTGAGCTATGACTCTGATTGTGGTATCATGGGTTTTTTGTTAGCCTTCGGCACAAAAAAAGCGTGTTACCTCAGTGTGCCTGTGATAATTTAGCTTTTACAAGGTTTGAGCGATTTAAATTCGATTTCTCTGTTCGAAAAACATGTACAAATTGAAGGACTATAAATTAAGGTAATCAAATCAAACGATTAGAAACCATGACCCGTATATAGTAATTTTAAGGTAGATTTCAAACTCCTTAATTATGTGTGTATTTTCTTATTTCTCGATATCTTTTTATTATTTCGATAACATCTCAGTTTAACCCTACAACGGCGGGCGGCACCCTTTTGCAAACGGAAAACAGCAAATTGCCTTAGAAACGGTTAACACATGTATTAATAATTTTTGATGATGTCAACGCTTAGTTAATAAACAATTTATCAATAATTTTTAATCAATACGTCTATATACACACTCATACACACACACACAGATATTTATTTAACGATAAGATTACAGAACCATTTCTTAAAACCAAAATAAATTGCTATTATTTGGTATAAAACCTTATTTTAGGTGTGTCTGTTTGTGTGTATAGAATATTGTAGTTATGCAAACATTTAATATTTTAATTTTTCTTTAATAAATTATTTTATTTTTTTGCTTGTTTTTTTTTTTAAATAATATTTTACCCGAATTCACATAAGCCAAATAGGCCAAAAATAAAATTCCGCAAGAAGCAAAGAAACGCATTTTATTTTATTGGAACTTGTACTTGTTCTTGTTTTTTTTTTTTTGTAAATAATTAATTAAATTCTGAACTTTTTCTTTAAATGACGCCAAAGACACACGTTTAACTCGTTTTAACTCTTCGTATAGACTGACTAGGCAGTATGCAATTTTTGAACTATACTCTGCTATACCATGATATATTTTTCTTACTTCTTATCTTATCATTTGATTATTTATTTCGAATTGATATGTCATACTATATAATAATTTTATTGTGTTTACTAGGCTAGGTTCGGTGTGCTTCGCTGTACCCTTAATTATATTTAGGACTATTATTACAACTTGCCGTTAAACTTGGGTTTAGTTAAAGGTACCTTTAGCTAAAGTGAACTTTAAAGTCACCTTTAACTTCTTTTCGTTATTACAATCTAATGATAAAATAAAGTTAACTTTTTCAAAAATATGACAGTGCCGGAGCAATGTCGATAACACTGCATAATTAAACAAGTTTTTTTTAAACGCAGTGGCAACGACCGGCTTCGTTTTTTGTTGTATATGGTCATTTTGTTTATATTTAAAGTTGCCTTATTGAAAATAGTATATGATATGGCAATTTCAAACATAAACTTAACTTTAAAAGTTACCGATAGGATAATCCACCCTTAGCTTAACGCTCACTTCTACAATATTGTCCACTTATAATAATGAAAAACAATTTATCTGCCCGTTAAAATCCTCTCTTTAGTTAAAGTAATAATGACCCTTAGGGCCATTATTACAACTTCCCGTTAAAGTTGGGGTTAGTTAAAGGTACCTTTAGCTAAAGTGAACGGCAAAGTTACCTTTAACTTATTTTCGTTATTACAACTTACAGATAAAATAAAATTAAAATATGGCAGTGCCGGAGCAAAGTCGATAAAACTGCTCAATTAAACAAGTTTTTTTTTTAACGCAGTGGCAACAGCGGACTTCGTTTTTTTTGTTGTATATGCTCATTTTGTTTAAATTTGAAGTTGCCATATCGAAAATAGCATATGATATGGCAATTTCAAACATAAAGTGACCTTTAAATGTTAAAGGTAGGATGATCTTCCCTTTAGCTTAACGATCACTTCTATCTTATTGGGTACTCATAATAATGAAAAACAATTTATCTGCCCGTTAAAATCCTCCCTTTAGTTAAAGGCAAGTTGTAATAATGGCCGTTAATAGAATTAATATAAGGTGTTATAATAAGAAATCCGATATTGGCTTTCGTCAGTTACATATTTCTCATATCTTAAGCAATAGAAGCCTTTAAAAAGATAATATGAGAAAACTTTATTGGCAGTTCTGATTCTATGACACCCATATGGCTGAGACTCTAGCCTTTGCTAATGACAATACTCCATTTTTACAATTTTCAATAAAACCGAAATTGTTGCAAATGCTTAGTAATATATGGTTTTGATACTGCAACATCCAGTCATAAGTAAATTTGTTCCAATAATTTTGTAGTCGCCTAGTCTAGTAGGTGAGACCACAAAATATGAAAAAATATTTGTTAGGCGACTTCTTCTCAGCAGATTTCTGGCAAAAACTCAGAGTAAATAAAATTGTCATGAAAAGTTTCTCAAAAACCTGTTATTCGTAATGGCTTTAAACTGTAGGTCCCGCCACTTATGTAAAGGGCTTTCCATTTCGTGGTTTCAAAAGTATGGGACTGGAATTCGACATCTGTCAAATTAAGTTGTGAAATCAATTTTTTTCTTTTAAGTTGAAAGTCTGACATTGACGAAAATGGATCGCTTAACTATCACACAACGCATAAAAGTTATCAAAACCTACTACAAAAATGGTGATTCTGCCACAGCCACGTATCGAACAAAATTTTCTTCAGCGATGAAGCACATTTCACACTCGGTGGTTATGTTAATAAACAAAATTGTCGTATTTGGGGTTCTGAGAATCCTCAAGTAATTGAAGAGAGGCCATTACATCCAGAAAAAGTCACTGTTTGGTGGGCTCTTTGGTCCAAAGGTGTGATTGGACCTTACTTCTTCGAAAACGATGATGGAACGACTGTCACCGTTAATTCGGAGCGTTATGGTCATATGATAACCGACTTTTTTTTTGCCTGCTATTGAAGAATACGACTTGGAGAATATGTGGTTTCAACAAGACGGTGCCACATGCCACGCAACTCGAGCGAATATGGCTTTATTGCAAGAGACATTTCCTGGCCGCGTAATTTCTCGTCGTGGCGATATCAACTGGCCACCAAGATTATGCGATTTGACACCATTAGACTTTTTTTGTGGGGCTACGCGAAAGACCGTGTTTATGCAGATAAACATTCAACTCTTGAGCACTTAAAAACCAACATTCGTCAAGTTATGGCTGAGATACCGCCCAATATGTGTCAAAAAATGGTCGAAAATTACCTCAAAAGAATCAATGCTTGCAACACTTCGCGTGGAGGTCATTTAAATGATGTAGTGTTTCACACATAATGTCAACGTTCAAACTTTACAATAAAAAAGAAATATCACGAAAAAAATGTTTTATGTTTACGTTTACTTTTGAAACCACGAAATGGATAACCCTATACAAAATTAACACACACACCGTAAGTGGTGTGAGAAGTAAGATCGTAATCCTGACTGAAGGGTTATGTGTGCATGTTTGTAATTTTTAGGTCAAAAACGATGAGTTAAGAACAATGGTCGAATAAAATAATGAAGATTCCACATACAAAACCCTTTGAATAAGGCAGGATACAAAAGGAATTTCGATGTACATATGTCTCTCACACGAGTTAACACAATTTCCATTCCTGGTTTGGTACTGAATCGCAGTAAAATCGCCTGCAAAAATACGTCACTCGTAGCAAAATTCTTAGTTAGTCTCTCCAAATCTGAACTTCACAGCTTTTGTAGTTTGTATGGAAATTGCCACGCCTACAGCACTGATGTAAGCCGTTATAGCTTTCAAACAAACAAATGTAAATTCATTCATATATGTACGAGTATGTATACATACTAAGCTATTGATATTGTTGCGATAAAGTTTATAATTTTCTCTCTCTTCCAGACTTCTCCGATTCCAATACTCTTATTAATAGTACCCAACATATATAGAGTATGGTATACATAAATACATATATGGCGAGCTATGGTAAATTGGAAACTTTAAAATAAAGACACCCATTCTATCCCATCGTAATCAATATTTTATCAGGTTCGAAATATTTGTTTGATCCAATCATAAAGTGGTGAAATATGTATGTTTTTAATTCGTCATTAATATTTCTCAAGAAATTATTTCGCTTTGACGGACTCGTTGTGTAAATATTAGTAAGCAAGTGTATTGTGTATACAAAAGGGGGTTATTGTAATACATTTTTATATTTATCTCTGAGTCAAGTGGAACAACGGTTACGTGAATTTGTGTTTTGTAATACTTAGCGTCTATTAATATAATTCTTTAATATTAATTTCAATTAAATACCAATTTAGCGTTCGTACTAAAACAAAAGGATTTGTACACCTGTACCTCGGTTTACGCGGAACTCGGATTACGCGGTTTCGAATTTACGCGATTTTTAAAATGAAGAAAAAAAATTTTTTTACTTATATTCTATTCAAACTGAAACTAATTCAACCATTGCACAATCTAATGAGATGACTTTATCCAGTGATGAGTCGGAAATCATAGAAATTCGTAAAAAAAGACTTGTTGTTGAAAATGATAGCGATTAAGTTAGCTTAAAAATTTTATGGTTTGTGTAATGAGGTACATGGTATATGTATGTGTATTTTTTAATGGAATAAATGTTTATGTTTTTTTACTTATATTATATAAGTTATATAAATCATACTTTAATAAATTATTAACAGTATAAAAATATATTTTTTTTTTTTCAATGAAAAAGCTTTTTTACAGTAGGTATTCGCATTACGCGGTTTTTCCATACAAAAATGTAAATTTCGATTTACGCGAATTGGCCAGGAACGTATCTACCGCGGAAATCGAGGTACAGGTGTACTTGGGTTTTATGCACTATGTTCACAAAATGACTTGACTTACTCAAGCATAAGCAGCGATGTCTGATTATGTGTGTTATTGTAATTCAGAAGCTAAACAATGTGTCAGAAATTGAACAGTTTCTTTAATTTTTAATTGTATATCACACTGGATAACTCAAAGGTAATAAATACTGTCTGTAGTAAGGACTCCGGTCCTTAATTCCTATTTCTAGAGGGCACATTTTACCGCACTTTGAACCCTTCGCGACGGGGTGACTAGCCATACTGCGCTACTGACATCGTTAGGGAAAACGATAGTGAACCATACTTCCACTACCTCTGTGTACCAATAAGTAATTGACCTATTTACTCGACGTTAGCCGCTGTGCTGCACCAACTGACTGTCGTATATGTATACATATACACGGCACCCGTCGTGAAAGTGATATTAAAACGAAGGAAATAATAAGCAAAACGTTAACATTTAATCGAACTTTGTATCCTGCTATTCTGTCCATCTAACGTTTTTTTTCAACTAGTGCTTATTTCGTGAATGGTAACACTTAGCTCATGTCTGATTTGACAGATAATTAGTTTTATCCTTCCGCTGAACGAATATGGTTGTGGGAAATATTGCGACATTACTTTGAAAATCATGGTAATGTTGCAGAATGTGTGCGAAAATTGCGTACGGATTTTGGAAGAAGAGAAGCACCGTCAGCTCCGTATGTTCTTTATCTTGTGAAAAAAGTGAAAGAAACTGGCATCCTCATCGATAAACCAAAGCGTGAAAAGCCAAAAACAGTGCATACACCCGAGAATATTGTTGCTGTGGCAGAAAGTGAGCGTGAAGCGCCATCAACATGAATTCACCGTCGTTCTCAACAATTGAAAATTTCGGAGACATCATTGAGACGAATTTTGCATAAAGACCTTGGTATTTTTTTTTTTGCTGTAAGGAGGGAAAATGCTTTATGCATTCATGAAGGTCGTCACCATACATGGTATGTCGGACTCTCCCACTGGGACTAAAAACCCGCCTTGTCTCCTCACCGGGGTATCATTCCACCTCGGAACCACGGTTGCCAGTTCCATCATTGTCAGCCTGCGTCCAGGCTCCGCTCTACTGTTATTCTACTGCGTCTAGATCATGTTTTTTCTTTCGCAGGACATAGTGCACAAATTGTTTAACTGCGTTCCAGTTTTCTCTGCTGTTTATCATTTTCAGCACGACGTTTGTGGCATTAATAATGCCGATTTCAGCCTCGAGAACCTGACGTCTTTCGGCCCAGCGTCTGCAGCCGAAGAAAGTGTGTTCGGCATCGTCTAAGATTTCCTCTTCCTCGTAGATGCAGAATGGCGAGCGACATTTCCCCATGCGATGCAGGTATTCTCTGAAGTATCCATGACCGGTTAGCATCTGGGTTATGTAGTAGTCTACTTCGCCGTTTTTCCTGTTTTTCCACACTTGCAATTCTGGAATCAGTTTGTGTGTCCACCTACCGTACCGTTTATTTTCCCAGCGATGTTGCCATTTTAAGACGACTTCGTGCTGTATCGTTTCTAGGCTCTACGACTGAGTCGTGCTCTGTCTAGCGTTGAAAATCATCTGGCGCTCAATTGATTGAAGACCTTGGTATGACGCCATACAAAGTCCAATTGGTTCAGGAGTTGAAGCCAATTGACCATCCAATGCGTTTTCGCTTCGCTAAGAGGGCCTGCGATCGACTTACAGAAGATGCCGATTTTGGCGAAAAAAATCATCTTTTCAGATGAAGCTCATTTTGATCTTGGCGGGTATTTAAACAAGCAAAATTGTCGCATTTGGGGCACAGAAAACCCGCACGCATACATTGCAAAGCCGACGCATCCAAAACGAGTCACTGTTTGGTGCGGATTTTGGTCCAGAGGCATAATTGGGCCATTTTTCTTCGAAAATGAGCAAGGAGTGGCCGTTACAGTCAATGGCGATCGTTATCGGGCCATGTTGAACGAATTTTTATTCACAAAAATTAAAGAGGAGGATATTGGCAACATTTGGTTTCAACAGGACGGCGCTACGTGCCACACAGTCGAAGTTACACTCGATGTTTTGCGCCCTTTTTTTGAAGATCGCATTATCAGCCGCAGAGCTGATGTCGTTTGGCCACCTCGGAGCTGCGATTTGACACGGTTGGACTATTATTTGTGGCGGTGCCGTCAAAGATAAGTGTTACGCCGACAAGCCAGAGACAATTGACGCTTTAAAGGACAATATTCGTGAAGCCATTGGTGAAATACAGCTGCACACAATCGATAATGTGCTTAAAAATTGGACCGATCGTGTAGGCTACTGCATGGCCAGTCGAGGCAGCCATTTGAATGAAATTATTTTCCATTATTAACCGGAAGGATTGTACTTTCAAATAAAAAAAGAAATTTGAGAAAATTTTCAGTAGTTTTTATTTTAAAGCATTTTCAAAAAAAAAAGTTATTTGGCGGACCCTTTATGTTTTTTTCATTAAGATGGTTACGATCATATGATTCATCCCTAATTATGATCTGGCATTTCCAAACACTTTTTTCTTATTATACTGTTTTTATGGTTTTTAAACGAAAATGACTAGCCTTTATCGGTCTTGGTGAATTCATTGACATGTTTGCGATCGACGATATAAACATATAGTCATTGTTTATATCGCCAGTTTCTAAACAATGGCGATAAAACGGTTCTTCTGGCTCCATGTGATTATCACTTGTTCTTGTTTATGACGATTAACACTTCCTGTTGTTTAGGCGTTTAAAAAACTGGTTGTTTGAATAAATTCTTTTTCATCCATTCTGTGCACCATAAAAGAAATTTACAGTGAAAAATTAAAATTTCCTACTCCTCACGTTATGCCTATTTGCTGATGTATTAGCCTGACAGTGCTGCAACAATGTTACTCTTATGGTACTGTTAAAATAAAAACCTTAAACGACAAATGTGGTCACAAGACAGATTCTATATTTTTTCGTCAACGTTTTTCATTTGCTCTCTATTAAAACCCCTTTTGCACCAGGAACGTTTACTTTGACAAGTCTTAGTAGATCAAACTGTGCCCTCAGTCCCGTTCGTTTTTTCCTCCTGTTCCACAAACTCAAGACTTTGCGAAGTAAACTACGAATGCTGACAATATCTGCTTGATGTGACAATAACATGCTGCCTTAATATTTTGGAAATTAAAGCACAATTTTAAACAATGAATTAACAGTATTTGAAGAAGTTATGTCTAACGATGTAATATTATGGGTCATGTATTTTAAAAAATACTTTTTCGTCAGTTGTTACGGTCGTATTCTGTTTCATGCATTTACTTAGACAGACTGGACACACAATACATAAACCACTATAGAACACGCGCACACACCACATTACAGACACAAACCACACATCGCACACATGCAATGTTTTCTTAAACACAGAGGGGCATTAATTTTTTTTTATACAAACCGGATGTGGAAAAGTAATCGTCGAATTAGTTTATATATGAACGTGGTGTGGTTTTCTGAACAAACGAACTTCACCAATTTTGTCAGATTGTTTTGAAATTACCAAAAAATCATATTAAACTCCCTAAATATCACCACAAAAATAGGAATGAAATCAAGATGTAATTTATTAACTTTAATAATAACAATTTAATAATTTTTAGACGTCTTTGATCTTGAGAGTTTTCATTGGTTTCAATATATACCGTGGGCAAAAAGAGTTGGTAATACTGTGATTGAGTGCGTAATGTTTTTGGGCGATTGTATCCTTTTTACGGCCTAATTGTCTGTACTATAGATGAGTGTTTTCCGTTATACCTTATCAGTGTTGCAAAATTATAATTTTGCAACATGATTTTGAAATCATACTGAACTATAACTGAGAGTATGTACCTTTTTGCATCAAATGGTATTTTTATAAAAAAAATTTATTTATACTTAATACACACACGTACGGAATGGAATGGTATCTATCATCCAATGTTGGTTGCCAGGAAACTAAAATTCTGTAAAAGAAATCACCAAAGAGGAAAACAAACAACCATTGAATTAATTAATTCATAGTTCTCTTTAATAATTATTAGTCATGTTAAATTTAGATTCGAAAATTTGTACTTTCGAAAAAGCACAAAAAATTATAAATATTCGACAAAGAATTTCCAATTTGTACCTTTTTTGCAAGCATTTTGGATAAAATATAAAAGAAAGAAATTATTCAAAAATTCATTTACAAATTTAGTTATTTTATATAGAATAATGACACAATGGCAACACTACCTTACTCGTTCGTTCTCTAATCGAGATCCTTAATCCAAACACAAACCACACCTTTGGTAATACAGTGTACCAAACATGTCGATGAATGCCTCTGCTAGCAGAGGTGAAAATTACTTTTTCTAGACACACACCGTCCAAATCATGATATACAGTACATGTATCCATGGTAATACAGTACCATTTCGAATAACGGTAATTTGGTGAGTTTCGCTTTTATTCACAAGACTGAGAAAATTCACCACACTTTGTAAAAACTCACCACAACAAAATTCACCACACTTCAAAAAAAATTATTCCGTCCAACGACAACGAAGATCGCAACAAGAGCAGCCGGGCAATACAACTTTTTACAGCAAACCAGGAGCACAGCAGCGAGCGCTACAACCAACACACACAACCCCCAACAAACACAATCCACACACACGCTACATAAATTCCTATTATGCATTTTCGTTTTGATGTCTGATGACCTGTGGTTGAACCGTGGCCTTTGTGCGTTGTCTAACAAGCTACTAACTACCTATTAGAAAGCCAGACCATAAATGTTCATCAAACAGACAGGGGCTTAATTTTTACTTACTTACCGACCGGAAACGGAAAAAGAATGTGCGAAATAGAAGAACGTTTATTTCTTTCATTTTTTTAACGAACAAAAACGAATTTTTCACCTGTGTTGCCAGGAAGAAACTTTAGCATTGCGTTGAACGGTGTTGCAATATTTAATAAAAAAATATGTAATAATAAAAAAGTACTGAAAGCGTAGTTTTTTTGAAATGAAAAAGTACTGAAAAAAGTACAAAAGTACTGCATTTTTCAACACTGTATTTTATGCACAGCAAATTTAAATCCATTTCCATTCCTTCATCTATTGTTGACTTACCCTAACATTTTTAGTTCCTTTTTTTTGATTCACTGATCTTACACTTTAAATTGAATATCGAAGTTTTCTTTTTTGTTTATTTAATCTAAATGTTGCACATCTTACATCTCTTTAACATAATAAAAAAAAGAAAGAAAAATAGAATTGATACTTACAAACTAAAAAAAAAAAGACAAATTTAAATTATCAATACAATTTATGACTTAAATGTTCCTACGGCCAATAGTAAATTACGGCGTGTAAAATGCAAAGACATAAAGGGTGTTGATTTGGTCGGGAAAGCTCTTAATAAATAATTGTCGCCTTCATCTATTTCAGGATTATGGGATGCATTCGAGCTTTGCGTTATATAGTCTTCAGTCAGTTTAGTAAAATCCCACAGGGTTAAATAACAATCCAGACCGCCGATAGCCAAAAGTGTGCCGTCTCTACTGAAACACATTGTTTGTATGGATCCACTATGCCTCGCTAAAGATGTTACAAGCTGGCCATGCGACAGGTCCCACACCAAAACATTATGGTCCGATGAGCCTGAGGCCAAATAACGACCGCAGGTGGAGAAGGACAGGGCATTTATTTGTCCTTTATGACCAGTCATAAGGCGCACCAGCTGCCCCGTTAAGACATCCCATAGCCTAATAGTTCTATCACTAGATCCACTGGCTATGTAATTGGAATTCGGATGAAATTGTACGCAGTCCACATCGGACAGATGTCCAGTAAATATTCTTAAAGGTTGATTTGAATCGGTGGCCCATAGACGTGCCGTTTTGTCATACGAACACGAAGCAAAGTAGTAACCGTGTGGAGAAAATCTTACATCCCACACGGGAAATAAATGTCCTTTAAAAACCACTATGCAAGTCCAGGTATGTAAAGACCATAATCGTATTGTAGTATCTTCTGAGCAGGACAGCAACATATTCTTTTCTGGTGCAAAAGCACATCTATATACAGGGCCACTGTGTCCATAGAACGTTCTAGCCGATTCACCAGTTCTGTCGTCCATCATACGTACCAAAACATCTTCTGCATCCTTGTCGATATCTTTAAGCATTTCGGCATTTTTCATTTCTTTCAGTTTTGAGGGCGTCAAAGACCAAACTTTGATGCTAGAATCTGTAAAACCTACAGCCATCATACATGAATCTTCTGATATTTCGGAACAAGTGACACTATTGTGGGAATTTAATATTGTATATAAGCATATCGAAGGCAGTGAATCTTTGCCAAGTGCCACACGTTTAGATGCTTCTCTTAATGCTTTCAGCTTTTCCAATTTGTCCGCATCTTTAAGTTCAGGCAGTGGTATACGATCCATAGAAGGAGCATTCGGATCTGATTTGGATTTTTTAGAAAACAAAGGATCTTTTTTGGGTTTTTTCTTTTTAGGCTTATCGGGGGCATCAGGATCGTTATCGTCCTCCTCTTCTACAGCTGCTGGCGCTGGCGTAGTTAAGGATTGAAAATCTACTTCTTTAAGCAAACCATAGTACACCCTGATTTTGTTATCCTGTCTACGTGCTTCTCCAATTAAAGATCCTGCCGTAGCATTACATTGCACTTTGGATCTTGCTGTACCTTCATAAGTATCAAAATGTAAATACTTGGCCACTATATCAGCTATTAACTCTTGTTTGCGATCTTGAATATGACGTTTAAACAGCGAATGGGCATCTCGAGACATTCGTATAATAAATTTATCTGTTTCCATGGAGGTGTACCAGTCATTATTTTCCATTTCGGAACGTTTTGTAATCAACAACAAATTTTGCAAATCTTCTCGATAATAGTAATCCAAGTCTGGCCCATATTTTTCTACAAATTCTCTAGCGGATTTTGCGTAGCCTCCCGCCACAAGTTTAAAATAGATCTGCACTAATATGGGATACAAAACCATAAACAGCTCGTGCTTGTATATATCCAATGATTCGTCGACAAAGCTACGCAAATCTTTGTAGGCGGCATCATACAATTCTGGATCACTGCCAGGTCCCGGCTTACCATCACCATTTGTATTCTCCACATTTTCACCCAAAGCCGATGTTAATATTGAAGTTATTTCTTTATCGTCTACTTCTTCCAATTCGTCTGCTTTAATATTTGCCTCCTGGCACAACAGCTCCTCTGTCTGTTTGAGATTGTATTTCTTGATGAGTTTGAGCAGAGCGAGTAAATCACGTTTATCGGCCGTTGGTTTTATTTCTCCAGACACAGGAGAGTCAGTGCCATTAACCATGATATTAGAGTTCATTTTTAAAACAAATAAAACTTTTTCCAATAATTTTTATTAATATTTCCCACTCTTTTTCACAAATTTATTGTTTATGAATGGAGCGAAAAAACATACTAAAAAATTCTACGAAAAGAAAAACAAACGTACACAGATGCAAATACAAGTAGTAGATAATAGGGAGCAAATCATTTTTGTAAAGTAAAATTTGAGACATGAAATGTCAATTCAGCGTTTTTATATAAATGCGTTTAAAAAACTGCGCAAATTATTGTTCGAGAACACGTTAAAGTAGACTCAATTAAAGGTAAGATAAGGAAAAGGTCTTGATATGCTGGATATATGTTTTCAACGTTCTCTGGAACCTACATGTTATTCACATAGTTCAAGTTTAAAATGTATCGAATAAATAGCATACTTCCAGACTATTTATACAACCGAATACGAAACAGTTCGTAATGTCGTTTATTTGGTAAAACGTTCTCGTTATCGGTCTATACCATTGTTTCATTGGTCACATTTGGTAGTATACAAAACAGTCTTGCTGCAGAAGTCATTCATATTATTTGAAATGTCAGATATTCAATTCGAATGTCTATAGGTATTACTTCGTTTCACCTATTTTCTTAGTGATATGAAAATTCTTTACTAGAGTTGGACCTGTTCTTCCAATTCCTACAATTTTTTTTTTACCTTCATAAGTTATCTACCAAAAAAAAAAAAAGTACCTTAAACAGTGAATAATTTTTATAGCTTTAAATTGGCATTACTTTTTTCATTTACTCGTTTCTTAATACTACTTTTTACAACTCTGTTTTGTTATTTATTATTAAAACAGGGATGTTATACGAAAAAAAATGCAACAGCGAAATGACATCTTTGGTTTCAATGAAGAAGAAAACAGGAAAACAATACCGAAGTAAATAAAAAGAAAACGCATAGTATTATTATGCACTTGAATATTATTTAAATATAGAAGATATTGTCCTATATTTCAACAGCGGCGGTATAATGAAATTCTGTAACGCTGTAAACGATAAATTTTAAGTTATACAGCAGATAAACAACAAGACAAAGAACAACCCACAGGTTTTGTTTTGGAGAATATTTTTATCACCAATTAAGAAAGAAAAAAAGAGAACAAAAAATATCCATTGTGGTGAGTAATCTTTGATTAGCACTGAAAAAAACAAGAGAATAAAAATATGAAATATTTTATTTCATAAACAATAGTATATTTTGTTTGTTAATGAATGAATATTAAATTACAGCTGCCCCGCTATACAACGCAAAGTACAGCATCTTTTAAGTCTTCCCTTTATTGTGACATCAACACACAAAGGGAGGGGATTTATATTGTATGTTACATAGAGAGCTGAATAGTAAAAAGTATTAGAGCTTAACTTATATTTCACAAGATTTTCCAGTAAAAGCTGTTATAATTTTAATTTACAACGCAATCAAGGTGGCACCATGCCAATATTGTATTCCGTAATCTCACGCGGCACAACTGTGCTGGCCAAGTATGCCGAGTGTGTAGGAAATTTTGCTGAAGTAACAGATCAAATTATTTCGAAAATAACATTGGAAAACCACAAGTTAACCTACTCCCATGGCGACTACTTGATACATTATGTGTGTGAACACAAATTGATTTACATGTGCATTACCGACAACGTAAGTAAACGGTAGTGTTTCGCTTTTAATTGCTGTTGTTATAATGATTTTATTACTTCCAGGAATTTGAAAGATCCCGTGCTTTTCTGTTCTTGGCTGATATAAAACAGAAATTCATACAAACATATGGTTTGACTGTGGCCACTGCCATAGCTTATGCTATGAATACAGAATTCTCAAAAGTTCTGGCTCATCAAATGACATTCTTTAGTCAATCGAATGAGGTTGATGTGATTTCTAAGGTTCATGGACAGATTGATGAATTAAAAGATATTATGGTTAAAAATATTGGTAAATACTGTTTAAAATTCAAGAGTAACTTTTGTTATTACAAATTGTTGTTCAACTATTTTCTAGATAATCTAAGGGACCGTGGAGAAAAATTGGAACTACTTGTTAATAAAACTGAGAACTTAAGTAATAATGTAAGTATAAGTGTAATTAAGACTCATAATTTTATTTAAGATTTTTTCAAACAATTTACGTTATTAAAGCATATGGATTGGTCTTTCCATATACAGTAAAACTTCGATATAACGAACCTTGTTATAACGAAAAACTCAATATAACTAATTATTTTCTGAGTCCCTTGAAAAAACCTCTTTACTGCAAAGTTTTTCATACAAAAATGCACCATAGCTATAACGTAGAAATACTGAGCCATAAAACCTCTATATAGCGAATAATTCGTACCAAAGCCTTTATACAACGAATTAATAATAAAACTAAATCAGCCCCGGCTATGCAAAGCCTCTATATAGCGAAGTATTCTTTCAAAGGCCTCTATATAACGAAGTGAGAATAAAAAAAAAAATTAAATTTTGAGTAATGTTAGTCCCGTTTCAAAAACAACAGAGTCTAAATGCGTTTGCAAGTGCCATTGCAAAGCCTCTATATAGCGAAATACTGATTCAAAAGCCTTTATATAACGAAAAAACTATAGTTATAACAAATTTTATTCGTATATCTTCTAATTTCGTTATAAAAAGGTTTTTCTGATACATATTTATAACGAAAAAGTAGCTACAACGAAGTATTTTGTGATCCCCTTTAGTTTCGTTATATCGAAGTTTGTCTGTACTATACAGTTTTCTATAAAGTCATCCAGAGACACCCTCTGAAATAATAACATCAATACTAAATTGTTTAAACAATCTTAATACATCTTAAAATGGATTAGGTTTTGTGGGTCACTTTCTATTATAGGATAAGATGTGCATTAGCCAACCAATCTTTTTATTTTCATAATACGCGTTCAAAGCGATATCATTTGATACATACGACATATATGAGATGTGGCTATCTAGGTCACATTTGCGATAAAATCGGTATCTCAGGCATTTCTTCAAAGTTAGATAAATACATAGAAAGCAGTTGTTTGATGATTAGTGTATTCATTATCTTTGTTGCGAAATCCATTATTTTATATAGATGGGTTAGTTAATTTGCAATAATAATAATAATTTGGATACCTTAAAAGACGTTGTTAAACTGAATTTTGTTAAGGCATCTAGAGGATATCATATCTCATAGTTTTCCGATAAAGTTAAAAACCCTAAATCAGAAAATCCCTAAATCCTGCAAAATGGTCTTAATGGTCCAATTAAGGATTGTTCCATTGGAAGATTCTGCAAGTTTGTTAAAATCAGAATCTACTCCGACCATCACGTATACATTTTTGGAATTATCCTGGAGCTTTGCATAAAAAAATGGTTTGGAATGATTTAATTTAGTTTGAATAAGCATTTTGTCGGGAGATTCTATTAATATACGTTATAGGCCAGACTTAGCTTCAGTGATTATCGTCTGTTCCTTTCTATGACGAATAACACTTATTGTAAAAAAATCGCTTCAATGAAAGCATCATAAAATACCTTAAAAATGGCATATCATTAATATGAACCGAGATTTTTTTGTGCTTGAACTATGTCATTTCTTTAAATTTACTAAATAAGGTTTTTCATTTTATTCAGAAATATTTTTACTGTACCTTATATTCGCAATAGTGCAGCCCTTGCGCTGACCAACTTCTTCCTCTTCCCTGATTTTGGTGGAACTTGGTCAGTACAGGAACTGCGTTCATCCGTGGCATCACAACGGGCCGCTATGCGTGCTCAAGTGAGCTTTGTGATATCAGAGCTACCACTCCGACCTAACCTATATTTGCAATAAGTCGTCATTAATTTTAAAGAAAATAAAATAGTCGTGACTTAATTCAAAGGATAGATGATCATTATTTTAATAAATCAAGCACTTGGTGATTTACATTTGTTAACAGTTGGACATTACAGTTAGAACTTGAATAATAATTTTTATTTGTTAGAATCCTTCAAGACAATAAATAGCTTCTCAATTTAATAGGATTTTTTTTATATTAAAAATTTTGCATTAAATCAAGAGATTTTATAAAATATCGTATCCAATATATGTATTTTGAAATAAAATAAAGGTGTGGTTTTATACTTCAGTGATATATGATAAATTCTTAAAAAAAATAAATTTAAAGACTCTCTCTAAAGACAATTATCAATTATCAGCAGATGTGATTGCATTTCAAAATGCCAACCAAAAGTTAACAGAAAACATTTCTAAAACGTTAATACAAAGCAATAAAATAATTTTATTTAGTATTCATATTAATTGTGTTAAAAAAATAGAAGATAATGTTATTTTGTAGTCTGAGGGTTTAAGAAAAATGTTCGCTAGATACGAAACAATCTAATCTAATCTCTAAAATAATATCTCTAAAGTGTATACAAAATATGTAGTAACAAACAAGACATTAAACATATGGGTATATGGGCATTTCCATAGAGGTGTTCACCAAGTACAAAAAATTAAAAGTCTATGGAAATATTCTATCATAATTTCAACTTGTCTCACTTTTAATTTGATAACATTTTTTTTAAAGACAAAAATACATTGTTTTTATCTGAGTAAAATCATTCTAAGGGTACATAGAGCATGTATGTATTTGATTTGCATTCAGACAAATTATTGAAGCGACATTGGAAAAATATCATTTATTATTAGAAATTCGACAGTACATGCCAAAGCCTCGTCAAATATTGAATACAAAGTAAACTGATAGCATTAGGAGAAAATAGTTAATAGTCTAGTTCTTATCATTGAAAATTTTTCTAACCTAGTATTTCATATAAAAAGAAAGTTACCTTTGTTTAAAACAATTTTTTAGTTTCCTTTTGAAAAACAGCAGTAAAAATGACTTAAGAACAAATAGGGGAGAACTTAGACGTCCTATAAAGACAAAACTAAGTCATTGAAGAACACCGGTTTTTTTAATTTTTTTACCAACCGCGTTGTGTGTTTCGCATCGTTATCCTCTTGTAACACGTACTAAAGTGGCATATGTATTACACACTGAACGTTGTACCGGGTTATCCATTTCGTGGTTTCAAAAGTAAACGTAAATAAAACACTTATAAAATATTTTTTCATAATATTTTTTTTTATTGTAAAGTTTGAACGTTGACATTATGTGTGAAACACTACATCATTTAAATGACCTCCACGCGAAGTGTTGCAAGCATTGATTCTTTTGAGGTAATTTTCGACCACTTTTTGACACATATTGGGCGGTATCTCAGCCATAACTTGACGAATGTTGGCTTTTAAGTGCTCAAGAGTTGAAGGTTTATCTGCATAAACACGGTCTTTCGCGTAGCCCCACAAAAAAAGTTTAATGGTGTCAAATCGCATGATCTTGGTGGGCAGTTGATATCGCCACGACGAGAAATTACGCGGCCAGGAAATGTCTCTTGCAATAAAGCCATCTTCGCTCGAGTTGTGTGGCATGTGGCACCGTCTTCTTGAAACCACATATTCTCCAAGTCGTATTCTTCAATAGCAGGCAAAAAAGTCGGTTATCATATGACCATAACGCTCCGAATTGACGGTGACAGTCGTTCCATCGTCGTTTTCCAATCACACCTTCGGACCAAAGAGCGCACCAAACAGTGACTTTTTCTGGATGTAATGGCCTCTCTTCAATTACTTGAGTATTCTCAGAACCCCAAATACAACAATTTTGTTTATTAACATACCCACCGAGTGTGAAATGTGCTTCATCGCTGAAGAAAATTTTGTTCGATACGTGGCTGTGGCAGAATCACCATTTTTGTAGTAGGTTTTGATAATTTTTATCCGTTGTGTGATAGCAAAGAATATGGATATACTTTATTTTCTTTGGTGATAGTTAAGCGATCCATTTTCGTCAATGTCAGACTTTCAACCGAAAAGAAAAAAATTGGTTTCACAACTTAGTTTGACAGATGTCGAATTCCAGTCCCATACTTTTGAAACCACGAAATGGATAGCCCTTTACAAATGTACTTAATAATTATATGTAACCTTATGCTGAATGAGAAATATCACTGTGAAGAGCATATAAATAAACGTACAATAGCACATCCAGATTTTATGCTGGCCATGACTAATTTTAAAAATTTGTTTTAGAAGCATAAATTCGTCTAAAAAGAACTAGCTTGGATGGGTTTATATTCCAGTCTAGTCGTCTTGTCCACATTACGAAAACAATGTTAAGCTTATTAAACTAGCCTTTAAAATGGATTTTGCCGAGAAATTTTAGGGCAACAAAAGAAAATGTCATCATAAGTGTTCATTTGAGTTATTTCCAAGTATTAAATTTTACTTATTGAACTGTGTAGGTAATAAAAACTCTTGGTTGAAATATAGATATCATAATAATTTGAAAACAAATTTGTATTATCAAGTCCATTCTAAAAATAGCACCACCGCTCTTCTTTTTTGTTGTGTTGACATTAAGCAATTAGTACTGAGTAATATATTTATTTATTAAGTTTGCCACAACAAATTGTTTTATTTATTCAATGAGTTTTGTTAAGTTTGTATTTTAGGTGATAACATATGTGAATTTTTAATGCTCCATTGAATATTGAATGCTTCAGTTGAATATTTTCGTTTTTCTTTTTAATTAACTTGAAAATACAAAATGATGGGAAAAAATAATTTTAAATTAAATTTATTGTTTTAATTTGACTTTTTTGAAATTAAAATTGTTCATTAGTTGTACTCGGCATAATGGAAATGCCCATATGCATTATTGAATGGTAAACTGATAGTTATTATAACTTGGTAAATACATACATATTTGGGTCACTAATCACAAAGAATATCTAATGTTTCTTACATGTTTTTTCTCCGTATGGGTTTCAGTTGTGTTATTCTAACATATAACTTATGGTACAGTATTCCCTCGATTTACGTCTTAGAATGTTCCGGAAAAAGGCGACGTAAATCGAAACGACGTAAATCGAATTTCAAATAACTCATGCTATCAGATGCATTTATTTATGTACATTTTCCAAAAAAAAACTAAAATAATTCAATTTTTATTCTGTATAACTAAGTACATACATAAATATAGATGGATTTTTGATTTGTCATAAAAATTTATTTCATATGTTGTTCACAAAAAGTTTAATAAAAAACAAATTAGCCAATTAGCCACCATTAGCACTTAAATATTTATTTTTTTCAAAACTCTATATTTTATTCAAATAGTTACACACAAATATTGAATTTTTTTTAAAGAGGGAATTCCCCTGATTTTGTTTATAAACAACAAAGGCGACGTAAATTGAATGACGACGCAAATCGAAGTTGAAGGGAACAACATTTTTGACGAGGTTAATCGAAACAACGTAAATCGAGGGAATATTGTAAAGAGATATCGATTATTTTTTCAATAATAAATGGAACACATTTAAATATTTCTCACTACTGGAACGGGTTTTCGCAATGGTGAAGTGTTTTCGAGTTTGAGTGGTTTTCCAATTTCAATAAGCTGGACAATCGTAAGGGACAGAGGGTAGATGTCACTTGCACGAGTGTTTAATTTAATAGGCCTTAAAATAATACCGATTTTAACCAATTTTCTCTTGATATTAAATTGTTTTTTTTATTAATTTTATTTCATTTCCAGTCTGTGGCATTCCGTAAAGCATCCCGTAACTTAGCCCGACAAATGTTTTGGAAAAATGTACGCCTCTATGTGATTGTTGCTTTAATCATAATATTCGTTTTATATGTAATTGTAAGCATGTCTTGCGGAGGTTTAACCTGGTCCGGTTGTTTACATTAGACCAACCAATCTATCTGTATGTCGAATTAAGCCTGAACTTATTATATTGTTATTATAAAATTAATAGTTGTTTATAGTCACATCACTTGAAAATCATTTCAAAAAGATCGTAACGAAAGATAATTGTCATTCATAAGCAATTATTTACTATAAAGTAAACACCTTGACTATGAACAGCTATTTTAATGCATAATTTTATATCGTATATACTACATTTATTAATATAATATAATTTCAATATTTTAGATATAAATAATTTACTTTTTTTTTTCTTTTCAAAAATATGGTATTACACCAACATGGTATGGAATTAAAATCTCTTTCGATTAAGATAAAAAGAAACATCAGGATTTCAAAATTTTCTTGAAAAATCTCTTTGAAAAAATTGTTTAATGTCATTTGTTTCTTTTAGAAAAATATAAGAATTTCTTTTTACATTTAAAACCCATAATTTATTCACATTTGTATTGTATTATTACATATATTTTTTTTTTATTGTTGGTAAATAATTTTGTATAAAAAAGACCACTTTAGAGCAAATAATTTTTGTATGTATTGTAAGGAATTAAATTAAACAAAAGCTAAGCAAAAAAAGCTTTAAAAAATACGAAAATGAAAAGAATATAAATTCTAAATAGTTAAATAATATTTCATTGTAAAATTGATTTGCAAGTAAAAAGAAATTTAAATAAAACTACGAGTCTGTTCATTACAAATATTAAACAACAAAGCTTTTATTTTTTTTTTAGTAAACAAAACAAACAATACAACGTTTAGCATGTTAAGAAATTTAATTTCAATATAATAATAAGGAATTACATGACAGTTTATTGTATTCAAATGAATTTATTTCGTACAGTTGTCCTCAATATAAATAACATCATTAAGTTTAATGGCACCGGACTGACGTACACCCATGTGTATACCCAAAGTGGGACTGGATTTATCGTGAAGTAAACGGTAGCTAAATGGAAATTTGTAAGTTTAAATTTTAATTAAAATTGCTTTCTCGTAAAAGATATCAATTTACCTTTTAAGTTTTTTCAAAGGCTGACCATCTGGATCTCTTTCGGCAGTCTTGATATTAATATTGGGAAATATACATCTGGTGCAAGGAGCTACACTGCGGAATACAGTTTCTTCTCCTATACGTATCCATTGCCAATTGTCTTCAGCGTAGGCTTCTTCAACATCCATTTTCAAATGGAAATTACCACGAAATTGTAAAGGATCCACAGGACGTTCCAAACGTGTATTTAAATCGTCCACAGATGATAAATTCATCAGCATATAACTGGTGGCATCGCCAAAAGTGCCCTACACAAATGAACATTTTGAAATTAATTAGAAAATTCAAGTGAGAGTTTTCAAATGTTTTATACGCAAAATAAAAGTGGTCACAGTAGGGCAGAAAATATTTTCATAAATCGTTTCATAATTAAGCAAAAATCGATGAAAAAGTTTTGGCGCTCAAAGCATATTAATGCTAACCGGTATGGTTTTGAATTCTGTCATTGTCATTATCGATGCTAAGTTAAATTAATATTTTTTAATATCCTATGCAAGATCTGACAAGATTCATTCAAAACAAAGTATCCGATTACTTATGATCAGCTTATCAGCTTATGATCATTCCCGATGACAGATCTAGGATCAGTTTACTAGATGCCGGAAATTAAACAGTATCGACTGATACGAAACTAAAAAATTCGGGTTCATACTAAGCTATGAAAATCATAACCCCAAACATAGTGACTCCAGAACGAAGTTTCTGACACCCGACTAGTTTTGCCGGTTTGGAAATTACTTTTTCAATCATGCCATACAAAATTAAACTTTTATAGTAAATTCAATTTAAAATTTAATACTTTTTAAATCTTTCTCACATACTTACCGTATCCGCGTTTAGTATAAACGGTAGTTTAGCTATATCAGAGTTGATAGCCCTTACCGGTTTGGGATAAGGATAGTAGACCAAACGTAAACCCTGGTCTTTATTCAATATGAAACGTGAAAACCATTTATCGTACTTCTCACCACACAACATGGCATCCAATTTAGAACCCCACACAGAGGTATGAATATCTTGACCGGGTGCTTCATCAGCCAGAGTGGAAAAATCTAATTCCAATGGTTCCATACCCTCAGCGGTAATTATTAATTTCGATTCGCCAACTACTCTGGTATGTACCAGAACCAGTCTAGGATAGACGCGGGCTGTAATCATTTCATAGCTATCATTGACCAACATTAAAACACGATCCCGTATGTCACGATAACGTAAACCCAATACATCGCAAAGAAGTTCTTCTTCAGGATTGAGTTCGAGTGGGGCACATGATTTGATGGGAAATAAATTGATTTGTTGTAAAGTACCCACTCGACGCCATTTTAAAGGCATAACATCCCGTTTCATGTACCTGTAGTAGAGATACGAAAGTGCTCCCGTTATCATAGTGGCACCCACACCGATAGCCAAATACACAGCTCTGTTAGCAGCTGCACTGGAAGCTGCAATGATGTGTTTTATTTAAATAAAGAAATATACTCGTATGTAGCATTAATTGTATAATAAATAAATAAATAACATACTAGACATTGTGATAGATTTTTAACAAAAAACAAAACGCAAAGTAGACGAATATAAATCAGGTGTTTGGCTGATAAACTTTATGTTCACAATTGACAATTTCTAACTGAATCAAACGTTTCATATGGAATTTCATTCAAGTCATATACGCTCGCATATAAATAAAGGGAGATTATGTTGTTTCTTTTCTTTTTTTTTTTTTTTTGATTGAGAACAACAAACAACGAAGACTTTGTGAGAGGCGATTGCAAATAACAAGTGTTTGTATGCAGTAGCGTCTTTAGGGAATTGGGGAACCTAAATTGAGGCCAGAAAAAAAGAGGAATTTTCTTTCTACTCTTCACAAATACCGGCTGTTTTCTCATCTATTGTTGTGGTCTTGTGTTTTTGTTTTATTATTTTTATTTTTTTTTTTTATTATTCTATTCACTTTTCGCAAATTTCTCTACCGTAACACAGTGGGTGTGTCACAGCATACAATGTATATGAAATAATTTTTTTTTGCTTTAGGTTTTTCAGTGTATAAAAAAGATTCGTGACATGTGATAAAGCTAAAAAGCTTGCCAGGTCATCATTAATAGTGTAGGTTTGCAAATAATTGAATTTTATTGTCATTATTTTATTAGGCTGTATGTGAAATGGATTTTATTTTCAACAACGAAGCTGATTTCGAACCCAGTGATATCACTCGATCGTATGTATTTCCTCCTCAAGCATAATCTTAACTTTCGAGTTAAGGGATTAGGATACCATGCATTAATTACTGGCTTTTACTTGCTTAAAATGGAAGATTTGGAGTTTGCTGGCATATGGTGTTACATAACACACAGCACGCTATATTATAGAACCCCAAGGTTGAGTTTGGTGAACAATTTTGTTTGGTGCAGTTCCTGAAGATAGAGAAAGTCTTTCGTGGACAGAAGCAACTGAAAGTATTTTCTGCCCTGAAACCCAACGAGATACCGGCCACATTGCTGGAAGAAGTACATATGTACAATATAATGTGTAGTCAACAGATATTCACCCTTATTCTGGTTGTCGTCGTCGTCGTCGTCGTTACCAAAAATGATGTCGATAAAATCAGAGTCGACAAAATCAGGGTCGACACAACACAATATCGACGGCGTATTGACTCACAGAATACCAAATGTGTGTCGAACAGTCATCTATAACTGTCAATAACGACAAACAGAATACCAATTTTAAACTGTCGACGCAAGACGACGTCGACGACGACAACCAGAATAAGGGTGATTAATTGTTTTAAATCTATAACTATCATATAAATCTGCATCATTTTTTCCCATAAATTGTTGCTTATTTTGAAAGAATTTAAGCGCATGCTGCTTGTCTAAGGCACCAATTACAAAATGTGCGCGCAGCATTTGATGCCTCTTATGTGTTTGTAGCATATCCTCCTCAATAATACCCTCTTGCTCTCAAAAGTATGAGAGTAATAAATTAATTATTGGAAATATATTTTTGGTAATATAGAGATACATAAATATTACCAATTAATTAATTCTCTCATTATGTTTGTGATCTTATTTCAGTACAAAGTTGTTGTATTTGTATAAATTTTTGGAAATATTTTGATTTACTCTTCTCTCCTTTGTTTGTTTACAAACAAATTCAATGTTTTATCACCATAAAAGACATACAGATACGCACGTATGTATGTGTGTAATTTTCACATTACTAAAAATATAACAATTAAAAATTTTAAATAAAAAATCTTTATTTACTGATAAACATGTAAAGGGTCCGCCAAATAACTTTTTTTTTTGTAAATGCTTTAAAATAAAAACTACTGAATATTTTCTCAAATTTCTTTTTTTATTTGAAAGTACAATCCTTCCGGTTAATAATGGAAAATAATTTTATTCAAATGGCTGCCTCGGCTGGCCATGCAGTTGCCTACACGATCGGTCCAATTTTTAAGCACATTATCGATTGTGTGCAGCTGTATTTCACCAATGGCTTCACGAATATTGTCCTTTAAAGCGTCAATTGTTTCTGGCTTGTCGGCGTAACACTTATCTTTGACGGCACCCCACAAATAATAGGCCAACGGCATGAAACAAAGAAATATAGATAATGCATTGCGCATGTCCGTTAGTTTTGTTCGTTGATCAGCTGTTTTCGTGTGACGTCACTGTAGCTGAAAATTTTGTTGTGTAGAGACATTTTGTGTATTTCAATTAAAAGCATTTAAAATTTAAATCAAAAATTAATAAAAATGAAGTGCGCTGTTGCAAATTGCAATAAAAGCAATGACGGAAAAGATTCTGAATGCAGTTTTTTCCGTTTTCCAAAAAATTTAACGCTTCGAAAGAAGTGGATTAGCTTCTGCGGCCGGAGAAAGTTCAATCCAGACACTTCTTTTGTTTGTATGGACCATTTTAAAACAGAAGATTTTGCCAATAATCTTCAATATGAAATGGGTAAGTAATTAAGAATGAATAATATATTTATTTTTAATTGTCAATATACATATATTTATATAAAATTCTTTATGAAATGTCGGCATTAATGATGAACATGAGGGCTATAGGAAGACGATGTTTGTTGCCATTCCAAAAACGTTTTAGAATAGAGGTAACAGATTATCATAAAACGCATATATTTACAGGTATTTTACAATCAAATAACGCTTTTAAAGGTCAATATGCTGATTTAAAGGAGTCTCAAATATGTTCTTACATATCATCTTAATCAAGACGTATTAGAAAACTTTTTCTGAGTTATCCGCGCTAAAGGTAGTCTGCGTGACCATCCTGATCAGCAGGAGTTTAAATATCGTTTAAGATCATATTTACTTGAGCTCAATAATGGAGTATTATCAGACACAGCAAATGTTGAGGTAGACGATACCCCTGACCTTGAAGCATCTGGCAAATCTCTTACTGGTAATTAAAAGTGAAGAACAAAATTGTTCTAATATTTTAAAGAAATATCTAAAAAAATAGTATTTTATAAAATAAAAATACACATTAACATTTGAGTTTGTGTTTCATTATAAATATTGGAACTTAAATCAATGTTGTTAACAAACTGCTTAAAAATTATATAAATGCAAATATATTAAAGTAAAGTTGTTAAAAAATCTAACAAATTTAGTAAAAAGGGTTTAATAATAAATTATAAACAATTTTGTATTAGTTATAATACAAAAATAACAACATTTTCATTAAAATATAAATGTAAACAAAATTTCCCCATATTAAAGACATGTGTTCGTGTGATTGTGTTTTTGTTTATTTGCTACTGTGACGTAGATGCGCAGAACAATAAAATTTTGACAACGTGAATGCGCTATCTTGTATTCTTTGTTTCATGGTCCAACGGTGTCAAATCGCAGCTCCTAGGTGGCCAAACGACATCAGCTCTGCGGCTGATAATGCGATCTTCAAAAACAGGGCGCAAAACATCGAGTGTAGCTTCGGCTGTGTGGCACGTAGCGCCGTCCTGTTGAAACCAAATGTTGCCAATATCCTCCTCTTCAATTTTTGTGAACAAAAAGTTTTAAGCACATACATATCAGACTAATGCTTGTCCGATTATGCGATGGAGCCACTGTACATCCAAGCATCGTCAAACGTCTTTGATGTTATCTTTCGTGCTTAAGTCAAGTAAATAGAAATACAAATATAAGGCCGCCGTAGTCTAGAAGACTTATTTGGCGAGGGCCTGTAGTTCAAATCACCATTCAGACAAATGCAAAGAATATTATATGTATTGTAAGGAATTTAATTGAAAGAAACTGAATAAAAAAGCTTTACAAATACGGAAAAAAAGAAAAATTGTAAATAGTCGAATAACATTTCATTTTAAAATTGATTTTAAAGTAAAAAGAAATGTTCATTAAAAATATTAAACGAAAAAAACATTTATTTTTAATAAACAAAGCAAATAATATATCGTGTAGCATGTTAAGGATTTTAATTTCAATTGTTTTCAATGTAATAATATGGAATTTCATAACAGTTTACTGTAGCCCAATGAATTTATTTTGGACAGTTGTCTTCTATATAGATAACATCATTAGCTTTAATGGCACCCGGCTGACGTATACCCAAATGTATACCCAATGTGGGACTAACCTTGTCGTTAATTAAACGGTAGCTAAATGAAAAATTCAATTTAAAATTTAATTGAAAATCAAATAAGATATCAATTTACCTTTTAAGTTTTTTCAAGGGCTGACCATCTGCATCTCTTTCGGCAGTCTTGACATTAATATTGGGTAATATGCATCTGGTGCAAGGGGCTACAATGCGGAATATAGCTTCTTCTCCGATACGTACCCATTGCCAATTGTCTTCAGCGTAGGCTTCTGCAACATCCATTTTCAAATGGAAATTACCACGAAATTGTAAAGGATCCACAGGACGTTCTAGACGTGTATTTAAATCCTCGACAGATGATAAATTCATCAGCATATAACTGGTGGCATCGCCAAAAGTGCCCTACACAAATGAACATTTTGAAATTAATTAGAAAATTCAAGTGAGAATTTTCAAATGTTTTCTACGCAACATAAAAGTGGTCACAGTAGGGCAGAAAATATTTTCATAAAATCGTTTCGTAATTAAGCAAAAATCGATGAAAAAGTTTTGGCGCTCAAAGCATATTAATGCTAACCGGTATGGTTTTGAATTCTGTCATTGTCATTATGGATGCTAAGTTAAATTAATATTTTTTTAATATCCTATGCAAGATCTGACAAGATTCATTCAAAACAAAGTATCCGATTACTTATGATCAGGCTTATGATCATTCCCGAAGACAGATCTAGGATCAGTTTACTAGATGCCGGAAATTAAACAGTATCGACTGATACGAAACTAAAAAATTCGGGTTCATACTAAGCTATGAAAATCATAACCCCAAACATAGTGACTCCAGAACGAAGTTTCTGACATTCGCCTGGTTTTGCCGGTTTGGAAATTACTTTTTCAATCATTCTCACATACTTACCGAATCCTCTTGCAGTATATACGGTTGTTTAGCCAAGCGAGCGTTGGTAGATCGTACCGGTTTGGGATAAGGATAGTAGACCAAACGTAAACCCTGGACTTTATTTAATATGAAACGTGAAAACCATTTATCGTACTTTTCACCACATAACATGGCATCCAATTTAGTACCCCATACAGAGGTATGAACATCCTGACCAGGTGCTTTATCAGCCAAAGTGGAAAAATCTAATTCCAATTGCTCCATACCCTCAGCGTAAATTATTAATTTCGATTCGCCAACCACTTGGGTATGAATCAATACTAGTCTAGGATAGACACGGGCTGTAATCATTTCATTGCTATCATTGACCAACATTAAGACACGATCCCGTATGCCACGATAACGTAAACCCAATACATCGCAAAGAAGTTCTTCTTCAGAATTGAGTTCGAGGGGGGCACATGATTTGATGGGAAATAAATTGATTTGTTGTAAAGTGCCCACTCGACGCCATTTTAAAGGCATAACATCACGTTTCAAGTACCTGTAGTAGAGATACGAAAGTGCGCCCGTTATCGCTGTGGCACCTACACCGAGACCCAAATACAGAGCCCTGTTAGCAGCTGCACTGGACGCTGCAATATATTTTAATAATTCATATTTAAATAAAATACTCATATAGTATGTGTGATAAATAAATAACTTACTAGACATTGTGATTTATTTTCAATAAATAAAAAAACAAAAAAAAAGATGAAAAAATGTACAAAGTAGACAAATATTAATCACAAGTATTTGGTTGATAAACTTTAAGTTCACAATGGACAATTTCTAACTGAATCAAACATTTCATATGGAAATTCATTCAAGTCATATACGCTCATAGAGGCAGTTTATTTTGTTTTTTCTTGTGAACACCAAACAGCGTAGACTTCGTGAGAGACGATTGCAAATAACAAATGGGGTCTTGAGGGAATTGGGGGGAGCATAAATTAAGAAGAGAGAAATTTTTGTTTTTGTACTCAGTGCAGATACCGGTTGTTTTCTCATCTGTTGTTGTGGTCTTGTGTTTTTGTTTTATTATTTTTCTTTTTCTTTTATTATTTTATTCTCTTATTGAAAATTTCTCTACTGTAGCACAGTGGGTGTGGAATTGATTACAGCACAAAAAAAAAAATTAAATTCGTAACATGTGGGAATCAGAGATCAGCAATGAATCGTATTTTCGCTACTCATAGGTACTTATGAAATTTTGAGTATGAGTGAGTCAAGAGTATTAAAATTCAACTATTCTGATTCAGTCGTACTCGCTACAACATTGATTTATAAGTATAGGTTGCAATGAGTATGAGTACAACGTTGACATCAAACTCACAACATTCGATTCATTGTTTGATTCAGATTCATAAATTTAGAAAAATACTTATAATACTTACGAATAATTCGACTCACTCGAATCATTCATCAAAATTTACAGTAGTAGTTATTGTTGCATTTACAAAAGAAGAGAAAAGAAAAGACAAAGACAGCAAGCAAAGCACACACACAACCTTCTAGCGAGTATTGCGGTGTTCATACTCGAATCATACTTATTTTGTGCTTCGTGTATATGTTGAATCATGGAGAGTCGAAATCAACAACATCGTGCGTATTGTTAAGTATGAGTACGATGAGTATTTCTAACTTTGAGTATGAGTAGTATGAGTATGATATTAAAATAAGTATGAATGCGTATAAGTAGCTGAAATTATAAGTATGACTCGAATCTACTCATCGTTTTGAATACTCGTTGCTGATCTCTGGTGCGAATACTAAAAATGCTTAATAAGGTTTGCCATTTTACCATGAATGGTGTAGCAAACTAACAGCGCTTGGAAATCATTGAATGGGTTTTATCGTAAACTTATCTGGAGCGACGAAGCATATTTCTGGCTGAATAGATACGTAAATTAACAGAATTAACGAATTTGCTTATAAGAGCAGTCAAAAACTAGTAAAAAGCTGCAAATGCACTCTGAAAGATGCAAAGATACATACACACATATCTGGTCTTTACAAACCTTCAGATGGGATTACGATCTAGCTTCTCACACCGCTTATGTTGTGTGTGTTAATTTTATAAATGAATGGTGGGACAGATTTTTTTGAAATACTTTTCATGGCATCTTTTTTTACTCTCATAGTTTTTCCCAGAAATCTGCTGAAAGGAAGTTGCCGAGGGAATATCTTTTTTTCGTTTTGCTGTAGATGTCTGACCTGGGGTTGGAACCGAGGCCTTACGTCTAGTAAACCAACATGCTACCTACTAGACAACTGCGAGGTTTGTAGCCTGGTATTATCAGTAGATTGTACTTCGAAAAGATCACCAAACTATGCGAAGATGACTGAGTTTTTCTCGCCCAAAATGGAAGATTTGGAATTTGCTGTGATGTGGTTTCAACAAGACGGTGCCACATGTCACTGAACAGACGATACCAAGAACCTATTAGAAGTCTAGCTCGGAGAAGTCTATTGGTCATCAAGAACATGAAATTTTCTACTTTTTCTGTTGATATGTGAAGTCTGTCATAAGCAAGGAGAATTTTAATCCTGAAACTCAACGTTACAGCTAGGGGTGCCAGATTCCGATTCGCAAAAAGCTGGACATTGGGTTTTAAAAAGCTGGACAAAACAAAAAAAGCTGGACATAAAGAAATTGACTATCGCTCGCAATAATATTTATTATGACATTAGCTGTTCAAGTGTTAAGACATGTTGTCAGTGATGATAGAAGAGGGAAATCATAACAATCAGTGTTGGCTAATATGATTTCACAAAGATAACATGAAAATTATTGCCCAAGCTATTGCAGTGTACTAAAAAAATTTCTATTTAGCTGGACAAATTAAATTTTAGCTTGAAACTGGCGGAGTTTAGCTGTTCAAGTGTTAAGACATGTTGTCAGTGATGATAGAAGAGGGAAATCATAACAATCAGTGTTGGCTAACATGATTTCACAAAGATAACATGAAAATTATTGCCCAAGCTATTGCAGTGTACTAAAAAAAATTTCTATTTAGCTGGACAAATTAAATTTTAGCTTGAAACTGGACAAGCCTCAAAAAAGCTGGACAATCCAGCCAGGCTGGCAACCCTAGTTACAGCTGTCATCAGTCAGATACCAGTCACAATGCTGAAAAAACTAAGTCGAAAATTGAAGCTCATACATACATATATTACAGTAAAATTTTTCGTTTAACCTAAACGGTTAAAAATTCGCCCGCTTGTAACTATTTTGGCGTGAATTCTGTTGAGTTTAGAGTTTTTATCAACGAATTTGTTTGTTATTATGGCAGGTTTGACCTTTTTCTTAATTGACAATTTGAGAATTCATATATACACGCGTATATAATTGGCCATTACAACTCTATAGCCAGGATTACTACCTATTTTCTCACACCACTTATGTTGTGTGCGTTAATCTTTATACATGAGTTGTGGGACCTACAGTTTAAAGTCGACTCCGAACGACAGATTTTTAAGAACTTTTCATGACAATTTTATATTTTACTCTCAGAAGACGACTCTTAAATTTTATTTTAAATACAGTACATAGGAGTAAATTATTTTAAAAATTCTTCGCTGTCGTTGTAAATAATTGTTTAGAATTACAACACATCTCACGTCTAATGTGAGAAAATCAATTGAATCAGACTGGCAATCGTTAAACACAGAATAAATGAATATGAATTTAAAATGTTTTTTTTTTAATTTAACATTTTCGATTTCTGACGACATACGTACATATATGTATATATGATGTAATAAATATTTCATTGATAGTAGAGATAGTAGATAGTCCCCAATTGGAATGATTACAAAAAAATATTAATATTTCACTTACGCAATAATTTTGAGTTCTTTTGATAGTAAGGACCCACTGTACAATGACAAAGTGAAAACAACTTGTTTGTTTATTAAAAAAAAAAAAATAAAAAAATAAAGGCATATATAGCGACATACACAGGCTGACAAAAGTATACACACGATTAACAACTATCAGAAGTGAGGTCACGGTTCAAACCCCAGGTCAGACATCAACACGAAATACGAAAAAATATTTCTTTGGCGACTGTATCTCAGCAGATTTCTAGAAGTAAAGATTTTTGAGAGTAAATAAAATTGCAATGAAAATTTTCTCAAAAATCTGTCGTTCGGAATCGACTTTAAAATGCTGCTGCCGCTACTTATGAATGTATGTATAAAAATTAACACACACGACATCAGTGGTGTGAGAAGTTAGGCCGTAATCCCGACTGAAGTGTTATAATGACCAATCATGTATGTATGTATGTATATATGCAATGATGCAAAAAATTATAAAAATTTTAAATGAAAATAGATTGTTCAAAAATTTCTCAAATTGTTAATCGTATGTATACTTTTGTAGGTGTGTGTATAAGAGAGTAACTATTCTCCACACCAATAGATGGATGCAGTTGTTAATTTTTTTCCATTTCAAATCAACTACGCTGAGTAGTTACTGCGTAATACATGTTAAACAAATTAAATAAAGACTCTCTTGCTCTCAATATTGACGCAATAGAGTAATGGAAATATGGTTCTGCTAATAGAGAGCGATAATTATTACCAATTAAATTAATATTTTAATTAATAAGCAATTTTAGTATAGTTTTCTTAGGTCTTCTGGTAAAAAATAAATAAATTTAAGGTGTAATGTATTCTCTCATTATTTTATTTGATCTTTTTGGAGTAAGATGTTGTCATTTTTGTATAACGTTAGTATAATTCGCAAAGACGCTAAGTCCACTTTTTTCCAAAATGGAGATTTTAATGCAAAACGGTAACATTATACATAATACATATTTTACAACAAAAAAACATGTCATTATATAGTTTAAAGTTGTTGTAATTTTGTGGTTTGCAAAAGCGCTAAGTCCACAAAACTACAAAATATATTAATATTAATATTATTAATTAATTAGTAATAATAATAATAATAAACACTATTAGTTATTGATATTAATATTACACTAGAGCCCCGACTTGCGTCGATCCGATTTGCGTCGTTTCGATTTGCGTCGCTTTTTAAAAATTGACAAAACTCAGCTTGCGTTGTTGCAATTTCAACTCGCGTCGATTAAATTTGCGTCGTTTCGTCCCCGATTGGCGTCGATTCGATTTGCGTCGTTTGAAACCCAACTTGCGTCGTTTAAATTTCGATTTGTGACGCTACATACGTTTAATTTTTTTCTTGCAGCATTGAGTACTACCATTTTAGTATTTGTATTGTGGAACATATCGCTACTTTATTGCAACATAGTCATATCTCAAAAAATTAAAAATTTGTAGTTACTTAAGCAAAACTGCTCTTTTAGACCTTCTGTACATGTTGAAAAAAAATCAGTTTTATATCCCAAGCTGAACCGAAGTTATAGCAATTAGAAGTTAGGCAATTAGATCATAGGACTTATGTCTTGAAAACTTAAATCGCATTTTGCCAAGTTCAAGTTTTTTTGAGATATGACTATGTTGCAATAAAGGAGCGATATTTAGAATTTTTTTTGTATTTTAAAATTCTTGCAACTTCTGTTTATTGTTTTGTTATTTCTTTATAATAATAAAAAACATTTGTTGAACTAAATAAAATAATGAAAAATGTTTTCATTATTCATTCATTTTGCTTTCCTTTGAATTCTTGGTCCCAATAAATTAAATTTCGATGCATTTGTATAGAAAAAGTTGATTCGATTTGCGTCGTTTTGATTTGCGTCGCAATTCTCCGGTCCCCATTAACGACGCATGTCGGGGCTCTAGTGTATTATTATTTTGTAAAAATAATTGCGTTTAACAAGTTTACATATTTTAAAAACTGTAAAAGCTACAATGTTTTTTGTGTCTCCTGTAAAATTTCAATAAAGGGACTTGACACATTTGCGAATTATACTAACGATAAATTTTTCAAATGTTTTGTTTTTCTCTTTTATTTGTTTATAAACAAAGCCAATGTTTTTATAACATTTAACACGTTCCTTGCCAAGCTGTTTATGCGAAGATGTCATTTCTAGGCCACGTGTACCATTTTCGGTACACGATAACTACTTTTATAAATTGCTATAAATACATGTTTTTTTTGTTTTTGATAAAATGTATATTATTTTCAAAGTTATTAATATCTAAACGACGAAATGCACAAAATAACAATAAAAAATTAAATTTATTTCACTTAGAATAAGAGACATAAGGGTGATGTACAAAAGAGAATATATGTTTTACTTAAGTTTGATTACACTACTATAATTTTTCACACTTTCTGCATAGCCTGATTTGCAGTGGTTCCTTTTTCCTGGTCTGCCATTACCTTTTTGTAATTTATGGCGTTTTCTAGAAGGTGGGACATGGTCATCTTCTTCAGAAAATATACTATATGAAATCAGTAGCTTTCTACATTGTAAATATGAAATTGAACAGTTGGGTTTGTATTATACAAAATCGATGCATTTACAACTCCCGTACTCATTAAAAGCTCAAAAGTGCTCTGATAACTAATTACCACGCCACATGTACCGTTATCAGTACATGACTCAAAAATTGCTCTAAATATCATTACGTTACCTAAAACAGTGCTACCAATAATTAAATTTTGGATATAACCATTTTAAATTTGAAAATTCAGCTTGGCGTAGAAATGAGGTTTAGTGTGCACCGAAAACGGTACACGTGGCACGGAACGTGTTAACACCTTGGTTATGTATGTATTAATAATAAAATATATATTAACGAAAATAAAGGTATTAAAAGTTGTGAATAAAAATTTTTATTTACTGATAAACTTGTAGAATTGTTTTTAACAAATATTAGGCAAATAAAGGGTGTCTCAAAAAGAGTGTACAATTTTATAATTCGTAGTTTTTTTGGACTGTAAGTAGTGAGAGAGTTATTGCTATGTATACTACTGAAGAAAACAAGCAGCCATTAACAACTTGAGCTATTACGTGTAACAGGGCATTACGTTAAAACATATCCAAACCTTTTAGCATGGTTTGGAAAATTTGTAATACAAAAAAGTTATAGAAGGTGCGTGGTTAAAACATAACTAACTTAATAACTGAGACCAATAATTGCACACACTTGCAATAGTAATGACTTTGACAGCTATATTTGCCACAACAGATTCACTATTCTTTTTCGTTGAACAGGTCGCAAGAAACAGGTAAGCTACTGTGAACAGATTTTGTGATACTGTGATCTTACTTTGAATTGAAACAAAATTCGATAAAAACAATTGAACTTTTCAACAAGTTTCACCACTGTTTTATAAAACACGTAAAACCTAGCTTATTTCTTTAACTTCTTCACAATAATGGTCTTTCTTCATGTTTCCAGAACAAGTACTGAAGAATTCGCAACAATATGCTGAATTTTTAATTGAAATGTCAGAAAGATTTAAAAGTTTATAGCTTTTATGAGTTTGTAACGTTTACAGCGCTTAGAGCGCCACTCAATTGCATTGTAAAGCTACCATATCTTGATAAAGTGTGGTCGTGAACTTGATGTATGGAACTGTTTGCAGTTTATTCTAGCGACTTTAATTTACATGATCTTTGGTTTCTGAATGCGTTTAAACTTCGTTTGCAAATCCTTGCTTATACAAATTTATGGTTCTACGCGTAGTGTGGATGGTCGAATATTATTCGATTAGTTTCGCCGTAGTCTAGTAGATAGTGCGTTGTTGAGGCCACGGTTAAAACCACAGGTCAGCCATCTCCAATTAAGCGAAATATGAAAAAATATTTGTACGACGACTTCCTTTCAGCAGATTACATACATACATACATAATTGGCCATTACAACCCTTTAATCAGGATTTCGACCTAGTTTGTCACACCACTTATGTATGTTGTGTGCGTTAATTTTATACATGAATGGTGGGACCTATAGTTTAAAGTCGACTCCGAACGACAGATTTTTGAGAAACTTTTCACTATCCAGAATAGGTACACTTTTACCATATTCGTTAATCATTTTATAGTCCATGCCATAGCTTACACCATATCAAAATCCAATTAAAAAAAATCGAAAACCATTAACATTGCGAGCGAATGGTTCCTGTGTAATCTGCGAATTGTAGACACACTGGGAGCACTTCGTAGTTGAAGATTCTACAGACTGCACAAGTAGTTATTTTGTTTTTGTTTAATGGAATGTTGAACTAACAATCCGTTTCAGTCTGTTAAATTTATTGAATTTGTTTTGATGTATTATTCTCAAAAGGCGAAACTCCCTGAAATTTTTCTATCTGAAGTTTAAGGGGTATCTGGTTGGACTATTTGAGTGAATATGAAGCTTTTTAATTGCTTTAAATTCAAAGCAATCATGTCCTACTCCTTTTTAAATATATTTTTTATTTTTATTTTTAATGATCGGAACAATTAGAAAAAACAGCCGTTAGCACATACTTGTCAGTTCCAAATTCTCGAATATTATTGAGGAACCCTTTATAAAATAAAAAAAAAACCAATGAGAACTTAAAAACTCCCGCTCACAACAAGTGGAAAGGCTAATTAGAGAGTTCTAATAGCGCTAACAGAAATGAGAATAGTACTAATCTAGCCTCATTCCGACGTAGAGTCTTATCTATTCATTCTCTTTCAATTTAAACTTCAATATTTTGTACGATCGATAATGATTTAGTCGTGCTAGCCATGTCTAGATATTCAGTTTATACGCTTATTGCGGGTAGTTTAGTTGCAGTAACCCTGTCGTACTATATTCATCGGAGGAAGAAGTTACAAAAACCACCGAAGGATGGCAAATGGCAGTATATTGGTGTAGTGCAAGAGGTCTCAGTGTATCCAATTACTTCCGGAGCAGTACTACAATTGAAAGAGGCCCATTGCAAAACCGATGGTTTATACAGTCAAGATTTTAGAGATCGTAGTTTAATATTGTACGACGACGTTAATGATAAATCAGTATATGCTGGGGTCTATCCACAGATGTTAAGTATCACTACAGAAATTTTGGATAAGAATACTGTGCTTATTAAGGCACCACAAAGAGAACCTTTAATGCTTAATTTAGCGGAAATACTTCGTAAAAAGCCTATAATTAAACAAAGACCCGGTTGTAAACTGTATCTGGTGGAAGCCGAAGAGGAACATCACAAATGGTTTTCAAACGTCATACTAGAGAAGGATCAGGGTTTGAAATTGTATTACAATGTAAAGACAGAGGTCGACTGCAATTTATTGGGTGAAGATAAAAGTGTGAGTGAAAAAATTGGGTTTAAAAATTGTTTACAAATCTTTTTATAGTAAATTTTTTTAATTTTAGGAATTTAATCCCATTATGCTGATGTCTAACAAATCTGTTAAGGATCTTAATCAACGTTTATCTGCGGAAGATCAGGCACATCATTTGCAATTTAGAGGCAATTTATTGATTGATTGTGCAACCGATATTGAACCCTATGCTGAAAATAATTGGAAATGGTTGAAAATTGGTGGTGATGGTGGGAAAGATGCCGGCAATTGTGTGTTGCAGTATCGTGCCGCATGCCTAAGGTGCATACTAACGAATGTAAATATTGAAACCTGCGAACGAAATCCAAATTTCGAACCTTTAAAAACCTTAAAAAAGTGAGTATAATTTGAAAAAATTATTGACAAGACAACTTGACAACAGTCACTCGAATCATTCATCAAAATTTACAGTAGTAGTTATTGTTGCATTTACAAAAGAAGAGAAAAGAAAAGACAAAGACAGCAAGCAAAGCACACACACAACCGTCTAGCGAGTATTGCGGTGTTCGTACTCGAATCATACTTATTTTGTGCTTCGTGTGTATGTTGAATCATGGAGAGTCGAAATCAACAACATCGTGCGTATTGTTAAGTATGAGTACGATGAGTATTTCTAACTTTGAATATGAGTAGTATGAGTATGATATTAAAATAAGTATGAATGCGTATGAGTAGCTGAAATTATAAGTATGACTCGAATCTACTCATCGTTTTGAATACTCGTTGCTGATCTCTGCTCTGGACTAAGAGAGATGACAACTCAATCATCTTAGGAACTGCAACATCAAAAAGCAGTACAACAAAGACACGATTACTGAAACTAAAATAAAGTCAGAAATTTATAAAGAGGTGGAGAGATGGATGGGTCAGGGGGAAGAGCAGAGGCGTTGGGGGAATGGATCGGCGTGTTGTGTGTCTAGGTGTCTATGGCATGCTATAGAATTATTCGCTGCTGGGCTTGGATAAGGCTAGTCTGAGGTTAGTTATTGGTTTCATTACATGGCACTGCTAGATTAGATCGCTGACAAGTATCTGGAACAAATCCCAACTGAACTATTGCAGGGTACGCCATGGAAGAGTTGGAAATTATCGAACACCTTCTCTGCAACTGTTCATCCCTTAGTAAGTTGAGGACCTTGGGCAGGGGCTTTTTCAAAGGTTTTGACTCTTTGTCGAGAGCCGACATTAAGGCTCTCCATAGATTCATAAAAAGGTTGAACTGGTTGAGAAGTGCTAGGGTTTCAAGGTTGTAGTCGCTCTATCTTGTGTGTTTATGGTCCATTTTTTCTCTGTCTGATATATACCCCTTATCTATCTCTTCTCCTTTTCCGATATCCCCTACTCCTTCACAATCCTCTCAAGCTCTCTTCTAGGAGTATTTACAATGGGCCATTTTGACCTCTGGGTATTGTACTTGTCCCAATGACGAGTACACGTCCTCACCTAACCTTAGCAGTCTACTGACGCGAAGAAATACTACCGAAGTAGGATCAGCAGTACCACTGAAATTACTACTTCAGTGCTTGTATATCATTCCGTTACGTAGAATTGTTTGTGTTGTGAAGTCCTTTCGAAAATTTTTTTCCAGTTTGAATTATCAAACGTTATCACATTGATATCCCGGAGATGTTGTATAATAATCACTCACCAGATATCTCAAGGCGGTAGTTTACAATGGTGAACATTCGTAAATTAAGTGATTAACTTTCTGTTTCCACATCGCTGCAGCTATTACAGAATATATATATGTAGATACCAGGGTGAATATATCTCCTCTGCTCTGACCTATGTATGTATGGGCGAACTAAAGTGCCTGATATATTGTTACGAAAATGGAAAAAAATTTAAATACTGGTGTTTGGCTTTTACATCGTTTAACATTAAAATTATAAACAAAAGCTGGTAAAAACAAAAAATAGTAAACAAGTAGACAAAAATACAACAACAAACAGTAAAAGAATAAATGTAAACGAAATACACAAACAACAATAATGAAACAACGATGTTTCCACTAACATTCGCCTTCAAGAACATTCATCAGACTGTTTACTCTGTCATATAAAAGGCAAAGCAGGCGAGTGAGTTAGTAAAGTTCAGTCAGTCTTGTGTGAAGACGTGGTGTGTTTGAAGAGAGTAATTGTGGTTTGAAGATCTCCGTTACAGAGGAATAACAATCAAAGCAATTGTTGCTGTTTACATGAAGTTGTGAACAGTGGTATACAGAATTGTGCGAATAATAAAGAATTTTAATTAAAACTACGCGTTGAATATTTGCTTCATTAATTACAGAATGTGGTCTTCCGCTTCGTGGAAGATCGCTTACTCAGCCTTGTTCCTGAAAACGTGTCACTAAGCGTCGAATCATTGATTCGGATGGTGAATTCCGCACATTAAAATGACGACGATAGGCTCGTTGAGTTTGAACTATTGATCGATGATGTTCAAAATAAAGTTCTATGATTTCGGTTCGCTGGATAACGTTGTAACCTTCCATAATTAATCTCCTAAATTTATTTTACAAGTCCTAAAAAGAAAAATAAAAAAAAAAATTAAATTAGAAAAGTTATTAATCCCTTCGCGACTTTTGCCCCACCCTGTATTTTAAACGTTTTAAAAGGTAAAAACGTAACAATATTCTTAAGATTTTATAGGATATTACAGTCTCCAGCCTGTAATTTGTTCCTTCCAAAGGAAAGTTAGGTTATGACACTGAGGCAGGATAACGTTCGTGCGAGCCAGATGTTATTAAAACATTCTACAAAACTCATTAAAGTTGTCCTCCTTTATTTGTGTTTTTAGCATTTCCAATCTTAAGCCTATATGGACCTCAGATTATTGTATTTAAACTTGATTACTTACAAATTAAACACATTTTTTTTTCCTATTTTTCTAGATATCGTATGGTACACAGTGCTAAGGAGCCAACCCTAGGTGCATACTTTAAAGTCTTTCAAACTGGCAGCATCAAACTCAATGATCCGGTGTATGCTATTGTAAATTAAATCAAAATATTATTAAAAATTTTAAATAATTTTTCTCTTTTCAATTAAATTGTGATTTAAATTTTTATCTCTTTAACAATTGTTGTTTTTTTTCGCTTTTAAATCCATAACAAATCATTTATTCGCATTTAAAATCTCCGATTCATACAATCATTGCTCATATTGTCTGGCTGTCGGTCTGTCTGTCCGTCTGTTTGAGTATTTATGTTCGCATCAGCAATTAAATTGATTCCATTCAAACACTTTACCTGTCATTACAATCATGACATCGATGAGAATACAAAATTGTTAAACCATCTTCTCATACTTCTGCACTGCTCTACTCCCACTATAACACCCTCACTCCATTGCTCTGGTTATTTACTGGAAAATTTCCTATTAAAAGTCGTCTTAACAGACAGTTTTGATTGAAAAATCTCCAGTCATTTACTCAAAAACCCCCCTCCACTACCACAATGAATTTTATTTTCCAATTTTTAACATTTTTGAGCACAGGAAATAAGGAAAAAACTTTCTGGTTTCTTAGTACACAGTTGATCATCCTTATGTGGCAGACAAAGTGGTTACAAGCAACACAAAAAAAAAAAAAAAATAAATCATGGTACTCCTACTCCATACGAGAGTGTTTTGAAAAAGAGTAACAAATTTTTGCTGATTCAAGTACTAGACATATGACCACGGACTAGACAAAGTGAGTGCAAAAAATGTACACAAAAAAATTCGTAATCACTATTCAATCATGTGGGCATTCAAAAGTGCCATGGGATGTAAAGGAATGTAATCTTTAACAATTTCAAATGAATTTTAAAGATAAAATCTGATTAAAGTGTACATTTTAATGCATGTACCTGTTCCCAAAACTTTTCAGAAACTTCTTAGCAAAAATCAACATTTTAAAATTTTTTTGTACTAGCAAAAGAATTTAGTCTTTTAGTTTTCTGTCTAAAGCATCAATACGAACAACACTCACCAAATATACCTGAATATATTGATTATAATCATGATGTATTTGTTTTCTTTTTTTTCGGTAGCTATTGGTGTAGTCTGTCATCATTAACAATGCGATGAAGAGTGCATGGATATTCATTATTTTCATGAATGGCAGCAGGAGCAACAATTTTAATAATGAAAAGTGATTGGCAAGACCAACTAAATTTTATAAAATTTACAATGGGTCAAATCGACATCCAGGTACTGTACTTGTCTCAGGTGACAGGTACACGTCCTCCAACCTAATAGACCTCTTAGGAAAGAGGTCTAGACTGTAAAGGGTGCCTAGATATCTACTTTGGAAATGAGCTGATTGCGCGTTATGGGGTCTATTTACTCCAAAATCTTATTGAAGCGCAGATGAAGAACTATTGGCAATATGGGCCATACGTGAGGAAACTTTCTGTCCGAAATCTTTCCCAATTAGTTCGATAATGTAGGGTAATGACAGAAAGTGGGTTTTGGTTTCATCCTTGTTCACTTTACTACAAATTTATTACGTGGCAAATCAAATATTTTCACGTGTACACCTGAAAAGAGAACTCTTGCGGTTACAAATATGACATCTAGTGATCATAACAACCCACTGGCACGTTTTTTGTCCCATCTAAACTGCGCAATCGATCGTACCACACAATCCAACTAAAATAAGGATTGTGAGTGTCTGCGTTTGTAAGCTCCTTAGTGACTAGATTTTCTCCAATACCTGCATGTTCGCTCGACATATTGTTACGAAAATGGAAAAAATTTAGATACTGGTGTTTTGCATTAACATCGTTTAACATTAAAATTATAAACAAAAAAAGTATAAAAAATGCCAAACAAGTAAACAAAACTGCATTTTATCACAGGGCACTGCGAGATTAGGTCGCTGACGGGGATCTGGAACAGATCCCAGCCGGACTATTGCAGGGTATGTTGCGATGAGGAGGAGTTAGAGACTATCGAACACCTCCTCTGTAACTGCCCAGCCCTTGGTAGGTTGAGGTTGAGGACCCTTGGCAGAGCCTTCTTTGAGAGCTTGAGTTCTGTGTCGAGAGCCGACATCAAGGCTCTCCACAGATTCATTAGCAGTTTGAGCTGGTTGAGAGGTGCTAGGGCTTCATAAGTGTAGTCGCGCGCTCAACCCTTCTTTGTGTTTGTTTCTTTCTGTGTGATTCCCATCCTCCCCTTACCCTTATGCCCTCCTTTCATCCTATTCCCTCTATTTCCTTCCCTCTCCAAGGACGTTGTACAATGGGTCAATTTCGACCTCCGGGTATTGTACTTGTCTTAACGGACAAGTACACGTCCTCTAACCTAACCTAACCTAAACAAAACTGCAACAAAAAACACTACAAGAATAAATACACAAACAGCAATGGAACAACAATGTTTACATTCATAGCGATATCGAGAAGGCGAAGCCACGAACATTCGACTTCAAGAACATTCATTGCCATGTAAAAGGCAGGGCAAAGCAGGCAACGGAGTCAGTAAAAGTGCGATCAGTCTTGTGTGAAGACGCGGTGTGTTTGAAGGGAATAATCGTGGTTTGAAGATCTCTGTTACAAAGATCTGTCGAACAACTGACTAGAAATTGTTATTGTTTATGCAAAAGAGCGCAAAGAGGAATAACAAACAAAGCAATTGTTGTTGTTCACATAAAGTTGTGAACAGTGGCACACATAATTGTGTGAACTATAAAGAATTTTAATTAAAACTAAACACAAATTTATTTTTATTTTATTTACAATCTACAAGCTCATATTTTAAACGTTTTTGAAAGATGCAAACGTAACAATATAATGTCACACCATCTCTCCAGAGCTGTCCGGTGGTCCTTAATCAAAATTTGTATACATTCGGATGGATTAGTTGGCCCAGAAACTACAATCATTCATCGGCCTGAGAATAATTTTCTTATAAATTCCACTCATGAGGATACCATTTAAGAGCAAACATGTTGAAGAAAGAACATTACTGACCTCGTAGCAGAAACTATCATATACTGTTTTAAAAATGCTCCATATTTTTTCTGAAAATATAAATCTTCCATTTTAAACACCGTAACAGGCTAAAGCCCAGTCTCGTATATGCTAGTACATACACACATATAGCTGGTCACCTTTTTATATGAATTTTCAAAAATTTTCACAATTTGCCAGCTTGTTTATAACATCGTAGTGTGTATTAATTTTTTTTTTACCGGATACCCAGAGTCCAATGCATTTCCGTTATAAACATAAACCGCAATCGGTCGAATGGTAGTATTTCGCATTAAAATACAAACGCACTTACAAAGCTTTAATGGACTTGAACAGACAAACAAACAAATGTTGTATGTTGTGCCTGTTATTATTCCATTTTTGTGCTGTGTGTGCTGTTGATGTTGCTGATGATTATATTGTTGCTCATGTTTTCTGTTGCAGTTGCAGTTTTCCTGTCATCATCGTTATCAACACACGTTTACAAAATTTTAATGTCACTTTAATATGAAACGGAAATACCATGAAATTGTTTCACTCTTCTTATAATTTGTATAACATACAGAAGGGCGCAAACTAACACATAGCTATACAGTTATATGTGTGTGTATATTGGTATATAGTGCACGACAAAAGTAAGACATTGTTTTTTATACGAATGACATTTAAAATCCAATGTTAAAGGATGGGCATGAATTTTTCAAAAACCTTCAAGTCTTGAGGAGAGCTAAAGAAAGTTGAGATTAAAATAAGAAATGCTGTCCGTCTGTCGCACAGCAATTGTAATGGCTAAAACGAATGCTCCTGACGAGAAGCTAATACGGTTTATTCGTGGATCCACTTGCTTTAAGCGGCTTCAACTGATGATGGGCTTGATGATTAGTGACTGGGGAAGTAAATGATTTACGGCTGCATTTTATCGCCTGGGAGTATATTGTTACGAATATTGTTACGTATATTGTTTTGCTTTCACATCGTATAAATTGTAAACAAAAACTACACCAACAAAAACAATGAACTTGTTTACATGATAAACAAGTAAACAAAAATATACCAACAAAACACCATTATAAAAAAAATGATAAACAAGTAAAGAAAAATACAATAACAAACACTGCATGAATAAATGTAAACAAAAATACGCAATCAACAATAATGAGACAACAATGTTTACATTTATAGAGATCTTGAGAAGGCGAAGCCACGACATTCAAGATCATTCATCAGACCGTTTACGTTGGCATATAAAAGGCAAGACAAAGCAGGCAACGGAGTTAGTAAAAATTCAGACAGTCTTGTGTGAAGACGTGCGGTGTTTAAAGAGAATAATCGTGGTTTGAAGATTTCCATTATAAAGATCTGTCGAACAATTGTTATTGTATACGCAAAAGAGTGTAAAGAAGAAAAGCAAACAAAGCAATTGTTGTTGTTTAAATTAAGTTGTGAACAGTGGCACACAGAATTGTGCGAATAATAAAGAATTTAATTAAAACTAAACACAAATTTATTTCTATTTTATTTGCAATCTACGAACTCATATATTAAACGTTTTTAAAAGGTAAAAACGTAACAACACACGCAATACAGACACACACATAAATATATGGACAACTACTATTACAAATACCGGAAAAGCTTTGGTATACCCAGGAGCAATAGTAACAGATCTTTTGAAAATGTCACTGCTTTCACAAGCACACACATTCATTCATACATCATTAAATATGTGGGTTGGTATGACATCCACATCCTGTATTTAAACCTTCAATCGGAGTAACAAGTTGTTGCAAGGGGAAAGGTCTATTGATGGTGGTGTAATAGGTATAGTGTTGGCTTTCTCGACAAGAGCTTGTAAGTTCAAACCCCCACTCTAACATCTTGAAGATTACAATCCTTTAGCTAGGATCACAACCTAGCTTTCGCGGACTATTAATGTTGTGTGAGTTAGTTTAATCCATGAGTGGCGGATCTTACAATTTAATATCGATTGCGAACGACAGATTTGAGAAGCTTTTCATGGCAATTTTATTTCACTCTTAGAAGTTTTGCCAGAAGTTTGCTGAGAGAAACTCGCCGAAAGAAATATTTTTTTATATTTTGTTTTATTGAGCTGGGGTTTGAAACACGGTCATGCATGTAATAAGCCAACACCCTACACAGAAAGAAAAACGGCGTGCTAAAATCAACTTTTCTATTCTCAATTTTAGCCAAAAAACGTGCTTGAAAAATTAAGCCCGTTTTGGCTTTTGTTTACTTAAAACAAGCAAAAAACCGGATTGATGTGAAAAACTAAACCTTATATTACTAAAATCAACACTAAAAAGCTCAAATCTATTTAAAAAGTCTTATTTTGAGTTATTTGTTATTTGAGTTACGGAATTGTGGGTTTTTAAGTTCAAAAGTAAAATTTTTAATAATTCTCATTTAGTTCATGTGTATTTATACAATATATATCCAACAAAATGTCGTATTTTTCGCAAGTTGCATTTCTTTGGTAGATGACTTGGATTATTCCGGTCGATGACTTGCATTTTTTTTGGGTAGATGACTTGCATTTTTTTCAAATCAATCGATTTTAGGATTAAATCAAGTACGAGTTCGAGCTTAAATCAAGTCCAAAATTGTTGAAACAAGCTAGTTTTTGGATAAATTTAAGTTTAAATCAAGTACAATTTAGGGCTTAAATCAAGTTCATTGTGCTCGAATAAAGTACGATTTGCCTCAATTCGATCCCATTTATAAGTTAATTCAAGTACGAAATCTAGCTTAAATCAACTTTATAATTCTTGAAACAAGTGCGCTTAAAAGGATTACTTCAACTTCTGACTCTCTTGAATCAAATACGAATTCGATCTTAAATCAAGAAAAAATATGCTTAAACCAAATACATGATGAGATCACTTTGATCCCAAAAAGGCTTAAATCGCGCTAAAATCAACACTTTTGTACTTGGCTGATTCGAGCTTGATTCAACTCTTTTGTACTTGATTCAAGCCAAACCGTACTTACCGTACTATTGTGACCCACGCGACTATGGCGATATCAATTGCCATTTTTTTAACTTTTTTTGTTGCCACGAGTTATTGAATTTAATAATAAAAATCTATGATCGGTGCTCATTTTATGTAACACACTGTACGTACGTATTTGTATGCCGGTATGCAAATAATCAGACCAACTCAATGTGTATCTCGATTAAGATTCCGTATGTGCAGGGCTGTACTCATACAACGCCATAAAGGGTGTTTATGTTGTTGGCAGGACTATCTGGCCATCAATCAATGTGTGTGTGTGAGAGTGTGAGTGTGTTTTAAAGCTTCATTCGTATCTTGTTGATTACGTGGTCAACACGTTTGTATGACGAATATTGTTGAACAAACATTTCAATTTATAAACATTCAAACATAAGTGCAATAACAAAAACAAAGTTACGAAAAACAAAAAAAAATATACTCATGTTTATCCATCTGTCCACGTTCATGGACAGACAGACATACATACATACTTACATACAGTATATATTTGATTATATACTCTATCTTGTATACACTCATTGTATACAATATACGTACGTATAAATGTACATACGTACATATGTATGAATGTGTGTGCTTGTGAAAGCAGTGACTTTTTCAAAACATCTGTTACTATTGCTCCTGGGTATACCAAAGCTTTTCCGGTATTTGTAATAGTAGTTGTCCATATATTTATGTGTGTGTCTCTATTGTGTGTTTATTTTTCTGTTTTACTCTACTGAACGGAAATGCATCAGACAGACATGCTTTCTTTAGTTTTTTTCGAAAATAAAAAAGGAAAATAACTGAACAGCAGCAACAACTACAAAATATTGTTCAGTTGTATCCTTTGAATTTGAACAAATTGTATAGCAAGAAGGAAGTGTGAGAGAGAGAGAGGTAGATAGAGACAGTGAGAGCATTAAAATCACATTTTTGAACAGTTTGTTTTACGTTTTTTCCATTTTTTTTTTTGTGTCAGAATTTAAAGTCCGTGTAGCACAAATGGCCACATACTAGACTCACGTACGTGTAGTGCTTGGTTGTTTTGTGGTGTTGGTATGACAAACTTTTACGCATTTTAATATTGTATAAGTGACTTATGCGATGGTTGCTTCTTATAAGTTTTATAAAATAATTTTTTATTAGGCAACCGCAGACCGGAAGTACAGAAATTAAAAAGGCGAAATAGGGCCATTTTTTTTTATCACTTAAGGAGATGGCATAAGTTGGTGTAGTACTCACGTGTTGGTTGGGATTCCTTTTTGAAGGTACTCAATGCAATTAATTCCAGGCGCATCACAAAAACCAAACACTATCTGCATATTTGTAGATGGAACAACTTTCACGATCCTTGAATAACATTCAGCGAAGCCATTCCCCTGGTATTACTGATTTCATTGACTAACTTTAAAAGTGAGGGATCGACTCGTCTAATCCACTTTTAAACTCGAATTTATTATAATGAAACATTGCCAAACACTCCATTTAAACAACTTTACGAAGCTGATTTTCTATTATTGTGAGTAAATGCTGTATCCGTCAGAAGCCTAGCTTACTCGACTTGTCTATCCCACTCATTAACTCGGCTTTATTTGTAATGACACATTGCCAAACACTCCATTCAAACGGCTTTACGAAGCTGATTTTCTTCTATTGAGAGGAAATGCGTTATGCGTTAGAAGCCTAGCTTACTCATCTCCAAATATTCGATCTATACACTATGCATAGGCTTACCAAAACGCCTGTGATTTCAGCTTGCTCCCGTACTCGTGTATTTTCTTAACCGTTTCTGGCGTGGACATACCAAAGGTCAAGCACTAGGGAGTTCGTCTTAACAGCTTTAAAGAGTTTATTTAAATAAGGAACAGACTTCCTCAAAATATAATCGTGTGTGACCTTAATATTGGTCATGCTGAGTCCTTTACAATGAAAGTATAGAACTATACAACGCTGCGCAAGTTTCCACATTTACTGAAATCGTTTTATTTTTACACATGATTTATTAGGTCGCACATCTTTTTTTTTGTCTCGAACAGGATTTTGGAATCTTCGACAGACACTTCCACAAAAAGTGTGTACGATTAACCATAGCTACTAAGCCCATGTATTAAACCCACCCCTCTATCCTTCAACCACTCTCCCCCCGCGCGACTACCGTAATACTATGTTCTGATATGCACTTTTATTGTGTCAATATTCAGTTAATTGAGTACAATATTTTAAGTATTCAGGCATAATACAATGTTCAGACAGGCACTTTTATTGACACAATATTCGTTTATTTGAGTACAATATTTTAAGTGTTCAGACACATAATATACGCAATATTTATTTGACAATGGTAAACAAAACAATATTGTTGTTTCAATAACATTGTTTTTATTTTGTTTGTAGTTGTTGACATTTGAGCTGTCAAATATCAATTGAAAGTGTTCGGAAAATTGTAATATGCTCACTGAATGTACTTATGACAGTGCTGTATTTCAAGTTTTACTCAATATTATAACAATTTGCGTATTTATTGCGTAATTATTGATTGAAACTTTATATGAAATATTGAACTAAATATTGCGTATCTGAACACCGTATACGGTATTACTTCGCGGACGGCTAGTTAGCTTTAAAACTTTCTACATGAGACTAAATTACGCCTTTGTACCTCCAATTTTCGAAGTTCCAGCATTACCTCAGCCATTCTCTGGCTGTATTGGCTCCATAGAGTTCCAGAATTATACGCTATCTATGTCGCCATCCACACATTAAGTCAACTAGGGGCGGGACCGCCCTTATAAAGGGTAGGAGTCAAAAAGGCGGATTCAAATATACGAACATGATACGAATTATAAAATAATCTTTGTTGAATAAAATTCTATAAATTATTTACCAACCCTCGTTATAATAACATTTTTTTGAGGGAGAATAGATTCACTTAAATTTGAAAATAAAGACAAACTGAATCCACCACCTAAAAGAATTTCACATTTAATCAATTTATTTACCGCTTATTCCAGTCTTCTACTCTATTTTTTCCCAAACATAGTCAATATTCCTTTCATCTTATCTGTGCTTAACTTCAAAAAAATATTTCTTTTCTTTCTGTTTTTATCTGACCATTAGAGTGCAACTGCGATTTGAAATCATACGGCGTGGAGTGGCTGACTGACTGGCGACTGGAAATAGCAAACTGCAGCACTTTCGTTTTGCGAAACTTTCGTGAAAAAAATTGAATTTATCATCAGTGATGCAGCACAAATGACCAACAAAAATAGAAGTTTGTAGATAAGGATTTGTTGTTGTTTCTATTTTTCTAATGCTTTTTCAATTGAACTTTTCTTGTCTATTTTACTACATGTGTCATACAATTGAGTTGATTTAAATTGCTATTCTTGGCTTTGGCTTTCTTTTTTCGTGGAGTTTGAAGGTGGATTAGTTTAGTATTTTTTACTTCGGCTACTGTTTACAAAGTTTTTTTTGATATTTTTCTAAATTTCTTTGCAATTGTCGTGCATATGGAGAGATTTGACAAAGAAAAAAAAAAACAGAAAAATTCAATGTCTCGCCAATTTTGGTTATGCTTCAGTAAGTAACGTTCGAATAAAATCGTATACAAAAATATTCTTTAACTTCAAAGGAAACCTTTTTAAAGTCATTGATTATTAAATAAATATTGTTACGTTTTTACCTTTTTAAAAACGTTTAGAATATGAGTTCGTTAATTGCAAACCAAGTAAAAACAAATATGTGTTTTATTTCAATTAAACTCTCTCTTTATTGTTCACACTTTTGTACCACTGTTCACACTTAACCGATACAACAATAATTGCTGGTTCACTATTATTCACACACAACTATTCGCTATACTGCTCACAACGGATATCTTCAAACCGCGACTGATTAGTTCACACGCAACTTCACTTCAAGACTGACTCAATTACAACTGACTTGCCCTTTTATATGCGAACCTCTCGAGTCTGATGATGGTTCTCGAAGTGGAATGTTCGCGGCTTCGCATTCTCGAGAATTCTGTAGCGACTGCATTGTTGTTTGTGTACTTCGTTCTCATTGCTTGTTGTTGCGTTCGCTTACTTGTCTATCTCCTTCTCTCTTATACCGATGTTGATGCTTTGCTTGTAACATGTTCGTTGTAGTTGTTGGTGTAGCTACTATTAAACATCATGTTGTATGTGTTAGTGTAGTGTGTTTTTGTGTCGTGTGTATTGTGTACACATTGTCTCTTGTTTTTATGTGAAACGATATTAGGTCGTTTCGATCTGCGTAACAATATTTTAGTAATAAATTCTTTTATTCATAATGCAAGTCAGGTTATTTGATTAGCTATGGCTAGCTGTGCAATCTAACAACATATGTAAGTCATGTAATACAAGGCGAAGATGGAGATCCAGTGACACATGCTGGAAGCGTATTGAGGATATGTAAAGAATACTCTTTCTAGTTGCTAGTAAGTAGTCGTCTTTGCCTAGTGTTATGTAATGTGTTGGCTTACGAGATGAGAGTTTATGGGTTTATTAGTTCAAAGATCAACTCTGAGATGGTTAAGCTGTAGGCAAGTGGTGTAAGAGCATAGAACGTAAGACGGACTAAAGTGGGTAGTCGTCAAACGTCACAATGGGCCGCTATACATCCTCAAATGAGCTTTGGTAATCAAAGCTATCACTTCGAGGACTCATGGTATCACAATCTATGTGGAGATTTTTGTCAAATCAAATCAATTGCCACCCGTGCCTATCTTAGCCTGTATGGAATTATTTATGTCGAAGGACAGTATCGTTATCAAAAGAAAGATTTGGGGTCGCCGTGGTCTAGTAGGTAGTGTGCTGGCTTATTAGACGTAAAAAAGCCAGGGTTCGGGTCCCAGGCCAGACATCAAAAAATAAAAAAAAAAATACAAAAAGTATTTTTTCGGCGATTTCTTCTCAGTTTCTCAAAAAATCTGTCGTTCGGAGTCGACTTTAAACTGTAGGTCCCGCCACTTATGTATAAAATTAACACACACAACATAAGTGGTGTGAGAAACTGCGGGCTTCTTGGGGACGATTGCCTGTAGACTATCTAATGGTGAAGGTATAGCACTGGTCATTTTATAGTCACCTAGCAGCAACTCGTTTCCTTGCCGTTCGCATCTTCCCCCTTTCCACCTTTCCTAAAAAAAAAACCTGCACAATGCACTGCATGAGTTAGGGCCATCCCCTGAGTGCTGGTTTCATTAAAAAAAAAAAAAAAAAAAGATTAACTGCATGAAGAAATTAACATACATAGCTAAACGGGTCCAAGTATTACATAAATACATAATTGGTCATTACAACCCTTCAGTCAGGATTACGACCTAGCTTCTCACACCGCATATGTTGTGTGTGTTATTTTTATACGTGAGTGGCGGGACCTACAGTTTAAAGTCGAATCCGAACGATAGATTTTAGAGAAACTTTTCATGGCAATTTTATTTGCTCTCAGAGTTTTTGCTCGAAATCTGCTGATATTAAGTTGCCGAAGAAAATTTTTTTCATAGTTTCGTTTTAATGTCCGACCTGGGGTTTAAACCGTGGCCTTACGTCTAATAAGCCAACACAATACTTACTAGACTACGGCGACTTCTTTCGGTTAAACAATAATAAACTAAAGGGACATTTGACAAACCAGCAGCATTTTTTTTAAGCTCGAAGAGTTTTCACTTGTTGAAAAGTATGCTGCAGCTTATTAATATCATTAGCTTCTAACCAACCTGACTAATGGTTTCTCAACGTACTGTTTCTTTAGGCAAAACGGAGAAGCCTTTCGCCAATAGCATATAACAGTCTGTTGAGCATATTATGGCAAAGATTGAACACTATTTGCACCTTCTCAGCATAGTTTCAAAACCTGGTAAATCACATCGTTCCAAGACTTTTTTTTTTTTTTTTTTGGTGATACCAGCATCAGGGGTGGGACCTACAGTTTAAAGTCGACTCTGAACGACAAATTTTTGTTGAGAAGCTTTTCATGGCAATTTTATTTACTCTCAGAGTTTTTGCCAGAAATCTGCTGAGAGGAAGTCGCCGAAGAAATATTTTCGTTTTTATGTCTGACCTGGGATTCGAGCTCGGGCTTTCAGTCTAATAAGCCAACACACTACCTACTAGACCACGGCGACTTCTTGACCTTGACAACAACCAAGAAGGCCCGTTGACATTTAAATCCTATTTGCCGTCTTCAGAGCCGCTTTGCACAGACCGATTTGAATTTGAATCATTTTAATTGATATGCGGAGTGCATTAACCAGTACAAGATCATCTTGGTTAAAAATAGGAATAACCACTCTAAAACTTTCAAGACCAAATGAGTTTATAGATAGGGCGAGTACTTAGAGTACTTAATAGTAAGATATAAAAGCTTTCTGAATATAATTTTATATATAACTATACTAAAATCCGTTAAGGCGTGGAAGCCTTAAAATCATAGTTTCAACAACAGGTTTTAATATTTGTAGGGCACACAAACCTACTAGAAAATATAAGGGAGCGAATGAGTTTGACAGAACTGGCACCACTTTATGGGTTCCATACGATTTGAAAGGCGTGGGTATGCCTGTGTTCTCTTGCAAACTAAAATTTTGGCGTGATACTATGAGAGCTGTGAATAGTAGACGGTCGAATGGAAGTGATTGCCGGAGAGTCAGGCAGTTAAGTCCCAATCTTGACCGTATACACACGAGACCTGTGATGAGGATAAGGCGTTGTGGTCTTACTTGTGCCTATGATTGACTTGTGCTTATGATTGGGCCAAAAGAAACCAAGGGGTGTAAAAGTTTAATAACTTTTTTGTTTATTAACTTTTTTTTATTTTTTCTTTCAGATTATACAAAATGGAAATTTTTTTACACTAAGTATGAAAAATGATGTCTCCTAAATGTCCACCGTTTTCAGCTTCGCACTGATGGGCTCTTTTTAGAGCATTTTCCATAACATCTTTCAAAACTTGTGGCTGTAGCTTTCGAATTTCTCCAACAATGTTTGCCTTGAGTTCAAGGATTGTCTCTGGCTTGTTCACATACACTCTCTCCTTCAAAAAACCCCAAAGAAAATAGTCGGGTGCTGTCAAATCTGGCGATCGCGCAGATCCGAATTTCGAGAAATTATTCGCTCTCCAAAAATTTGACTTAAAAGTGCCATTGTGACTCGGGCAGTATGGGCAGTGGCTCCGTCTTGCTGAAACCACATACCAGGTCTGTTTTCAAAAGCAGGACGTAAAAAATTTTCTATCATAAACCGATACCTCTCTCCATTTACGGTTACAGCACTTCCATCTTCATTCTCGAAGAAGTAGGGCCCAATGACATTTTCAGATGTGATCCCACACCATACTGTACACCTGATGGGGTGCAATTGGCGTTGATGAATGGCTCTTGGATTTTGAGAACCCCAGAACCTACAGTTCTGCTTATTAACAAAGCCATTCAAATGAAAATGAGCTTCATCACTCATAATCAAATTTTCAATAAAGTTGATTTCATTTCTGGCCAACTCTTGAAATTTAACTGCAAAATTTAGACGTTGCCGATGATCTCCGGGTTTTAATTCTTGGACCAATTGCACCTTATATGGGTATAACTGTAAATCTTTTTTTAAAATGCGCCGTAGTGACGTACGAGACATTCCTAGCTGAGCAGAACGCCTTCTGCAAGATGTTTCTGGTGCTTTGTTAACACTTTGCTGTACTCGTTCAATATTTTCCGCAGTGCGACTTAAACGTGGTCTACCGGTTCGAGGCAAATCTCTTACGCTGCCATGTTGGTGATGACGATTAACTAAGCAACGAATCATCGCTTCAGAGGGCGAAATTCTGACGTTAAAATGTCGACGATATGCTCTTTGCGTTAAAATAATTGATCTCTGGTTTAAATAATAAAATTCTAATGTTCTGGTTCTCTGTTCAGTTGTGAACCTCTCCATTATAAATTCTCCAAGTGTTGTCTATATAATCTGAAAGAAAAATTAAAAAAAAATTAATAAACAAAAAAGTTATTAAACTTTTACACCCCTTGGTTTCTTTTGGCCCACCCTGTATAAATGAGTATTTTAGTGCTCGTACGCGATTCATACTTATTTCGTGATTCTTGTAAATATTGAGCTATTGAGAGTCGAAATCATCAACAACATCATACATGTTGTCAAGTATGAATGTTGTGGTACAACTTCAAACTTTGAATATGAGTAGAGGAGGTTCCATGATATAAAAGGAAGTATGAATGCGTTTAAGTATCAGAAATTATGAGTATGATTCGATTCTATTCATCTTTTTGAATACTCATTGTTGATCTCTGGTGAGTATCATGCCTGCTTTCCTTACTTGTTTACATTTAACATTTCCTTATCATATTACTAAGGAATGGTTTTTATTGTTAACAATTTTCATTTCATTTCGAAATTATAAAAAAAAGAAAATTTCGATTAAGTCTTCTTTAGAAAATATTACAGGAACTAAGCCTATGGTTAATACCCCAGGACACCTTTAAAAAAATTTTTTGTTTCATTTTAAATTCAGTCATAAATGAAATTTATTACATTACATTGCCTGTGTGCTGTAAATGTATACTACGTAGGTATAATAATCATTTAATCATCTAAGGAATGTTTTCATTTTATTTCATTTTATTTGTGCTGCTCATTTTAATGATTTTCTTCTTCTGAAGAAGAAGAGAAGAAGAAAAAGGGTCTTCAAAGAAAATTTTTAACACCTTTTTATTGCATTTCAAATGGCTGTTTTTTGGGGGGGGGGGATGGAGGAGAAGGCTAAGGATTTAAAGGAGATTTGTTCGTCTACCGTTATTATTGATGCTCGTAAATATGTTAATCGAATAATAATGTTCGCACCCATTTCATTTCATTTCATTTTGCTCTCCTTTTTTTTTTGTTCTTAATTTAAGCATTATTTAAATGGAATTCTTGTTTTCCCATTCATTTAATAAGAATGAGACAGAGAATGCAGCTTTCACACCTCTCCTGCCCTACCGGGTAAACATTAAAACCCGGGGGGTGGGACAAAAAAATTCATTTCAAATTCACAAACAGCATACAGGCGAATAAGAAAATAAGAAAAGAGGGAACGAACGAGCGAGTGAGCAAACGGAAACCAAAGTTCAGGAATATGAGAAATTTGCAAAAAGGCCAAAAATCAATGGGTATTTAAATAATAAATAAAAGAATAATGAAGTCAAAAAGTAAAGAAAAAAAAGAAGAAAGTAAAGGCAAAACATAAAGAAAATTCAAGTGAAAATCAGATGAAAAAAAACGTTGTGCTCTCTATCAAATATTCATTGGCATTTTCCATATTCTTTTTAATGTTTTTCTTTCATTTTTTTGTAGGTTTTCTTTTTTTTGGGAAAGTCAGTAGGTAATCTACATAAATGCGTAAGTGAATGAGAAGTCAGTCAGTTGTTGAGCGGATACGTAAGACGGTCTGCCATTTGGCGCATTTCTTTCATGGCATTATAACTTTACAACTTGATTTATTACATTCTTATATGGTAGAAAAATACAGTTAAAGAGTGAGAGAGAGAGAGAGAGAGAGCGAGAGAGCGATAGAGGAAGAGCAAGTACAATAAAATATACAGTTGATTTGTTACACATCGCCGCCATTTTACAGTTGAAGTCAATTTCCGTTTTGTAACTGTATACAGTTTTATTTGCAAATATCTATCAATGCGAGATGGTATGGGTGTGTATAGGGATGGATGGGTGTATGTGTATAAACACCATTATATTCCCAATTTTATATTCGAATATTTTTGGGTTATTTTTCATTGTTATGTGTATGTATTGAAAATAAAGTGGTTACACTTCAAAAGAAATTCCTTGAATCATTTTTCAATCTCTCTTATACAGTGATTATTGCTTTCCTTTTTTTATGTGCTTCTCTTGAAATTCTTTTTTTTTTTTTTCTTTTTTCATCTATAAATACGCGAATGATAACGATAAATTTTAAAACGACAAATAAATTTTATTCATTCCGTATCGTTATTTAAATTTAAATGTTTTTGCATAAAATTTAAAGCTGAAGGCATTTTACAAGTATGTATAATAAGCGAGATTAGATACTCCAGGGAAAGGTATTGAAATTGGTAAGTAAATTTAATTTACCTGAATGAAATCCTACATAGAAATCATTCAAAAAGAAAGGAGTACCCCAGGAAATAATTTAAATCACCAGAACAATACATGATAATGCAGCACTCTAAGCTCAACAACCATCTTGCTGGCTGATATCTAGAGATAAGCCTCTTTATAAACAAGAGGAATTAGAATCTCTTATATCAATTCGAAGGTTTGCATTACACGCATGTTTACTTTAACATCAGATCTCCAACATGCAATCACAACCAAAAGACCTGGAAGGTTTAAGATGGGTTGTTTGTTATTCTTGAGATAAATATTTAAAAAAAACCAATTCCATGAGAGGAAAACAACGCTAACACAGATCAACAGTGTTAACAGCATGATAGTTCCTGCTGACTAGACACAGAAGCAGACGCTCATAGGAAGGTAGGTAGATAGGCAGATTGCAGTGGTAGTATTCATTACCCAAGCTCACTTGAGCACGCATATTGGCCCGTTATGATGCCACTGGTAAGGTCAGTCTCTGTACTGATGGAATTTCACCCAAACTCAGCGCAGAAGTTGGTCAGCGCAATGACTGCACATACTGGAAATCAGCCTGAAAGTTTAACTACAGAGCTATACCCTTGATATCAGTGGATGATAACTCCGTTAAGCTGACAAGGAAAAGAGAGTCATAGAACCTAAATCAGCACCTCACAAGAGATGGACATTGATGAAGGAAGTGGATAACAGTTTCCTGCTCTTCAGCAGGCCTACAACCACGGCAAAAGACGTTTGATGTGAGTTGAAGTCTTCCCGAGTGTCTTCCTATGACGCAATCACCTGTGGCCACTATCATCGAGATAAAATTGCGATCATGTTTGAGAAAGTGGTTGGTACGCCTTTTACCCATGGTAGGCCAGGTGAGTGTGGCAGTGAAGCAATATTTCTCATTGATCCAGGATAGGTTGTCGTATGAAAGAATTTTTGCCTAATGACCAATTTAACCGAGGTATGGTTAGAGGACGTGTACTTGTCCGTTAAGACAAGTACAATACCCGGAGGTCGAAATTGACCCATTGTACACACATCTTGAAGTGGTAAGTAGCATACCTAATTCGATTGGCGAATATTCCGGAAGGAGTGCACTTGCTCGGCGAGCTCATCGGCCCTATAGTTGCCTGGAATGACCCTGTACATAGGACATTCCAGAAACCAGGAACGTCAAGACAACGGCGATACTCTATAATGAGTTTAGAGTTTACCGAAACGCTCGAGAGGGATCTAATTGCAACTTGGCTATCAGAGAAGATTGAATAAGGGTGGAAGAAGCATCATTAGATGCTTGAAGCGGCTTTTTAAATGGCCATCACCTCCACCTGAAACACGCCACAGTGACACGGCAATTGGAGGGAAATGTTCAGGTCGAGTTTCTCAGAGTAGACACCGCTACTAACCTCATTACCCAATTTTGAGCCACCAGTGTATAAATCCAAGGATTCCGGGGAGATAATCACTTTAGAGACCAAGTCGTTCCTGCTCGAAATCAGGAAATGAAAACTTCTATCCAAATACTATTTTGTAGGGAGATAATCGATGATTGATGGGACTAGGGGATTAACCTCCAAAATAGAGGAATGCCACAAAGATGATAATGAATGTTGCGACAGCGATACAAGGTATAGAGCCTAGTCGCGACAAATTTGGCTGCTTATTTAGTAAAAGCGCAGTGGGAAGTTAGTTAAGCATTGTGAACAAGGCTTTTGTAGGTTTGGTACGTAGAGCATACATACATAATTGGTCATTACAACCCTTTAGTCAGGATTACGACCTACCTTCTCACACCACTTATGCGTTAATTTATACATGAGTGGCCGGACCTACAGTTTAAAGTCGACTCCGAACGACAGTATTTTGAGAAGCTTTTCATGGCAATTTTATTTACTCTCAGAGTTTTTGCCAGAAATCTGCTGAGAGGAAGTCGCTGAAGAAATATTTTCGTTTTGATGTCTGACCTGGGATTCGAACTCGGGCCTTCAGTCTAATAAGCCAACACACTACCTACTAGACTACGGCGACTTTACGGTACGTAGAGCACCGGTGATATTAATAGCTTCAGATCTTCTGCTCTTGTCAAAAACTCTGATATTATGTTATTATAGGAATGCCTTCAGTCACGATTACGACCTAGCTTCTCACACCACATTGGTTGTATGTGTTAGTTTTATCTCTGAAAGACAGATTTTTCACGGCAATTTTATTTTACTCTCATAGTGTTTTCTAGAAGACTGCCGAGAGGAAGTCGCCGAAAGATAGACGTTTCATATTTTGTTTTGTTTGAGATGTTTAAGCCAGGGTTCTTGTCTGATGATCTACTAAACTACGACGACATTCAATAAAGGAAATTTTATTGCAAAAATTTAACAGAAACTACGGATAATTCTTATATGAATTGATGAATTAAATGCATACATTCATAATTGGTCATTATAATCCTTTAGTTAGGATTACGACCTAGTATCTCACACCACCTATGTTATGTGTGTTAATTTCATCCATGAGTGGCGGGACCTACAGTTTAAAGTCCACTCAGAATGACAAATTTTTTTGAGAAACTTTTCATGGCAATTTCAATTTACTGTCAGAGTTTTTTCCAGAAATCTGCTGAGAGGAAGTGGCCGTAGAAATATTTTTTTAAAAATTCGTTTTGATGTCTATCCTGGGGTTTAAACCAAGGCTTTACATCTAATAAGACAACACACTAGACCACGGCGACAAAGGTCTCTGTTTGTCTTAAATTTCATAATAGAGAGACATACCTGTTGGCTAAGTGACTGCTTGTGTTATATCTACAGAAATTTGGGCTCGAAGAAGATGGAAAGCTAATAGACTATGGCGACTTCAATTGATGTGAAAATAGCTTTTCATTTTAACAAAGATATTTAATTTATCCGTCTGAATAATCGGTTTATGAGCTCATCTTTGAAATTATTATCATTAATAAAAATTAATGCAAATGCATGATGCTATTAAATCTGCAACAATTAAGAGTTTTTTTTAATGTATGGACAAATGTTAACATAATTTATTTCTCCTTTCCCACAAACATTTTGCAATTATTTGCTGCACAACATTAACATTTTATCTTTCCAAAATTATGCTCTTTTTGGTTTATAATGAATACATTATGAATGAAAAATTCATTCATAAATTCATTCACATACATATTGTATAGAGGCAGTCGTTGTTCATTCATAACTTCACATAATTTTCTTTGGCATTTAATGACTTCTTTTACGTTTAATTAAGCTTAAAACATAATGGTAATTAAACAATTTTCTTTTGTTTTGTTTTGTTGTTATTTGCTGTTGGAATTTATGATAATCATACTAATGAGTAGCACCATAACTAACTACTGGCAAAAGGGGTTTAGGACCAGAGAGGGGTAAAGAGAAGGCGACCAAATTTTATTCTTAATATCATGCCAAAAATTTGAACAAAAAAAGATCTTGAGTAAAATGCACTCTGCATTGAAGCTATTAAAACAACAGCCAATAAAAATGCAACAAATACTTTGAAAAACTTCATTTATTTACATAATTTACTCTACTCTACATTACTCTACTCTACTTTACTCTTGCCAGTGTTTCCATTTATTACTTCTTTTTTAAATGCATGTAAAACGAAATTAAACAGAAAAAGGAAATTACTTCACATTTTCAATTTGTATGTACGAAGTACTACTTATTTCGGTATTATATTTCAACGGATATAAAGGGTGATTTTTTAACTATTATCTTTTTGGCAACACTGGTTTAAACAGCTCACGCACGTTTCGTGTTTTGTTTCACTGTCAAACATCTTCAGTTTGGTCTATAATTTAACCATGAATCGTCTTACAAACGAACAACGCTTGCAAATCATTGAATTTTATTATCAAAATGGGCTCTTGGAAAGTTGGCCGAAGATCCACTTCTTTATCGAAAAATTGTGTTCAGCGACGAAGCTTATTTTTGGCTCAATGGATACGTAAATAAGCAGAATTGTCGATTTTGGAGTGAAGGTCAGCCAGAAGCATTGCAAAAGCTACCAATGTATCCAGAAAAAGTCACAGTTTGGTGCGGTTTATTTGCTGGTGGCATCATTGGACCGTACTTCTTCAAAGATGCTGCGAATCGTAACGCCTTTAGACTATTTTTTGTGGGGCTATGTTAAAGCTCATGTCTATACAGACAAGCCCGCCTCAATTGACGCATTGGAAGACAACATTGAAACATTTATTCGTGAGATACCGGCCGAAATGTTGGAAAAAGTATGCCAAAATTGGAGTAAGCGGATGGACCATTTGAGGCGCAGTCGCGGTCAATATTTTCATGAAGTAATCTTCAAACATTAAATTATATGGACCGTACTATCGATTCAAATAAAGATTTCATGAATTTTTCTGAATTCTATGTGTTTTTTTTTGAAAATTTTTCCTATAGCTCTTAAAAAATCACCCTATAGAAACAATAATAGCCCAAATATAAGTGAACATATTTTGGCATGATTTTATAACTTGGCTATAAGTTTCTTTCATATTTTTTCTTGTAAAGGACTTTTATTTTCCATTTGAGAGTATTTAAAGACATAAAACACAATATTAAGAGTGTGAAAGAGAGAACGAGAGTAGAATACAAAATTTAGTTGGTCTCGTTTGAGGTTTTTTATTGTTTCCATTATTATTCCAAGGTGTAGTAAAAAGAAATTCATTATTTTTGTAATAAGTGACGCTAGGTGGCCTTAAAAAGAAAAGTTTTTCCATAAAAAAAATAGCATGACTCAGTGTTTTTTGAGAGCTTCAGTAAAGGAAATATGTATTCCGTATGATATAGGTTTTCCTCAATAAAAGTGAAAATAGAAACGAATGGGTTACTTTACTGTATTAGTTAATCTTGATGATTTTAAGATTTGTTGACCACCTTAAATAGTCATGGATGACATACTGTTACGTTTTTACCTTTTTAAAAACGTTTAAAATATGAGTTCGTTGATTGAAAACAAAATAAAAATAAATTTGTGTTTAGTTTTTAGTTCAATTCTTTATTGTTTGCACTATTTTAAGTGCCACTGTTTACAACTTGATGATACAACAACAATTTGTTTAGTTCGCTATTCTTCTTTGCTTACGCCCTTTGCTCAAACAACAACACTTGTTCGGTAGATCTTTACAACGGCGATCTTCAAACCACGACTGTTTTCTTTACACGCAACGCGTCTTCACACAAGACTGACTGAATTCTTACTACTCGTCGTCTGCTTTGTCTTGCCTTTTTATTGGCCCACATAAACAGTCTGACGAACATTCTTAAAGAAGAATGTTCGTGTTTTCGCCTTCTCGAGAACTCTCGTAGTTTCATTGTTGTTTGCGTATTTTGGTTGCATTCTTTGTTGTTGCGTTCTCGCTTACTTGTGTCCATACCCTTCTCTTTCATACTCATGGTTTTTTTTTTGTTCTTGTCGCTTTTGTTTATCATCTTAATGTTAAACGATGTTATTTGGTTTCCCTTTTCCTAACAATACGAAGCAGAAATCAGCAATGAATCGTTTTTTTGCCACTCATAAGAAAACATGAAATTTTGAATATAAATGAGTCAACAATATTGAAATTTAACTATGTACTCTAATGCAGAAATGAAGAGAACAATTTGGAAGCTTCATACTCTTTTAAGGTGCTATTCTATACAGCGTTACCGTTGAGCGACTAAAGTCGCAATTTGACACTTTTTCAGCGAACCCGCCACTTTTTGTGCCCCCTTACTAAAATGAACTAAATCTGACACTTTTCAAGATTTTTGACCCTTTTTTCCCCTTTTTTAGAAAAAGTTTTTTTTCTTTTATTTACATTTTTTTCTTTCTTTTATTTACATTTTTCGGAACAATCAGCTTTTGAATTGTTTTTTTTTATTTTAAAATATAAGGAGTGCGCACAAAAAAATCTGGACTTACACTTTTCGTTATAGAAATAAAACTAAATGGCGGATTTTTTACGTTTTATATTTCAATTAAAGTAAATAATATTTGAATTCTTTTGTGTATAAAATTTTCTTCTGACAAAGGTCTCAGAGCGTCCAATTTTTTGAGCCACTTTTCTTCCAGACATGTTAGGGTGTTTTAGAAAAATACGTATTATTTTATTTGCTTTGTTTTGGTCGGCAAATCCGTTTTTTCTTCCACTTCCACGCTTTCTCTCAATACTCAAAGACTCCTTATAATTATTTATTACCTTAGAAACTGTTTTTTGGTTAACACCTGCGAGCCTAGCAATCGTTTTTTTGTAAGCGGCGCGGTTTTGCATTGAAGATATCAATTATTTTTTTACGACATTCTTGTTGGGTGCCGATTTTCAAAAAACTAATTTTGCTATTGCAATGAGGTTTAGCACGTGGATTTTGAAACAGATGACTAACAAAAACAATGTAACGGTATTCATTTTTTTTAATTATGATAAAATTTATAAGCTTAAAAGTAGGCCCATTTTATATTATATTTCCTTATATATCCTTATATATCCTTATATTATATTTTTTGTTATTTTTTTTTAATTTGTTACAAAATACGCAATTTTGTATAAAATTTTATTTATTTTTAATGAACTGTTTTTTAGTTATAATAATAGTTTTGTTTTGTGTTTTGTATTATTATATAGTGGGTTAGCAAAAAAAGTTTTATTTAATAGAATCTTTATAAATTTAAAAATGCATTTTTTATTTTTGAAATTTAAATGTCGTAACGTTCATAAATTTGAATGAAATTACATTTTAAAGCTGGAAATAAAACAGAACAAATAATTTAAAAAAAATTAAAATTTTTGTTTAGGCTTATTAATTTTTGGCTAAAAATTTGTTTCTATTATAAAAAATTGGAAAAATTATTAAAAAATAAACTTATTATATGTTTGTTAATGTACATACATTATAAAATCCAATAAAAATTTATTTTTTTATCTGTATTAGTTCATTTTCTTTTCTTTTAAAAATGTTGCCCCTTTTTACTGCCAAAATACCCTTTATGTGCGACTTTTTTTTCAAAAATCCCCTTTTTGTGCGACTTCTTAAAAATTTCCAGCGGTAACGCTGATTCTATACAGTACATATGAGTCTAACACGAATAATCTAATCGATCTAAGAGTGTTCGGTCGCAGAGTGAAATTTTCAGAATGCATGGGAAAACTCGCTGGTATTTTCCTAGCGGAAGTTTAGCCATTCAAAAACAGAAGGTATAGAAGACAGGACATTTCAATACTATCTGTTGGTCAAATTACCATCTGAACCTTTATCTTCTATGAGGTGAACATGAGATTAATATGGGATCCTTTTCACAAGATTAATCATATCCTACATCCTTTATTGAATCTCTGAGGCCATGTGGAAATTCAGACCGATGAGTAGGCATTTAGAGACAGAGAAAACGCAGAGCGTTGCAGATCCTAGAGAAAGAAAATTAAGTTTTACATCAGACTATTCCAGAAAAATCTGCGAACAGTAACGAGCCTCCCGACTGGACATAGCAAAGTCAAAGAAATTTTGTTCAAGAATCACTTTAAGCTGAGTATGCTTTGCTGAAGAAGACAAGTCACTAGAAAGTAGCATTGGAATCAATGTGGCTTTAATGCATTTCTGAGAGGAATACCGATGTGTTTATTCGATACAAGGTATGCAGTAATTTGTCCAATCGGTTGTTTCCGTAATCTGAAGGTATGCAGTTATCTTTACTGACCGAACAATAATCCGAGGTTTGCCATGGCAAATGTGTTGGGAGATACATTATAGTTAAACGCAATATAAATTGAGGGTACAACAATAAATCGTTTCGTCGCAGTACTTTAATATGTCTACATAATAATAATAATGTTCTGCAGATATGGTTCGGTTAATTTCTGAATAGGCGATCTGCCTTGCTCTGCTCTCTCTCAATAAAATATTAGACTTAAAAAATGAAGAAAACGACTCAGAGCATTCCTGGCATTGTAAATTAACTGCGGTCTTTATAAAATGCTGGGAAGTTTTTAATGCCAAACTAGAGCCAAATAATTTAGGAGTGCGCACAAAAAAAATGAGCCTACTTTTAAGCTTTTAACTTTTTTCATAATTGAAAAAAATGAATACCGTTACATTGTTTTTGTTAGTCATCTGTTTCAAAATCCACGTGCTAAATGTCATTGAAAATGGGAACCCAACAAGAATGTCGTAAAAAAATAATTGAAATTTTCAATGAAAAACCGCGCCGCTTACAAAAAACGATTGCTAGGCTCGCAGGTGTTAACCAAAAAACAGTTTCTAAGGTAATACTTAAAACAATATAAGGAGTCTTTGAGTATTGAGAGAAAGCGTGGAAGTGGAAGAAAAAAGGATTTGCCGACCAAAACAAAGCAAGTAAAATAATACGTATTTTTCAAAAACACCCTAACATGTCTGGAAGAAAAGTGGCTCAAAAAGTTGGATGCTCTGAGACCTTTGTCAGAAAAAAATTTTATACACAAAAGAATTCAAATATTAGTTACTTTAATTGAAATATAGAACGAAAAATATCCGCCACTTAGTTTTATTTCTATAACGAAAAGTGTAAGTCCAGATTTTTTTGTGCGCACTCCTTTATTGCGAGATATGACTAGGAATTTGAAATTTTTGAGTTTTTTCAGCTTCATTGTCACAACTCTAGCTAGAATTATTGGATTGGCAAGAATTATATTAAATATAATAGGAATCATAATAGGAATTTTTATAATGACCAAAAATAAATGATTTATTTTCCACTACACCTTATACTTTCAGTTTTTTTTACGATATCCATTATATTTTCTTATTGCCATAATAATTTCATTGTTGCTACTGCCAGTTATTAAAATAAAGTGAAGTAAATAACAAGGCTTTGCATTTTGCTTTTTTATGATGCAAAAGTTATGAAGAAATATACAATATAATTTTTTGTGTTATTATTTTTTAAGTGAATATTTCTTTTTTTATAATTTTTTTTTTTATAATTTTTCCTTTATTAAGTTTGCCCAGTTGGTATTTATGGTAATGGATTAATAAGAAATTTTATTTAAAAAAAAATTTTTAAAATTCAGTTACTCATACTCCATACTAAAGTTAAAGCAGTAAAACAAAGTTATTCAGTTACAGTAGGACCTTGATTATCCGTGATTCGATTATCCGGCCACATCAATTATCCGGGATGGAAAAAGAAAATTTTTTTTATTTTATTTTGGATCGACTTAAATTTTTCTGCATCGTTTAACCGTGATTACCTCTATTATCCGTGATTATAAGCAAACATTTTTTTCTATTATTTTGGACAAACAAGCGAAAAAGGGGAATTCCCTCTTTAGTACACGAAATCCTTACCTACTGTTCAGTTTTCTGACAAATTTTTTTTTTTATATTTTTGAAACATGTATGTAAAGGGTGATTTTTTAGCTATTATCTTTTTGGCAACACTGGCTTAAACAGCTCACGTACGTTTCGTGTTTTGTTTCACTGTCAAACATCTTCAGTTTGGTCTATAATTTAACCATGAATCCTCTTACAAACGAACAACGCTTGCAAATCATTGAATTTTATTATCAAAATGGGCTCTAGGAAAGTTGGCCGAAGATCCACTTTTTTTTATCGAAAAATTGTGTTCAGCGACGAAGCTCATTTTTGGCTCAATGGATACGTAAATAAGCAGAATTGTCGATTTTGAAGTGAAGATCAGCCAGAAGCATTGCAAAAGCTACCAATGCATCCAGAAAAAGTCACACTTTGGTGCGGTTTATGGGCTGGTGGCATCATTGGACCGTACTTCTTTAAAGATGCTGCGAATCGTAACGCCTTTAGACTATTTTTTGTGGGGCTATGTTGAAGTTCATGTCTATACAGACAAGCCCGCTTCAATTGACGCATTGGAAGACAACATTGAAGCATTTATTCGTGAGATACCGGCCGAAATGTTGGAAAAAGTATGCCAAAATTGAACTAAGCGGATGGACAATTTGAGGCGCAGTCGCGGTCAACATTTGCATGAAATAATCTTCAAACATTAAATTATATGGACCGTACTATCGATTCAAATAAAGATTTCATGCATTTTTCTGAATTTTATGTGATTTTTTTGAAAAAATTTCCTATAGCTCTCAAAAAATCACCCTATATATAAAATCCTTCAATTATTTAGTTTTTATATAAATATGTACATATTCATTTATTAATTAATAAAAATATCTATTAAAAAACTAGCCAAAATTGATAACCGGGAAAATCGATTATACAGAATGCTTCCGGTCCCGACCATCACGGAAAATCGTGGTCCCACTGTATTTTGTTTTATGTGAAAAGCGGATTGGGAGAGAGAGGGATAGTAATATAAAAGATATCCTGATACCATTAGACTTCATCTATCTGTAATTATATTAATTTTATTTCTAGTTTCTAATCCTTTTTATCCTTTTACAGATGACAACAACATTTCTTTGAGCATTATATCTGTGATACGTAGCATTTTGGGAATAGGCTGGCTTTCAATGGATTGATCTTCCAACGTAATTTGTTGGCAATATTGCACAATAGTCGTGGTAAATGTTCCAAAAGCTTTAGAGGAGAAGACAAGAAAGTTACGTGGACCCTTATTCGTTAGCAACTCGTAAAAACTTCGAATGAATCAAGGTCTGTATGTAGCTTATGGCCACATAGATGTAGTAAGACGCATTAAAGTGTTACGGCTGCGATAGCTGGTGGTGTTCCCACAAAAAAAATATTTCGATAATCTAGCTGAGCATAATCGCAGAAGTGGTAAGTAAAACTTCTGATTGAGAGACCAGGTTGAAGATAATAAAGGAGGTGTCAGAGATACAATACATACATACATACATACAGTGGACAGCAAAAGTCTTAGTACTCCAATATATTTTGACAAAAAAAATCCCCACAGGCTTAATACTCTTGCACAAAGTCCCGATATGACTTCAAGAGAGTATTTAGGAGATCATTTCAAAAGAACGGTTACGTATTCGCTAAACCTCAAACAAAAGTCAACCGAATAACTTGTTCATGGTGCTACCAGAAAACACTAAACAAAACTTTTACATTCAATTCCAAATGGGTTAAATGGAGCGCTTGACCTTAAGGGATATTCTATTAAATACAAGGGATAACATTTTCATATATTAGGCCTTTGAATTTTAAATTTACTCAGGGTTCTTCTCCTTGGCGGTAACTATGGAGTCATCTGAAACTTTTCCTTATTTTTCTCTTGTTTTATGAAAAAACATTAAAAAAATTGTTTGTTTTATAATACCACAGAAATAAAATAATAAAACAAAATATAAAAACCTTAATTTTTTATACAAACTTTTGGCTAAAATTTATGAATTTGCTAAAATATATTGCCGCACTAAGACTTTTGCTGTCCACTGTACATAATTGAACATTACAACCCTTCAGTCAGAATAACAAGCTAGCTTCTCACACCATTTATGTTGTTAGTGCTAATTTTATACTTGATCGTTGCCACCTATGTACAGTTTAAAGTCGACTCCGAATGACAGATTTTTTTGAGATACTTTTCATGGCAATTTTATTTTACTCTCAGAGTTTTTGCCAGAAATCTGCTGAGAGTAAGTCACCGAAGAAATATTTTCTCATATTTCGTGTTGTTTTAGATGTCTGACCTGGGGTTTGAACTGTGGCCTTACGTCTAATAAACCAACACACTACCTATTAAATTAAGGCAGCTTATACGATAGATTCTTTAAATTTAAATAAAATAAAAAGTGTGTGAGATATCATCGAATTTTATTATCCTTCGAAGGACACTGTTTTTGTGTCTTATTCTCCAGACATCTGTGATTTAAGAAACCTTTACAAGCAAAAGCCTAACGGGATTAATCGCATGATCTCGGTGGCCAGTTCACATCAACACCCTGGAAGATTACACTTAAATTAAGATTATTGAAACCACATGTCGTTGGACCATCCTAGATCATCCAATTAAGGCCAAAAGAAGTTGGTAATCTTCGTTCTATAGTGCTTGCCGGTAATAGTGAAAGCCTGGCCTACGTCTTTCTCAAAGATATATGGATTTTTTGGAATGCATTGGACTCTCTTGTACCATATGTGGTTTGGAGTCGTCCCAATTCGACAATTTTGTTTGTTCACGTACCCATACATCCAGCACTAAGCCGCATCGCTGAAGATGATTTTTAAATCAAAATTAGAGTCAAATTAGGGTACTTGCCAGTGACAGCGATGGTCTGGTCCACGTTTTTCTCAAAGAAATATGGACCAATTTTTTTTGTTATGCATTGGACTCTCTTGTACCACATGTGGATTGGTGTCGTCCCAATTCGAAAATCTTATATGCTCACGTACCCAAACATCCAGCACTAAGCATCATCGATGTAGATGATTTTTCGATCAAAATTAATCAAAGAAATATGTACCGACTTTTTTGGAATGCATTGGATGCTCTTGTATTTCAGGGGATTGGTGTCGTTCCAATTCGACAATTTTCTTTGTTCACGTAGCCATACTTCCAGCACTAAGCCTCATCGCAGAAGATGATTTTTCGATAAAAATTAGGATCAATTGCCACCAACTGCTGCAGACCTCATTGAGGGGCCACACGTCATTGTCTATGGTCCTCCATGGTGACTTAAGAAGACGGACTGAAAAATTACCACTAATTTAACAGATGTATTTTAGAAGTCGCCGTAGTCTAGAAGGTAGTGTGCTGGCTTATTAGACCAAAGGCCCGAGTTCAAATCCCAGGTCAGACATCAAAACGAAAATATGAAAATATTTCTTTGGCGACTTCCTCTCAGCAGATTTCTGGCAAAATCTCTGAGAGTAAAAATTGCCATGAAAAGCTTCTCAAAAATCTGTCGTTCGGAGTCGACTTTAAATTGTAGGTCCCGACACTCATGTATAAAATTAACGCACACAACACGAGTGGTGTGAGAAGCTAGGACGTTGTACAATGGGTCAATTCGACATCCGGGTACTGTACTTGTCACAATTGACAAGTACACGTCCTCTAACCTGACCTAACAGATGTAATTTCAAACTGTCAAACTGCGGGAAGACCATATACATATATTTAGAACAAGTGTTCCAATTATTAGTCGCCTTAGTCTAGAAGGTGGTGTGTTGGCTTATTAGACGTAAGGCCACGGTTTAAAACCCAGGTCATACATCTCCAACAAAACGAAATATTAAATAAAAATATTCTTGTCGACTATATCTCAGCAGATTTCTGACAAAAAAATCTGAGAGAAAAATCTGTCGTTCCGAGTCGAATTTAAACTTTAGGTTCCACCACTCATGTATGGAATAATATACACAACATAAGTGGTGTGAGAAGCTAGGTCGTAGTCCTGACTGAAGGGTTGTAATCACCAATTATGTATGTATGTATGCATGTACCAATTATGAAATAAAAAAAGAAAAAAATCGATTGCAGGTATCGCACATAACTCAAACAGTTGCTGAATACCGATGTATAATTGAATTTTATTACAACTTAAACAAATCCGATTTAAACTGATTTTTAATTTATCCTCTTTAATTTATCGTCGAATTTTTTTTCTCCCAAAATCCTTGTCTTATCTATTCGTCTTTTAATGCCATTGAAGTTTACCAAACATTTTAGCTAAGTAAAGTTTTGCATAATCAACAGATTATAACTTCCCCTGCCTTTGTTTCTGAAAGTTGATTTAATTAAGACGCAAACTTTCTCTTAATTTCCTTTGATTTACAATTTTTTTTTTGTTAATCACAGCATCCCTTTGGGGCAAACTACAATGCTGCGCTTAACTTAATTTTTAATCCAATTTGGTTGATTCTCATACCACCAACTTCATTGTAAAATATTGTCATCGTTTTAAATTGTTTCTTAAATTTTATCGATTATTAAATTGTATCTCTCTCCCACTATCTCTCCCCTATCTCTTTACTATAAGCATGTGTGTACGTACATATGTATGTATGTATGAGTAGAATGATGCAAATAATGAGATAATGCGAACATAATCGATGTTAAATAATGGAAAAATTTCATTTACTTGAACGTTTTGGTGCATTCTGTTGTAGTTGTAGTCGTTGCTGTTGTTTTTGTTATTATTGCTGTTAAACATTATACTACTTTTTAAAATCCAAGCACATTGCCATAGCCAGTAGATCCACACACACACACACATACATTGTTGGGGAATATAATCTCATTTGGTTTAAATGGTGAACCACATCAAACATCAAAGAGCGTTGCTAACGATTTTATAACGATGATTGGTCACTAACAGCCAAACCAGTGCCGCAAATTATACCGTAGAGCTATTCTTCTATAAGCAGGCAGGCAGGCATGCAGCCCAGCCAGCCAGCCTGGGTATTGCAAGTATGTATATTCGGATACTACAATAAACCAACAACCCCAAAAGCCAAAAGAGAATTTTAATCTTTTGTAAAAAAATTCTTTTTTTTTTCTAAAATATTTTCCTCTCTATTTTAGTATTTGAATAAATAAAAAAAATTTTTAGAATTGAGATAAATAGGTTTGTAAAGAGATTGTTTTTTTTTTCTATAAAGAATATAATTTTCATTATTTAAATACAGTAAATACGTACATAGAAGAAGTTTTTATATAAAGAGTACAATAGGTAGCAAGAGTTGCCAACTTAGGAAAACTGTAAATAAAGGGAAGTTATTTTATTCAGACCAGAGATCAGCAATGAGATCGACTCTCCCTAATTAAATGAGTGTGAATCGCGTACAAACCAGAGATCAGCAATGAGTATTCAAAAAGATGAATAGAATCGAATCATACACATAATTTCTGATACTTATACGCATTCATACTTATTTTAATATCATGGAACCTCTCTACTCATATTCAAAGTTTGAAGTACTCATCATATTCATACTTAACAACATGTATGATGTTGTTGTTGATTTCGACTCTCCATAACTCAACATATACATACATAATTGGTCATTACAACCCTTCAGTCATGATTACGACCTAGCTTCACACACCACTTACGTTGTGTGCGTTAATTTTATTCATGAGTGGCGGCACCTACAGTTTAAAATCGTCTCCGAACGACAGATTTTTGAGAAACTTTTAATGGCAATTATATTTACTCTCAGAGTTTTTGACAGGAAGTCGCCGAAGAATTATTTTCATATTTTCGGTTTTGATGTCTGACCTGGGGTTTGAACTCGGGCCTTCAGTCTAATAAGCCAACACACAACCTACTAGACTACGGCGACTTCAACATATACACTTAGCACAAAATAAGTATGAATCGCGTACGAACATTAAAATATTTACTAGAAGGTTGTGTGTTTGCTCTGCTTGCTGCTCTGTCTTCTTTGCTTATGTGTCTTTTTTCTTTTGTCGTAAATGCCTAATAACTAAGACTGTACATTTTAATGAATAAATCGAATCACTCGAATCATTTATAAGTACTTATTATAAGTATTTTTCTAAAGTTATGAATCTAAATGAGTAGGCTTATGAATCAAACATATTTCAAATGGCATGCGTTTGATGTCAACGTTGTTCGCATACTCATTGCAGCCTGTACTTATAAATCAACGTTGTAGTGAGTACGAATGAATCCGAGTAGTTAAATTTCAATATACAGTAAAATCTTTTTTTGCACGGTAGATACGTTCCTAAGAAATTCGTGTAAATCAAAATCGTGTAAAAAAATACACGGTTCATATGTAAATTTGGAATATGTTCCACAACCATAACAACCTAACACTATGTTACCTTTTGAAAAGTTATTAACGATTCCGATTATATAATTTGAAGCTGTCACCAATTTATAAAAAATATAAACTTAAACATTAACTTGCGTCATCAATAAACTGATATGTTAAATAAAAAGGGTATTTCCCTTAAAGTAAACATGCCGTGTAGTACAGTTGCCATAATGATGTTATCCTGTAAGACACTGTAAAAAATCATGAAAAAATTATAATTTTTTTTTTTGAATTCGTATTAAATTTTTTTTTGGAATTCGTGTTAAACCAAAAAAAGCGTGTAAAAAAATTAAAATTTTCTTCTTGACGAACCGTGTTATTTCAAAATCGCGTAAAAAAAGACCGTGTAAAAAAGATTTTACTGTAGTTGACTCACTTATATTAAAAATTTCATGAGTCCATATTATTGCATATCCTACAGAAGGAATGATCAACCTAAGACTGCTAAGTAAACAGTCAGAAAAACAACACGGATGCAATTAATTTAAAAGGCACTTTGGGAACCATTATTATGCACAATGCTATGGGAGAACTAAAGCCCGCAAGTATCACGAGTTCCACTGTAGGAACATTCACTTCAAAACTTGTTGAAGATACAGCCGCTGTGGGAGTGGTTGGTAGCCACTATTAAAAAAAGTAAGCTCCGTTGTAAGAGCTGCTCTCATAGTTAGTCCAAAACCCGGTGGGAACAGTTCTCACGAAAGTCACAACAAGAGCATTCAGTGCCATTCAGTGCGGACGTCACAAAGAAACCAAATTTTGTTGAGGGAATAATTCACCATAAATCAGCTGCATGCTGACCAATATGAATTCCAAACTAAGGATTATACTGCAGTATATGTATATTGAAAGGTAATCAAACACATTTTCACATAACTGCAACATTGAGACTCTTCCACGATATGTAAATGCTAAGTTTGGACGAAAATGTAAAAATCTCATGTTCAAAAGCAGTGCTAGACAGGATGAATGTAATTGGGCAAATAAAATGACTGGTGAAGCACAAGATGCTGCCAGAATATAATTTATAAAGGACATGTATATTTCGATGAGACGTCTAACAAATTTAAGCGATGAAACCAATTCACTCAGAGATGAGGAGCTGTAAATATGAACAAATTTCTACTTTGAAAGGCTATTAACCGAAAGGATTGTTGACTCAATATGAACCGCATAAAACAGAAAAAGCTTTTAAGACCTTGAAGACCAACGAAAAAGAATCTGGTTTGGAAAACATAGCACCATCGATGATGGCAATAGTGGCAAGTATCAGCAGTCGAACACCAACTATCAATGGATATTAAAGATCGTGTTATTGAGAAATTACCGAAGAAATGCGACCTAAAAAATTCAATAACTTAAAGGGGAGAACGTTATCGATTACACAGCCCTGCAAATTTGGACTTTTTTTGTGCAAATAAGATGGCTCCAGGTGTTTCCGAAGGCATTTTGCGCGCTGAACACGAATCTGGGCCAAATTGTTTGCATGCACCCATAAAGTAGGGGGTGGGTTTATGTCAAGGGGTTCAAGAGAAAAAGAAACACATTACGGAGGTCCTTAAAAATTAATCATATTTACTTGAAAATTGTTACTCAGGGGTTTTTGGGGTCGCTGATTACAGATCTTCATTCAGATTTTAAAAATTCAAAATGGCGGTTCCAATATGGTAGTCGAGGTTTATAAAAATTAATCGGATTTACTTGAAAACCGCCATACGCCATACGACCGCCATATTGGCTTTTGGCTCATTTTAAAGAGCAAAGATCAATTGTCAATTTCTGGCAATAGCGATGGTTCTAGCAAATCAGTGTTTAGCTCTACAATTTTTCAAAAATGGCCAAAAACGCTATTTTTAGGGGTTTCAACCCCCTTTTTCTCGAAAACCTGACGTGATGGAAAGTTTTGCAAAACCCATGCAGGGCTGTGTTATGATAAGTATTAGCTTACGTAGTATAGTTAAGACTCGGTGTTCTAATGCCAAACCAAGGCTTATGGGTGCCACAAAAATGTAAATATTTTTAAATAATTGGTTTGCTGAAAAAAAGTGTGTCAGATCGTTCAGAGCAAGCGTTGCATAAGAATTCTGTAAGAGTAAGAGTGCGTTAGTCTGATAGAAGTATTTGTTGGAAACTCTAGGATCGTCTGGAAACATAGACTTCTGAAATGACATATGTTTGCTTGAACGTAATCTATGCGTATAGTCGCTGTGGTTAAGTAGGTAGTGTGCTGCGTTAATAGACGATAGCCTGTGGTTGAACCTCTGGCTCAGACATCTAAAATAAAAACTATAGATGAAAAGAAATATTTCTTTCGGCGACTTCCTCTCAGCAGATTTCTGAAAAACTCTGAGAGTAAAAAAAATTGTCACGAAAGGTTTCTCAAATCTAGCGTTTGGAGCCGATATTAAATTGTAGATTTCGCCACTCATGAATGGTAATCCTGATTAAAGGGTTGTAATGATCAAGTGAGACATGGAACGTTTTACCAAAGATTAACGGTGAAATATTTTATTTATTTATTGCAAAATAATAACAATTTCTTAGCCTGAGCGTGATAATATTGTTACGAAAGTGGAAATGGTGTTATTAAAATAATAAGCAAAAGCTCCAAAAACATCACAATGGACTTGATCACGCATAAAATGATAAACAAAAGCTCCAAAAACCAAAACAATGTAGTTGTTCACGTGATCAAAGAATAAACAAAAATATAGCAAAATCATCAGCATAAAAAAAAAATATAAGAGATAAAAGATGTAAATAGCCAACAACAAAGTATAGCGATCAGAGAAGTAAACAACCAACAACAAAGTGGAGCGAATACATACAAACAACAAAAAATGGAAACAAGTTGTTTACATTTTTGGATTGTTTCCGAAGGCCGTCATCATCCTTCAAGGGCATTCATCACACTGTTGATCCAGTGATATAAAAGGCAAGATAAAGCGAGCAACGAGGATTCAGTTAGAATTCAGTCAGTCGTGTATAAAGACACGTGATTCTCGGAGTTCGAGTTAAGTTAGTCGTGTGACGACGTCGCGTTGAATTGAGTGAGAATTCAATCAGTGGTGTGTGAAGATACGAGATCGAGTTATAATTCAGTCAGACTTGTGTGCAGACAAGTTGCGTGAAGAAAACAGTTGTTAGTGTTGTGCTTACAAAAAAAGGTTGTAAGCAAAGAAGAATAACTAACAAGTGTTGTTGTTGCTTACAAAAAGGTTGTAAGCAGAGAAATGTCACGAATAAGCACATATTGTGAAAGTTATCATTGTATACGTGGAATAAGTTCGAACAGTGGCACAAAAGTTGTGCAGATAATAAAGAATTGACTTAAAATTAAACACATATTTATTTTTATTTTATTTGCAACTTACGAACTCATATTTTTAATGTTTTTAAAAGGTAAAAACGTAACAATATTGAGGATCTCTGTGTTGCTATGTACTTAACTCCATTAAAAGTCGACAGTCATACACGTACATAAGTGACGTTAGATGGGACATATGTAGGCTAAGTAAACCATTAGGGATTATTACAAAAACTGTCCTGGATTGAAATCCTCAAGACCAAACACGTGTTGGATTCATTATAATAATTAAAAGAGCAAGAATTAGTTGGAATTATAGAACGAAATAAACACAAGAGACTTGTGATAAATTTTAGGTATCTATTTGGAGGGCGCATAGAACACAAAATGGCCTGAATCCATCACGGTAATACATGTCCCCCAAATATTATATGACCATTTAACAAAATGTATGTTTTACCTGAATGGCAACACTATTTCCATATATTTTTTTTTTGCTTCCTAAGTTTGTTAGTGGAACATAGTAACATAGTATGATAAAACAAAGGCTTATTGATGTGGCCTGATAAGGGTCGCACAGCTCTTTGTGGTCGGTTTTTGCAGGATAATGAAGTTATTGTTGCCGTCAAATTGTTGTTGCTATTGCTGTTAAACTTTACCAATGAACATATTTTTAGAAAAATTCTTTAGAGAATTACAAAAAAAAAGAAACAAAAATAGAGAGAAAAAAATTTGTTGTGGTTTTTAAACAAACTAAGTTTGGCTTTCACTTCGAGTAGCATTTATAAAATAAATTGTGTGTGTTTGTAATTGTTTATAAATTTTAAAAAATCTCTTTTCTTTAATGGGTTTTAATTGAATATTTACTCATTATTAAACGTTTACTTTTAATGCTTTCAGTTAGCAAAAGGACAGAGAGACTTGGAAAACTTCTTACAAGAGATGACAATTTTTGAACCAGAGATCAGTGATGTGCTTTCAAAAAGATGAGTAGAATCGAATTATACTCATAATTTCTAATACTTATACGCATTCATACATACATACATACATAATTGGTCATTACAACCCTTCAGTCAGGATTATTGACCTAGTTTCTCACACCACTTATGTTGTGTGTGTTAATTTTATACATAAGTGGCGCATTCATACTTATTTTAATATCATGGAACCTCTACTCATATTCAATGTTTGAAGTACTCATCATATTCATACTTAACAACACGTATGATGTTGTTGATTTCGACTCTCCATAACTCAACACGAAGCACAAAATAAGTATGTTTCGCGTACGAACACTAAAATACTCACTAGAAGGTTGTGAGTTTGCTCTGTTTGCTGCTCTGTCTTTTTTGCTTATCTGTCGGGTCACTTGAATCATTTATAAGTATTTTTCTAAATGAGTAGGCTTATGAATCAAACATATTTAGAATGGTATGAGTTTGATGTCAACGTTGTATGCATACTCATTGCAATCTGTGCTTATAAATCAACGTTGTAGTGAGTACGAATGCATCAGAGTACATAGTTAAATTAAAATATTGTTGACTCACTTATATTAAAAGTTTAATGAGTGCTTATGAGCAGCGAAAAAACGATTCATTGCTGATCTCTGCGCTTAACTAAGCTTCTGCTGTTTAAAGTCTGCAAAGTCCCCTAAGGTTGGTGTCTGTACTAAAACAAAGAATCTATTAAAATAATTCCCCCTGTTCATTTAATTTTAATACGTGCCATTATATCTGGCTCAAACTGTATGAACTCTGAGTGTACGTGTGTTGTGTGTGATAAAATAATGAAAATTATTCCCAACGATTTACTAAAAAGTTAAAAAGTTTAACTTTTAAGAGGGCAAAATTTTGTGTGGTAAATAAATTTCTAAATTAAATACATAAAACCGTCTTATGCAAACAACTTATCCACTGCTGTAGACATACATACATACTCGTACATACATACTTTCATCATCTTTATAAATAATAAAATATATTCAAGGGTCAAGTGGATATTAAAACTTATGAATTACTTAGCTTTGTTGGATGCTGTTGAGCTATGCCATCATTATCGCCATTGAGACATTGGTAGGGTGTGGGGGGGGGGGGGGAAAGTTTTGTTTCTATTTTATTAGCCAATTTCTGGACTGGAGTTATTTCTTTGCTTTTTGTGCATTTCTTTTGCAAGTGCTTTTGCTTTAGTGTAAACACTCTCTCTGTCTCTCCCGCTTTAGTGTACATATTGTGGTGCTAATTGATGTTACTTTTGTGGCTAATAATCCAAAGTAATTTAACTCATATAAAATTCGCTTAACGCTTAAGAGCATTGAGTAAACTTTTGCTTCATCACCATTAACAGCAGCACTAGCACTAGTAGTAGCATTCGGATATTGTACAAAGTTCTAGTAGAATATTTATACTCGTACTCGTATATCTGCCTTGGATTATATATTATCGTCGTATATATACATATGTATATTAGGGTGTCCCTTATAAGACAAAAAAAATTTTTTTTTTTCGAATTTCGAAACGCATACCCTATAATTTTTTTATATATAGAAAATTATACCTAAATATGAAATTTTACTCTTCTATCATGATTGTAACCCGTGGCGACTAAGGCAAGAAGTTTTACTTAATACAGTAAATGAGAACAATGAAAAAATGAAAAGATGCATTAAGAATATTTTATTATAAATATTTTAATATTCCAAATTATATGGGATAACTTCTTTTTAAAGCGTTTTTTCTGCAGTCTGGATACAGGTTTCTGTGTTCCTCAACACAGCGCAACAAAAATTGTTTTGGCTCTTCATCAGCAGTAATAAGTCCGTGAAAATCTTCCACAAGTTTGACTGCTCTTTCAGCAGCATCGTTTACCACTCGTAAAAGACTTACTTTTCGTTTGGCTTCCAGAAATGCAGCGTTGTTTATCCAAGACGCCACATTTGTGCGAAAAAACTATCATCGATCTGTAATCTTGCAAGAAATACTTTGCTTTTATCTGATACAAAGCAATCAAGTGTTTTAGCTGAAATAAAGAAAGGTTGTAATAAAAGTTGTTATAAAATCATTCAGTACTAATTTTTCAAAAAATATGATTTAACACAAAGATAACATTAAAAAAAATAAATTTGACTCACCAAACAACGATCCTGACATTTCATCGCTGTTTGGAATATATCGTTTGTTAAAATCCGATATTTCCTCCCTGTTTAAGTTAACAACCATATTTGTTTTTGTTTTTTCATCCACTTCGTCATCAAAAAGTGATAAAATGACTGCCTCTTCACTTAAATACCATAAGTGCTTACAAAACTTACTTAGAGCAGCATTCGAAATTGTTTCGTCTATTTCATTATAGCCTTTGACTGCTTTCAAAAAACCCAAATCCTGATTAGGTGCTTTTACAGCTTCTGTACACTCGAGCCATGGCTTTACGTAAATTATCGCAACAAATAAGCAAATGTCCTGCAGAGCACTTTTATCATTTGCATCTATGTTGATCTGGGACTGGAGCAAACATATTTTTAATGAATAAATGGCTCTGGCCATCCATCGTGCTTGGTGTAAGCCTCCGGGGGGCTTGATTTTTATTTTCTTTTCTGGATCGCCATTCAAAAATACAACGCAGAGTTCTACTAATTCACGATAATCTTCTCTTATAAAAGTTTTTCCCAATGCCGCTTTGTAATACCTTAAGATGGATAAAATTTGTTCATCAGGAATGTGCTTTCTAACGAAATCGATGCATGGTTCAATCTTATTCGAATCTATATTTTTCCAATTGTCTCTAGTTTTTTTAAAAAGTGGTATTTCTGGAGATCGAACATTTTGCTTAATTTTGGCTTCAAATACACTTTTAAGCACTAACTCATAAATATGATGACGACAAGCGAAAAGCACCAGGTCTCTGCCCAAACTTTTCTCCAAAAGAGCACAAGCGCCATTAAAACGGCCAGTGTTCGTTGATGTTGTATCACAACAGATTATTTGCACCTTGTCAATGAGATTCCAGTCATATAGAGCTGTTCTAATAGCTGTTTCTTGGTGTTTACCAGACGAACTCTCCAATTTTGGTACTGCAAGAAGTTGTTCCTTGTCGCTATAAGAAATTATAATTGGCAACCTCTCCTCTTTGGAGCTTCTCACGTCTAAGCCGGGTAAAAGTTTGCCATCCCAATGGACGGTTATGATATCAGGTACGTTGTTCTTAAAGTCACTTTTTATAGTTTCTGCACGTGATTTTCTCATTTGTGTACGAATTCGCTGAATGGAAGATTTATTTATTGCAAAATCGTCGCATTTCAGATCCAGTGCCTCTAGGATAGCCTGAATAATATAGACAGAATCTCTTATACTTAGCTGGCACCTGTCTAAAACTGCGACTACCTTTGGTGTTATCAGATTTTTTCTTCCTCTTTTTGAACTGTCGCTCTGCAAACTTGTGCTTGCCTCTGGCTGGATTTCGTCGTCGTGGGAATATTGTGAATCTTCGGTATCAGAATTTAATATTTCTTCCACGTCTAAAACTTGTCTGCATTCAGCATATGATGTAGAAGTCGATGCAACTTCCGAAAATTCTTGTTGCCTTAATTTTCTTGTTTCTTCGAGTAATAACCTTTTTCTAGATCTTTCCTCTTTGTCTGCCAAGTTTTTATCTATGCCAGCAAAGCAACCCGGTCTACCCGGCTCTCTCTGTAGCTTCAAAAATGCTTTATCCTCTTCTATTTTGATAATTTGAAGGGCATCAGCATGAGCAATATCAAATAGGTTATCAAAATCACTTTCAAAATTACTTTCACGGGTCCTATAAATATCGAGACTTTTCTTACAATTTTTTTTTCAACTTTTTCCAAAGTGTATATTTATCTAAAAGCTTCTTGACACAGTTCGGAATTGCCTTTGTAGGAATTCTTGCCTTCTCCCAAAAAATTACACATTCTCTAATTACTAGATTTGCACTTTCTCTAAGATCGAGCTTGACTTCGCGCATATTGTAAAAAAGCACAGCGAGAACTTGTCTATTAGATGGTAGTTTAGCACCATTAATTTGATGACAAGGCATTCCGATGAGAAAAATTTTTTGTTTTCCACTTCGTAATTCGACGGACATTTTTTTAGTTAAGGCACCGAACTTTATAAAACACACTATTGAAATTGAAAATTGCCACCGAAAACAAGACATTAATTTGACAGTTGAGCAAAAAGGGGAATCACCTTTTTAGATAAACAAATATATATGAATATATATATATGCATATACTTATGACACTAAATTAAATCGCAAGTCGCCACGGTTTACCATTCTTATATCAATGTAAAATTTTTTCTGGTGGCTTCTTAGATTATTTAGAAACTTTTTAGCGGGTATGCGCAAAAAAAAAAACGTCCAAAAATAAGGGACACCCTAATGTATATGCAGTAGACTCCCTTAGCTCGTAAAGTATGTTTTGGGAAGTCTTGAGCCCCATACAAATTACAACAGCTACATCATCATCAGCATCATCATTACCGTCATTATAATTTGTATACAGACTTATAAAATATATTAACAGCAGTGGTAAGGTGAATAGAAAGGCTTTGTTTGAAGAATTACAATTTGTTAGGGATTCGGACAGCCAAAGATGCTCTAGAAAATGCTTCTAGAAGTTCGAATTTGTAGCCACAAATGTGGATTATAGCCATTCGTATAGAAGATCAGCTTATTATTCGATTATAAAACTAAAATTCGTAATTAAACCGCTTTCGAAAAATTAACGTCAGAGTACGTTTACTTTTCTCTAAGAAACACAAAATCAGGGCTAATTTGGGCACAAATTTAATATCGAAGTCTTTGTAGAGAGCAACACGGTATGAAAGGTAAGTGAGCAATACAGTGGTCTTAGCGACCACCAAACCATAGGCTAATTTGTAGTATGTTGATCTATAAGAAGCGAGCCCATAGTTCAAATACCAGCTCAAACAACTCGAAGAAAACGAAACAAAAAAATCTTTCTTTGGCCTCTCAGCAGTCTTCTGGAAAAAAGCAAAATTGCTATGAAAAGTTCCTCGAAAGTCTGTCGTTCGGAGTCCACTCATGAATAAAATTAACATCCACAATATGGGTGGTGTGAGCAGCTAGGTTGTAATCCTGACTAAAGAGTTGCAATGACCAATTAAGTAAGAAAGTAAGGAGAGTGTTCTGCGGAAGGGGGGAGTGCATCGCAAAGGCACTATTTTCCAAAAAAGTCTCCAGTTTCTTGCGTACGCTGACGACATTGTCGTCATAGGACGTACCAAACGAGATGTTACTGCTGCCTTTTGTGCTATCGAACGGAAGTCTACTAAGATGGGTAAATGAGTGCAAAACGTAGTATATATATGTGGGCAATTTCGTGTCAAGTGACCCAATTTTTAAAATCGATGTCTTCCGATTTGGATGAAATTTGCACCAAGGTTAGTACTATTGGATAGTTGGCCAGACACAAATTTTCAGCTTTATCAGTCAAGAACTGTCGGAGTTAGAGGGGGTCAAAGTTGGACATTTTGGTCATACAGGGTTTTTTTAAAATGTGTGTAACTTTTCACCTATTGGTCCTAGCAAAAATTTTCCAAAGGATATTAGATAGCTATTTCTTCAATCTTTCCAAAAATAATTTTTTTAATTTAAAAAAAAATTTTTTTTTTATTTTTTTTTAAAAATTAATTTTTTTTTTTAATTTTTTTTCAATTTGGGCCCTTTTTTTTTTTTTTTTTTTTTGCTTAAAAGAAAGCTTATAAAATTTTCTTTAAGACCTTCATAATCGCTGAATGGGATGCGAGTGGGATATCTATCAAAAAAATTATTTTTTAACTCAAGAATAAGATTTTTCAATATTTGGCACATGTACCATTTTCATTTTCCCCCATTTTTTTCGAAATGGAGTTTTTTTTTATTTTTCCTCAAAAGAAAACTTAAACCATTTCCTTTAAGATCTTTGTGGGCACTTAGTAGCAAGAGCCATATCTATAAAAAAAATATTTTAACTCAAAATCCAAAGTTTTTAAATTTTACCATATGCACTATATTTTTTTTTTAATGGATGTTTTTTTTGCTCAAAGAAAGCTTAGTTCTTTTCCTTTAAGAGCTTTGTGGTTACTTAAAGAGATGCGAGTGGACCAATAGGTGAAAAGTTACACACATTTTAAAAAAACCCTGTATGACCAAAATGTCCAACTTTGACCCCCTCTAACTCCGACAGTTCTTGACTGATAAAGCTGAAAATTTGTGTCTGGCCAACTATCCAATAGTACTAACCTTGGTGCAAATTTCATCCAAATCGGAAGACATCGATTTTAAAAATTGGGTCACTTGACACGAAATTGTCCATGTATATATGTTATAAGTAGAGAATTGGATCATATTACGGCCGGTAACTATAGTTTCGATATAGTCAAGGAATTTATTTATCTTGGCTCCGCCGTTACCACCAAAAATGATGTCAGACTGGAGATCAAGTGCAGGATCACTCTTGCCAACAGGTGCTACAATGGTGTCAATAGGCAGTTGAGTAGCAGAGAGCTCTCTCGTATGACAAAACTAATACTCTAAAAGACGCTCATCCTCCCCATGATTCTTTATGGCGCAGAGGCATGGACATGGATTAAGCACTGATGCAGCAGCCTTGAGAGCATTCGAGAGAAAAGTCCTACGTAAGATCTTCTGTCCAGTAAGAGTTGGCGATGATTTCCGCATCCAATCCAATAGTGAGCTGTATGAGCTCCTTAACGATATAGACGTTGTGCAGCATATTAACATCCAGTAGCTGAGCTGACACTGCCATATCGTTCGAATGGAGGAGGATTCTCCGGCGAGACGGGTATTTGATGCGGGGATTTACAGAAGTCGGCGAAGAGGACGACCTTGCTGGCGTTGGAAGGATCAAATCGAGGATGTCCTGTCATCGATTGGTGTGACCATCTGGCGTAGGCGCGCAAGAAGCAAAGGCGCCTGGAAGAATGTGTTAAGGCAAGTCGAAATTCGTTAATCGCTTTGGAATGGCCAATTAACCCTTTCATGCCCGTTGTTGCCTATAGGCAACATTGTACATATTTGCTCATAAATTCCATTATTTAAAATTTTTGTAAAAGATTTCTTTTTTGCAAACAAGATTGATTGAAAACACGTATTCTAAAAAAAAAAATAAATGAGTTATCACTTCTGGTGTCCAGTTAATCGGTATTTGAATTTGCGTAGGTACATGCCAATGACAAAGTGAAAAAATATAAATTTTTCAAACTTAGAAAATAACGGTAAATTTTTGAATTTTTTTCATAAAAAGTGTGTGAGTAATTAAAAAGCAGGTAAGAGAAAAATTATAAACAAAAATAGTGGAAAATATGTTTTTAGTTTTATTCCAGTATTTTTTCAAACTCCATAATGTATAAAATTTACATTAAACTTTTTCAGTATTAGGTATGCGTCCAAAAGGCTTGTCTCAAAAAGAAATACAAAGAATGGTGGAATTTGACTGGAATGAGTCTGAGGATGATGATGATGGTGACAGCGGGGAAGAAGAGGAAAAAAATATTATTAAAGAGAATCTTGAGAATATATAAAGAATAGAACGTATTGAGAGTAAAATGGTGGATAGAGAAATTGAAATCGAAGCAGAAGAAGTCTCACAACCATCAGATTCGTTACCATCAGCACCTACCAAAGGAAAATACGTAGCTGATACACCAAAAGCCGTACGTTTTGACGATAAATGTCATTGGTTAGCAAAAGGCTGATGTAGACTATGCAAAACCGGAATTCCAAGATCCAAATGTGCTTCGGGTAATGTACATTTGTGCTCAAGTCCACAAAAAAACTGTTTTCTTTTATATCATAATAAATTAGAATGAAAATAATTTAAAAATTATGAATATATAAAAATAAGTCTTTCATTAAAAATTTTTCACTACTGCCCAATGTTGCCTGTAGGCAACATTTTATAACGGTAAAACCAGAATACGTAGGACTCTGAATGTAATATCACTTCATATTTATGCCTTGACTAATAAACACATGTCCTTTAAAAAAATTTAGCTCGAGCCGAAAAAATTCGGTCATGAAAGGGTTAAGTAAGTATGTAAGTAAGTAAGACCACTAAACCATAATATCTTCGATAGGAGGCGAATGACGTTTACTACTATTGCGTGAAAAGGAAACCTTCCACGTCTAGGCTAGAAAAAATTGGATGTAGAAGCCTTTATAGAAGACTTTTCTTATTTCAGACCGCAGGCAATTAAAAAGAAGATAGCCTCCTCTTCATAATGGTCAATAAGGCCTCGGCAGATGTAGTCATAAAATATTTTATGCCTTTGTGTACGCCGTTAATATCACTACGAAGTTCCTAGCAGGGTGGCAGGAACAGAAAATGTCAAAATTTTTCTCTTTAAAAAATAAAAAGGTTACCCTTTTCCATTTCTCATCACTTACTCATGTCTGTAATATCTAAAGCAGAAAGTTTTTTGGGAAAAAAAGAAAGAAAAGAACGCTTTTGCACACACAAAATGCAAATTGTTTGACTTTCGAACTCATTAAAATAATTTCACGCTGACCAAACAGCTGTCAGAGTACGAAAACCGACAGAGAGAAAGGGGGGGGGGGGGGCAATAGACAGGAAAAATCCATGGCATACAGCATACAACTTATGGACTTTAAGCTTTTACTTGTAGAATAAGATATAACAGTTCCTGTGTGTTCTTATGGCATATCCATCCTTACATACATACATACTCCCAAACATTAACTAACTCGAGGGTAAAGTGAAAAATATATGCCCAACCAACCATTCCAACTCATGCTGAAGGACTTTCTTGTTCTTTTTTTTTTTGCGCTTTAAATGCAAACAAAAGTTACAGGGTACCAAAACAAAAAAAAACCCAAAAAAAGGACAAAATTTAAATAGAAAAAAAAGTGCTCCTGAAAAGTCCGTACTCGTCGTACTCGTGCTCGTACTTATTGCATGCAATTAAAGTTTTTCACTTTATTCTACTTTTTTTCTTCAAAGTTTTTTTTTTGTTTTTTTGTGCTGTTCTCCTTGTGTTTTATAGTTTCATGTTCTTTTGGCTTTTAGGGTTTTGTTCTCTCTATTATTATAATTTTTTTTCGTACTTTTTTTCATTTTGTTTTTACGTACTTTTTTTTTTTTAATAAAAAGTGACCTCAAACTCAGCTTAAAATGAAAATTTTATTTCTTTTTTTTTTTTTTTTGTTTTTTCAACTTCTTGTTAAGAATTTATGTTTTAGATTTATTAAAAGCGTTTTTATTTTATTTTTCATATTTTTTTTTGTGTTTCATTTTATCAAACAATTCTTGTTTTAATCCCTTTGGTGTCATATTTCCATATCTTGAAGTTTGATTTCCTCAAGATGAGGCCATTGGAGTTGAGTTCGCAAAGGAATGACTAAAGAGATGGCCGTAATAGCAGAGTATGATAAGAAAACTCTTTCCATCTCTTTTGAATAATTCTTTGTGTGATTAAACAAGTGTTTATTCATAATTTATAATCTATAATGTTCAAAACAGTGGGACAAAATTGAAAATATTTTGCAATTAATGTACGATTTTTATTATCAATTAAGTAAAAATTCGATCAACATGGCCCGATAACGATCGCCATTGACTGTAACGGCCACTCCTTGCTCATTTTCGAAGAAAAATGGCCCAATTATGGCTCTGGACCAAAATCCGCACCAAAAAGTGACTCGTATTGGGTGCGTCGGCTTTTCAATGTATGCGTGCGGGTTTTCTGTGCCCCAAATGCGACAATTTTGCTTGTTTACATACCCGCCAAGATCAAAATGAGCTTCATCTGAAAAGATGATTTTTTTTTGCCAAAATCGGCATCTTCTGTAAGTCGATCGCAGGCCCACTTAGCGAAGCGAAAACGCGTTGGATGGTTGATTGGCTTCAACTCCTGAACCAATTGGACTTTGTATGGCGTCATACCAAGGTCTTTATGCAAAAATCGTCTCAATGATGTCTCCGAAATGTTCAATTGTTGAGAACGACGGTGAATTGATGTTGATGGCACTTCACGCACACTTTCTGCCACAGCAGCAATATTCTCGGGTGTACGCACTGTTTTTGGCTTTTCACGCTTTGGTTTATCGATGAGGATGCCAAAAAAATATTTCTTCGGTGACTTCCTCTCAGCGCATTTCTGGCAAATTGTCATGAAAAAGTTTCTCAAAAAATCTGTCGTTCGGAGTCGACTTTAAACTGTAGGTCCCGCCACTCATGTATTAAATTAACACACACAACATAAGTGGTGTGAGAAACCAGGTCAATAATCCTGACTCAAGGGTTGTAATGTCCAGTTATGTATGTATGTATGTATGTAAGATGAAGCATAGCGAGGTTGGATGGCAATTTAGCAGCATAGGCAGTGAATTGAGAGCCGCTCAAAAACACAAATTCCACGCGAAAAGGGGTCACAGGTTGGAACGTAGGAATGAACTTGATAAAACGTTGCTCTTTGTTAGCGTTAACAGATCAGAATGTCTCGATCAGCATATACACCTCGAAAACTACAAATTCAATGACTATGAAAAAAAAAATTCGTTTACTTAGATCCAACAAAAATAACACTCTCAGCTTCAAGAACTCTTTCTTGAAGAATGAAATTGAAATTCTTTAAAGCACACAACATGCTCATCCCACTGTATGACAATGTTCAAGTAGTTACCTTGTATTTTATGAAAGGCCCGAGTTCAAATCCCAGGTCAGCTATCAAAACGAAAATATGAAAAAATATTTATTCGGCGACTTCCTTTTAGCAGATTTCTGGCAAAAACTCTGAGAGTAAAAATTGCCATAAAAAGCTTCTCAAAAAATCTGTCGTTCGGAGTCGACGTTAAACTGTAGGTCCCCCCACTCATGTATAAAATTAACGCACACAACACGAGTGGTGTGAGAAGCTAGGACGTTGTACAATGGGTCAATTCGACCTCCGGGTACTGTACTTGTCACAGTTGACAAGTACACGTCCTCTAATCTAACCTAACCTAACCTACCTTGTATTCATGGAATGGAAGTTGATGCTCTAGTTTTTGAGCCATATAAGGAAATCTCGATAAATGCAATAGAAATAGCTGGCGCTGTATTTTACTTCAAGTCGAAACTGATCATGGCAATTTTATTTCACTCCTAGACTTTTTGCCAGAAATCTGCTGAGATGTAGTAATCGAAGAAATATTGATTTCATATTTTTGTTGGAGATGTTTGACTTGGTGTTTGAACCAAGGCCTCACGTCTAGTAAGCCAACGCACTATCTACTAGACTATGGAGAAAGTACAGTATTGCCAAAACTAAATGATAATTTAAAAAAAAAAAAAAAATTATTAAAATTTTATTTTTATTTTTTTATTTATTTATATCCTTATTATTGAAAAACACAAACTTAAGGAATTTAGAATTTAAAAACAAAAAAGTTAGAATTCAAAAAACATTGTAAGTCGCAAATATGAGCGGACAAAACTAAAGCACCCCCAATTAAGGTGCACAAAAACTATTGAAATCAATATTTCGTTGCGAGTCCTTTATTCTGAATGACACACGCACATCTTTTAGGCATAGGGGACATTAAATTATTAATTATTTCAGGAGATATTGCTTCCCAGGCTATTTTTGCGGCTTCAAATAAATCTTCTTTGGTTTTGCAATTTTGTGGGTTGATTTTTAAGTTAATGATTGGATTGGAGAGCTGGCTTATCAAGGCATCAATTGAGTGCAAAATATTCAATCAATAGATCAATTATTTCTAGGCTAATTTAAAAGTTTTTACAGACTGGTCGCACATCTCCTACTCATTCTGGAGGAAGGTCACGTGAAACCTTGCGACATGAAGACTCCTTAATTAAAAGGACAATCCAAAATGATCCTACAGCATCTTCTAGTCACGTACGAAACCGCTTAGATTTAAAAATAACCGAAAGAACGATTTCCAGAAGGGCGGTAGAGGCCGGATTATTCAGTCGACGACCAGCAAAATACCTTTGATATCGCCAAACTTAAATTCGCCAAGACCCATCTCAACTGGAGTGTCCAAAAATGGATGAATGTGCTGTTTTCTGACGAATCTAAGTTTAAATTAAAGGATCCTAAATGTACTGAGGGGGTGCTTTAGTTTTGGCCAATGCTGTATTTATTGTCTTGATTTAATTGCCATTTATTTTTCCATCGTAACCCACTGTACTTTGTATGTGTGTGTGTGTGTGTGTGTGTGTGTATAAAGCACAACAAAATTTTCTTATGCTTGTTTCACTTGGAGGCTTAAGTTTTTCTTTTGCTTTGTTTTCCATCGTCTTAATTTTTCTTTATCCTTTTCATTTTATTTCATTTTCTGTTTTTTTATTTATATTTCCCCTTTTCGTAGTACATTGTAATCTGTTGAGAAATATCAGTTTTGAAAAGTTAAGAAAAAAAAAATTATAAAAAAACAAAAAGAAAAAAAAGAAAAAAACTTGCAATATCTTGTCAAACATTAATTCTTTTTCTTGTTTTATTTACTCTGCTGTGTAGTTGCTTTCTTTAAGGCAAGCACCAGCAACAGTACCAGCCCTGGTACCCAGTATTACAAAGAAAAAAAGTCATTTGAAAGTTTTATTACTTCTTTGCCTCTTATCATCTTTCTAGGGAGGTTTTCTTTATTATTATTGTCATGTACACAATAATTTCTTTTCATAACAATAGGAAATAATAAGAAAAGAAAAGAAAAAAAATCAAAAAAAAATAAATTTTTTATTAAAAAAAAATTTAAAAAAGAAAACCAAACAAGAAAACACTGTGTATAGATGAACCACTCACACACACTCACTACCAGTTGCAAAATGACAAAAATGCAATACCAGCTTTAAGCATTTCCTTACAACAATGGAATAGTCGCGCATACAATGTTGCAACATCGCTTTATGAGTTGAGCTGCAAGTTAAGCTGCAAGAGAACTTAAGGGACAACAATTAAGTTTTCTTCTTCTCGACTACAATGAGATTGTTTTTTAAGGTACTTTTACTACTTGAAAGTGTACTTAAAGTACTGCCATGACAGTCAACTTTCCATCACTCCGCAATCGTTTTTAAATCAAAAACTATTTTCTTTCATCGAAACAATGTTTAGTGGGAGAGTGAATAGAGCATGAGTACGGACATAAGCAGAGATTTTTTGAAAATAAATTTTTTAATAAATTTTTAAGACTGTCTGAGGGCCCCTAGATTCTTTTTTTTTTATGAAACCAGCACTCAGGTGATGGCCTCTACTCATGCAGTGCATTGTGCAGGTTTTTTAGGAAAGGTGGAAAGGGGAAAGATGCGAACGGCAAGGAAACGAGTTGCTGCTAGGTGACTATAAAATGGCCAGTGCTATACATACCTTCACCATTAGACAGTCTACAGGCAATCGTCCCCAAGAAGCCCGCAGTATCTCACACCACTTATGTTGTGTGTGTTAATTTTATACATAAGTGGCGGGACCTACAGTTTAAAGTCGACTCCGAACGACAGATTTTTTGAGAAACTGAGAAGAAATCGCCGAAAAATTACTTTTTGTATTTTTTTTATTTTTTGATGTCTGGCCTGGGACTCGAACCCTGGCTTTACGTCTAATAAGCCAGCACACTGCCTACTAGACCACGGCGATTCTCATTGAAATTTGCTACACCTCATCTGTACCTAACCTTTACAAGGGATTTCACAGTATAATTTCAAGCAGGAAAGTCTGGAATTCCCTCAACTCTGAGTAAACGTCTGTGCAGATTACATAGACCGTTCTAAACTTGGGAATATTGAATTTTCTTTAGAGACTTTGATCTTGAGGCACCTCTGCGCTACCTTGACTATTGTAGTACATTATATACCGAGTTTATGGCCATAAATTATGTTGTGAAGTTAATATTTAGTAGAAGATCTTCTCCAATTAGCAGATCTCAGGATCTCAGATAATGGCCGATAACTATACTTTCGATATAGTCAAGGAATTTATTTATCTTGGCTCCGGCGTTACCACCAAAAATTATGTCAGTCTGGAGATCAAGCGCAGAATAATTATTGCCAACTGGTGCTACTATGGTCTCAATAGGCAATTGAGTAACAGAGACCTCTCTCGTACGACAAAACTAATACTCTGCAAGACGCTCATTCTCCCCGTGCTTTTTTATGGAGCAGAGGCATGGACTCTATTAAGCACTGATGCAACAGCCTTGAGAGTATTCGAAAGAAAAATCCTACGCAAAATCTGCGGTCTAGTGCAAGTTGGCGATGATTTTCGCATACGATCAGACATTGAGCTGTAAGAGCTCGTCAACGACATAGACGTTGTGCAGCGTATTAATATACAGCAGCTGCGTTGGCTCGGCAATGTCGTTCGAATGGAGGACGATGCTCTGGCGAGACGGGTATTTGATGCGGGGATCTGCGTAAGTCGGCGAAGAAGACGACCTGGTTTGCGTTGGAAGGACCAAATCGAGGCAGCCCTGTCATCGATTGGCGTGACCAACTGGCGAAGGCGAGCAAGTTGCAGAGGCGCCTGGAACGATGTGTTAAGGCGGGCCGAAATCCGTTAATCGGGCTAATTAAGTAAGTAAGTAAAGTAAGTAATTAAAAACTTGTAGTCACCGCAGTCTAGTAGGTAATGTGTTGGCTGATTAGGTGTGAGGCCGCGGTTCAAACCCTGGGTCAGACATCTCCAACAAAATAAAATACAAAAAAAATATTTCTTCGGCGACTTCCTCTCAGCAGATTTCTGTCAAAAACTCTGAGAGTACATAAAATTTCATGAAGAGCTTCTCAAAAAAATCTGTCGTTCGGAGTCGACTTTAAACTGTAGGTCCTGCCGCTCATGTATAAAATTAACATACACAACATAAGTGGTGTGAGAAGCTAGGTTGTAATCCTGACTAAAGGGTTGTAATGACCAATTATGTATGTATGTATCACAAACTAGTAGTCGCCGTAGTCCGTAGGGAATGTGTCAGCATATTAGACGTGAGGCCACGGTCAAATCCCAGGTCAGACATCTCCAACTAAACAGAATATGAAAAAATATTTCTTCGGCGACATCCTCTCAGCAGATTTCTGGCAAAAATTCTGAGAGTAAATAAAATTTAACTGTAGGCCCCGCCACTTATGTATAAAATTAACACACACAACATATGTGGTGTGAGAAACTAGGTAGTAATCCGGACTAAAGGACTGTAGTGACCAATTGTGTATCTTTGTATGTATTAATGGCCATAAATTGTATTACGGAATTGACAGTAAGAAAGGGATACCGCACAATTATGATTTATATCTTCTCTGATAGTCAAGCGGCCATAGACTTTAGGTTTGATCTGTTTGGCATCTACCGCGATTTCTATGATTGACCCCCAAGCCAGGTTTGTGTCAATTTCATACGGCTTCCTGATTACAAATAGACAGATTAGGTGCATGACTGCCGAGTACAAATCTGACATGAAAACACGTGAACCTTTTACGTCCATAAGGCAAAGTCGCTTATTGGCTACAGAAAAATTCTGTGGAAGAAATCTGCTGGGAGGAAGTCGCCGAAGAAATTTTTGTTTCATATTTCCATTTTGATGTTTGATTTGAGGTTTGAACCATGGCCTTACGTCTAATAAGCCGACACACTACCTGCTAGACCCTGAGTGAAATTTGCTACACCTCTTCTATACCTAACCTTTATAAGGGATACCATAGCACAACTTCAAGCAGGAAAGTCTGGGGTTCTCTCATCTTTAAAAATATTTGGAAGTTTTGAATTTTCTTTGCAGAGATTGATCTTGAACAAATGAAGACAAAACTGTGGATCACGGACAAAATTTGGTGAACATCGTATACAAATGGAATCTATGGCAGAACAAACCCTAAAGGTTGGCAATGCATTGGAGATATGCCACTATTATGTGGGAAAGCTGGTCGACGCTTTATTTTCACCTGTGCTATTAAGCACTGTGAGGAGGTTCTCCGGACAGGCACTTACGTTAAACGAAAAAGGAATTGTTGTTCGAGAAAAACTGAGACTAAAATTGATGAAGTTCATTAACGTAATCAAAGAAACAGTGGAAATAATAGAGGAAATCCATTATGGAAGCACAGCTCTTGTGAAAGAAAGGCGAAAGAGCAGCCATATTATACTGCAGTTCTCAGGAGAGCGGTACTGATGATGGAGGTGATTCACCAATATTTTAAAACACAAAAAAAAAACTTGTTTCTCATTTAACAAAATTTATTTCCAATTGACTTTGACAAATTAACCGCCTGAGAATTTTGTTTTGAGAGGTCGCTGTCATGTTACCCCTTTTTTCGTTTCGTTCACTAAATAAGTATTTAAACGGAAAACAAAAGTTCCAATTAAAAAATAAAACTGAACGTATAAATATTCATTTCTTAACGTGCTTCTTCTCTCTTCTTTTCTGTTTTTGTTTTTTTTAGCAATTGACATACAAAACATTATTTTTTTTTTGGGGGTTTTAAATTTACATGCCACTGTTTTTCTCAGAGTTGTGGTGTCCAACAACTTTGTTTGTGCTGCAGACACACACACACACAATACAACAAAGAAGCAACACAGAAATGAAGATCATAAATTAGTTTTCATTGAAATTTTCACACATCCTTTTATGCCAAATTAAATGTGATTAATTGACATAATGATACAAAATTACCCCGAAAAAAAAAAATACTTGCAACGTCCGATTGCAAGAGCCAAAAAAAGAAGCAAAAACAAACTAAGAAGGCAAAACAGCAAAACGGCAAAACGGCAGTCAGTAACAATTGAAAAATGGTGTACACATGTTGTAGATGTTGCAAAGGAAACTAAAAAGACGTGGATTTTTGTTTCATTTTTCTTTGATTCTTGTCTCCGATACAACCAGTCTGCCTGACTGCCTGGCTGTCTGCCTGCCTGCCTGCCTGCCTACTATCCTGCCAACCATTCAGCCAGTGAGGCTGGCAGTTAGCTACAGCTACAGCTACAGCCACTTTGGGTTGTCTCATCAGCACGCTTAACTTGGCTTTTTTATCAATGATTTACGGCTGGCAGCAGGAGCTGTGGTGCAATACAAGCAATCAACTCCAGTCAATCGTTATAGAATTTCAGTTTTGGCTGCCTTTTCTTTTTGGCTGCCACAAACCTCTTTCTAAGTGCTACTCTGCTCGTTGTCGTATATTTTCGTTTTATAATTTGCACTACAGAGCAGCAGCAATATTGGCAGTTGTGGCATTTTAGTGGCAAAACAAGTTCGAATTGCGTTTAGTAATGTGACTCAATTGCACAAAGAATTTTACATTTTATATGTTGCTTTGCAAATTGAAATCTTGCCTTGCTTGCCTGCTACACACACATGCCGCAGCACAACGCTTACAATTTTATTTTATGTCAGCAGTTTCGCCACCAACACTTGCACTGCCATTACATACTCACCACAACCACTGGCTATAACACCATTGCTGCCAGCTCCACTAGTAGGAGCACTGTTAAGCAACAAGCCAGCCTTAACAAACTTGCATCAATGAATTGAGAATTGAATTGAATCTTGGTGCGAATTTATACTTTTTGTGGGTCCTTCCATTCCGAAACGTTACAAACTAACGAACGGAAAGAAAGAAAGCACGTTTGCTTGCTGTCTACCATACGTGTACGAGTCTTTTGGTGGAGACTTAAACGTGAGTCTCCCTCAGCGGCATTTTACTAATAAATTTCTCTAATCTGACACGATCTCTAAAGTTGATCAGTGTTGCCAATGCCTAAGTGACTTTTAGCCACCAGTTAGTTGTTTCGTTGCTACCAAGAGAATCTTTTTTTGCTTTACGATTTTCGTTTATAATTGTTTTCTTTTGTAGGTTAATACAGTGAAGACTCGAAAAGATGACAGATTAACATAAGATTTTGGACAAGAATTTTTGAAAGTTGTTATCCAACTATGCAGACTTTACATTGTACATGCTTCAGAGATCAGCAACGAGTATTCAAAACGATGAGTAGATTCGAGTCATACTTATTATTTCTGAGACTTATACGCATTCATACTTATTTTAATATGATACTCATACTACTCATATTCAAAGTTGGAAGTACTCGTCGTATTCATACTTAACAATACGCATGATGTTATTGACTTCGACTCGTCTCTACTTAACATTTACACGAAGCACACTTATTTTGTGATTCGCGTACGAACACTACTATACTCACAAGAAGATTGTGTGTATGCTTTGCTTGTTGTCTTTGTCTTTCCTTTCTTCTTTGTTTGTATATGCAACAATAACAAAGGCTGTAAATTTTGATGAATGATTCGAGCCACTCGAATCACTTATAAGTATTATAAGTATTCTTCGAAATTTATGAGTCAGAATGAGTAGGCGTATGAATCAAACACATTTCGAATGTTGTGAGTTTGATGTCAACGTTGTACTCATACTCATTGTAACCTATACTTATAAATCAATGCTGTAGCGAGTACGAATGAATCGGAGTAGTTGAATTTCAATTCTGTTGATTCACTCATACTCAAAATTGCATGAGTGCTTATGAGTAGCGGAAAAACGATTCATTGCTGATCTCTGACATGCATACATAATTCGTCATTACAAGCCTTCAGTCAGGATTATGACCTAGTTTCTCCCACCACTTATGTTGAGTGCATTAATTTGTATACATAAGTGGCGGGACCTACAGTTTAAAGTTGACTGCGAACGACATATTTTTGAGAAACTTTTCATAGCAATTTTATTTACTCTCAGAGTTTTTGCCAGAAATCTGCTGAGAGGAAGTCGCCGTAGAAATATTTTTTCAAACTTCATTTTGTTGGAGTTGTCTGACATGGGGTTTGAATCGTGGCGTCACGTCTAATAAGCCAACACACTACCTACTAGACTACGGCGACTAAATGCAGACTTTAAACAGTTTATTTTGGGCTTAAGTAGAAACCTCGATTTTCTAAGGAGGAGGTTTGTTGGTAATTCAACTGGAGTCTCATATCAAACATTTACTTTGGCTTAGCTTTTCGTTTCTGACAGTGCCACAAGGATATAATGATTGTTTTTGGATTGAAATTCACCAAAATAGGCATTTTAATCAACACCTTGGTTGTGTTTTTATTAAACCCCGCTTTCATGATGCAGGGAGTGTATATCAGAGATCAGCAATGAATCGTTTTTTCGCTGCTCATAAGCACTCATGAAATTTTGAATATAAGTAAGTCAATAATATTGAAATTTTACTATGTACTCTGATTCATTCATACTCACTACAACCGTTAATTTATAAGTACATGATGCAATGAGTATGCGTACAACATTGACATCAAACTCATACCATTCGAAATATGCAGGATTCATAAGCCTACTCATTTAAATTCATAACTTAAGAAAATTGCTTATAATACTTGTGATTGAGTGAGTATTTTAGTGTTCGTACTCGAATCATACTTATTTTGTGATTCGTGTTTTGTGTTACGGAGAATCGAAATCATCAGCAACATCATACGTGCTGTTAAGTATGAATATGATGAGTACTTCAAACTTTGAATATGAGTAGAGGTTCCATGACATTAAAATAAGTATGAATGCGTATAAGTATCAGAAATTATGAGTATGATTGGATTCTACTCATCTTTTTGAATACACATTGCTGATCTCTGGTGTACATTAGCGTTTAAAATTCAAAGCTATTTAGAATTTGAAACTCAAAACTCTGTTGTAGTGATAGTCATAAAAATCTATCTCGAGCAGCCTTTTGTCAATATCGAGATTAAAACACAGCAGGGTACGGATAGAAGCAGTTTAGAACATTTGCTGCGTTGATTGCACAACCACGTTGCACCTGCTATGACGTTCGTTGGCGAATTGCTATTATTATTCCGGAAGGATCATACTCAGCGTTTTTCCTGCTTAGATTGTTTAGAGGGCGATTGAAAATGCTTAATTTTTTTCGAAGATCAAGAACCGTGAGTAATATTTTCTTTTTATTTGGACATGGACTATTCGGATTTGTAATCCACTTTCATACACTCTACACCACGTCACTTTTCTTATGCTTTCTGAATGTAAAACCTTCATTTTATTGGGTTGTTTGGAAAGTAATTTCGTTTTTTTTGTGAAAATGAAAGACAGTTTTCGTATAATAAACAAATACTTGATAAAATTATATTGAATTTGATAAATTTAACCTCAATCCGATCTCACCACGTGTTGTTATTTGCGGGTTCGCATCAACTAATGCCTTTATCGCGTCTTTATCAGCTTCAAGCAGCCTTCCCGAACGTGGTGCATCTTCGACATTAAAATTGCCGGATCGAAATTTAGCGAACCAGTTCTGGCACTGGCATACTGTCAACACACCCTCTCCATACACATAGGTCAATTTTTTCTGGCTTGAATAGCATTTTTATCCTTTCTATAGTAAAACAGTAAGATATGTCGAAAATGCTGCTTATCGCTCTCCATATTTAAAAGGACACCAACCAAAAATTACTGCGTATAATTAATTGGAATTTTTCACCCACAAGCCTTACTCTATGAGCTTTCAAAGCATATAAAAATTATACGGCTTAAGTGTGAAGTTGGATGCAAAAAAATACAATTACATTCTCTCTCGGGGAAACCCAATAATTACTTTGATAGCCACGAATCCCATCATCAATCCCGATACCGTTTTTTGAGCTCAAAATTTAGTCGTTCTACCGGGTTATCCATTTCGTGGTTTCAAAAGTAAACGTAAATAAAACACATATAAAATATTTTTTTCATGATATTTCTTTTTTTTATTGTAAAGTTTGAACATTGACATTATGTGTGAAACACTACATCATTTAAATGACCTCCAAGCGAAGTGTTGCAAGCATTGATTCTTTTGAGGTAATTTTCGACCACTTTTTGACACATATTGGGCGGTATCTCAGCCATAACTTGACGAATGTTGGTTTTTAAGTGCTCAAGAGTTGAAGGTTTATCTGCATAAATACGGTCTTTTGCGTAGCCCCACAAAAAAAGTCTAATGGTGTCAAATCGCATGATCTTGGTGGCCAGTTGATATCGCCACGACGAGAAATTACGCGGCCAGGAAATGTCTCTTGCAATAAAGCAATATTCGCTCGGGTTGTGTGGCATGTGGCACCGTCTTGTTGAAACCACATATTCTCCAAGTCGTATTCTTCAATAGCAGGTAAAAAAAGTCGGTTATCATATGACCATAACGCTCCGAATTGACGGTGACAGTCGTTCCATCGTCGTTTTAGAAGAAGTAAGGTCCAATCACACCTTCGGACCAAAGAGCGCACCAAACAGTGATTTTTCCTAGATGTAATGGCCTCTCTTCAATTACTTGAGGACTCTCAGAACCCCAAATACGACAATTTTGTCTATTAACATACCCACCGAGTGTGAAATGTGCTTCATCGCTGAAGAAGATTTTGTTCGATACGTGGCTGTGGCAGAATCACCATTTTTGTAGTAGGTTTTGATAATTTGTATGCGTTGTGTGATAGTTAAGCGATCCATTTTCGTCAATGTCAGACTTTCAACTGAAAAGAAAAAAATTGGTTTCACAACTTAGTTTGACAGATGTCGAATTCCAATCCCATACTTTTGAAACCACGAAATGGCAGCTCTTATCATAGTCCTTGTAGCACAAAATTTCTAATTTTCCTGCAAATTTATTCAGAACTCTCTTGCTACGTACATACGTACATAATTGGTCATTACAACCCTTCTGTTAGGCTTACGACCTTACACCGTTCATGTTGTGTGTGTTAATTTTATACATCAGTGGCGGTACCTAGAGTTTAAAGTCGGCTCCGAACTACAAATTTTTTTTGAGAAACTTTTCATGGCAATTTTATTTCTCTCTGCTGAGAAGAAGTCGCCGAAGAAATATTTTGCATTTTTCATATTTTTATGTCTGATTTGGGATTTGAACCCAAGCCGTAAAGCCTACGTGTAATAAGCCAACACACTACCTCCTTGATTACGGCGACTTGAAGTTCAATTTTATTGAGTATCCACTGTACTGTATGGTTCACCAAAGCGTGTAAATGAAATGTGAAAATCAGACTTTCTATGTGTGAGTGTGTCTTATTATTTCAATTGAATGGAAAATTATAGGAGAAAATAAAAAGAAAACAAAAACAAAATATTGTACTCGGACATGTAGTGCAACATATTAAGCCAATACGTGATTGGGGTTGGCTATAATGATGCTGATAAGATGAAAACAAAAGAAAAAAACTTACTGCTGCTAATGTAACCAGCTACCAACTTACTTAAGGCCTTTAATGCAAGTGGAAAAAAGAATTCTTATAAGAAGCCGCCTTATTACTCTTAAATACATCTTAAATATACTGCTTCTGCTGCTTCTGCTGCTGACAATGAATCCAAACCAATTCAATTCAATCCAATCCAGTCCAATCCAAATGCAAGGCAATGCAATGCAATGCCTCGTTTGGTATCGCAACGAATCGTAACGTATCAAACGTATCGTTTCGTATCGTATCGCATCATATCGTATTGTATCGCAGCCTAATATCATATCTTTGTATCGCAACACATCTTGTTATAAACTCTGCTGGCTGGTACAATCGCCCAAAAGGAAATGAGCAGAAATTCCCAACAGATTTACCAATGCTTGCTGGCTGGATGGCTGGCTGGATGGTTGACTGGTTAGCCGGCTGGATGGTTAACTGATTGACTACGCTGCAGCTACTTGTTGCTATTATAAGGCCTGCATACATGCATATATTCACATAGAGAATCGTTTTTTCTTATTCTTCTTCGGAGGTTTAACCGAAGATGTGCGATGTAATTATATTGTCCACAGCCCACATACAAATAAAATACGGACCACCTTTTACTCTCCTCTTTATTGGCATGGCCGCGTTATCGAACATAACATTGGCGATCGTAACTCAATTTGAGTGTAAGTGATGCCATAAGATTCCATAAGTGATTCTATTCCACCAGGTTTAAATTGAGTGTCGCATCATTTAAGCCAGAAATTTCCGTTCACTTGTCTTTTAACTGCTAACGGAGCATGGTGTGTGTGTCTGTCGTAAAGGAACTTTACTTTATCTTTTCTTTTCGTTTTTTTTTTATTCACTTACATTCCTTGTATGCTCTTTCCATATTAACGCTACAGGTGGTCTTTATTTTATTTCGGTTTGGCTTTTTTTCTTTTCCATTCAATTGAATTGAATTCTCCGTAAATGTATGGCATGGTGTATCCCCATACACGTTTATTATGGTCACTATTAAGAATTTATTTTATATGCATGGGGTACCATACATACGTACATATGTACATACTACTGCTGTCGATACTGTTGCTGCTGCTGCCACTCCATTCCCACAGGGTTAACGGCAAATTGTGTAATTCGAAAGGATTTGTTTATTGAATTCTAAGGATTTAAGAAATAATTTAAAAAGAAGAGGAGACTACGAGGCAGTGGGATTGGTTAACAATTTATGGAGAATTATATTAAAGGTTAGTGTGTGATAAAATTATAGGCATTACAGTTTACTCGTTACATATTGTTACGTTTTTATCTTTTAAAAGCGTTTAATGAGTTTATGAGTTCGTAGATTGCAAGTAAAATAAAAATAAATTCGTGTTTAGTTTTAATTAAAATTCTTTATTATTCGAATAATTCTGTGTGCCACTGTTCACAACTTGATGTAAACAACAACAAATGCTTTTCTTTGTTATTCTTCTGCTTATACTCTTTTCATAAACAATAACAATTCCTATGCAATTGTTCGACAGATTTTTGTAACGGAAATCTTCAAACCACGATTGCTTTCTTCAACCGCACCGCGGTTCTTCACACAAGTGTGACTGAACTTCACTAACTTCTGTCTACTGGTTTGCCTTGCCTTTTATATGGCAACGTAAACAGTCTGATGAATGTTCTTGAAGGCGAATGTTCGTTACTTCGCCTTCCCGAAATCTCTATAAATGTAAATATCATTCATTATTGTTGTTTGTATATTTTGTTTACATTTATTCTTTTAATGTTGTTGGTATATTTTTGTTTACTTGTTTACAATTTTTTTTATGCTGGTGTTTTGTTTTTGTAGCTTTTGTTTATAATTTTAATGTTAAGCGATGTAAAAGCAAAAACACCAGTATCTAGATTTTTCATTTTCGTAACAATATTTTTTCTCTTTAATCTGCTGAAGTTGTTCAGCTGTTTCGAAAAACTTAAAAATATCTTTTTATATTCCATACGAAATTATGTGGGTATAATCCTTTATAAATTGTGGTTAAAAGCTTCAATACGATCATGTTCACTCGCTGGCATTTAACCTATAGGTTTTAGTGCTCAGAAAACACCATAAGCTATGAATTAATATGAGTAATAATAGGAAATTGAAAGCTTTCAATGTTCTGAGCATGAAAATCCAATGCTGTGTTTGCGGTATTGAAAGAACCATTCAAAAGTCTTGATTTTATTCTCTACTATTTATGCTACCTACATATATTCCACTGAAAATGGAATTCAACCCTGTTGTATGGCTGAAGTTAGTGCATTGGCTTATTAGACGTTACGCCACGGTTCAAACCCCAGGTCAGACATCAAAACGAAATATAAAAAAATATTTCTTCGTCGACTTCCTCTCAGCAGATATCTAGCAAACTCTCTGAGAGCGGAGCACTCTGTATTTCGGAGTCGACTTTAAATTGTAGGTCTAGCCACTCATGTGTACAATTAACAAACACATATCATAAGTAGTGTGAGGAGCTAGATCGTAATTCTGACTTGGCTTCAGGTCTACTTTGAAGCTACTTGATCAAGCACAGGAAAGGATGAAAATGTTATATAATGATAACAGGGTTTACATTTCCATTGATTTATGAAATTACCGGCGCAATGTGACTTGTGGTTTAATATTTTATGGATATTACAAGGGCTTGTGATTTAGGGAGTTTGTCATTTGTTTTCAAAAACTGAAAGCCGATCGAGCAGGGGAGAAGGCCTAAGTGCTCAATAATGACCAAACGGTAGCGATCACTATTACTTCTTTAGAGCACCATGCCAATGTAGGTGGAGTATCACTATTTTAAGGAAATTGCAAAGGAACATGTGTAATAGGGGCATAAATAAAATGCTTGTTCCCGAAAGTCGAATATTTTTAAGTATAACTCAGCTCTCATGTACAGAACACTTGGTCTGCTGGTCGCGGTCGACTGGTGGATTGCATAATGCATTTCAAAGAGAACTCTTTCTTCAGCTGAATTTTATTTTTTGTACGACAAACACTTTAGGTATGTCTCCTACTCATGCTGTGCATTGTGTTGGAATTAGGAAAATAAGTTATGGGAAGGAGGAAAGAGGGTGACAGGAAAGACCTTTGCTGGAAGAGAGTTCCACATACAAATAGTCCAGCTAAAGAACGAATTTAATGTGTAATGCGCGATCCTCAAAAATCCGTTGCAGTAGACGCACTTACGAAAGGGAAATATTTACTTTTTCTGCAGACATTATTCCTGTCATTTACAATATAAACTGTACTATACACACTCTGTCTCCTTCCGCCCACAGCCAATTGTACCGGGTTATCCATTTCGTGGTTTCAAAAGTAAACGTAAATAAAACACATATAAAATATTTCTTTCATAATATTTCTTTTTTATTGTAAAGTTTGAACGTTGACATTATGTGTGAAATGCGAAGTGTTGCAAGCATTGATTCTTTTGAGATAATTTTCGACCACTTTTTGACACATACTGGGCGGTATCTCAGCCATAACTTGACGTTGATGTTGGTTTTTAAGTGCTCAAGAGTTGAAGGTTTATCTGCATAAACACGGTCTTTCGCGTAGCCCCACAAAAAAAAGTCTAATGGTGTCAAATCGCATGATCTTGGTGGCCAGTTGATATCGCCACGACGAGAAATTACGCGGCCAGGAAATGTCTCTTGCAATAAAGCCATATTCGCTTGAGTTGTGTGGCATGTGGCACCGTCTTGTTGAAACCACATATTCTCCAAGTCGTATTCTTCAATAGCAGACAAAAAAAGTCGGTTATCATATGACCATAACGCTCCGAATTGACGGTGACAGTCGTTCCATCATCGTTTTCGAAGAAGTAAGGTCCAATCATACCTTCGGACCAAAGAGCGCACCAAACAGTGACTTTTTCTGGATGTAATGGCCTCTCTTCAATTACCTGAGGATTCTCAGAACACCAAATACGACAATTGCTTGCGTAGTTGGACGATTATGTAAATCATAATCTCCTCTTAAAGCACGATACGTGGCTGTGGCAGAATCACCATTTTTGTAGTAGGTTTTGATAATTTGTATGCGTTGTGTGATAGTTAAGCGATCCATTTTCGTCAATGTCAGACTTTCAACTGAAAAGAAAAAAATTGGTTTCACAACTTAGTTTGACAGATGTCGAATTCCAGTCCCATACTTTTGAAACCACGAAATGGATAACCCTTTACAAGGTTCAATACACTGCAGTGTATGAGTAGTGGCCAAGGAAGTGAGGCCAGGGTAGGTATTTGTCGTTGCTTAGAAACAATAAGGAAGTTGTGACAATTGAGCTCGACCCTTTCTCTTGAGATGACACTGGTGTTCCTTGTTGATTTTATCGTGTTTTAATTTAAGTGGCTTCCTAGTTCGTTTTATTTTAACATTTTCGTAAAGAATAATGAAAATTGTTCACCTCCTTTGGAGTATGAACCCCGATAACAGAGGTTGTAGTCGAAAGTTATTTAGTTGCTTAAAGTGGAGAATTTATTTTGACTACACCTTTATAAATGAGAAAAACATTTAAAGCCTTATTTAATTCAATCCTTTTAATAAAATATTTCCAAATTAAGAAAAAATTTCCTGCAACCCTATAATTAAACGCTTGTTTCTAATGGAAAACCCATCAATAGCAACTCAACTAACGTCACTAGCCATTGCGATAACATCGTTCTAAGCGATCAATTGACACTGTTTATGTTCCTTTTTGTTGGACCAACACATGATGCCAAAAAAAAAAAACATTGTGGGAATGGGAATGAGAACGAACGACAATGATGAACAAAAAGAAAAAGTATCTGCATTAAAGAAATCTTAGATTTTCTATGTTATCGCTTAACAGATCTAATGGCACTTGAACATTCATTTATACTACACACCAATGAGAACACCAACCAACATTAAATAGCAAGAGCAGCTACAAAGACAAGCTCTTCAGGCTTAGGCTCGTATCTTAAAACATATTTTTTCTTTAAAGCATGAAAGAAAAAGAGAATGTGTTGTGTAGCTTAAAGCGTTTAATAAAAGCAGGAAAGAAAAATTGTCAATAAAAGCTTGGCAATAATCATTATTAAAAATGAAAAACTTTAAAACAAAGCTAGAAATGTACAAGAAAGAGGGAAAAAAACTAAAGTGTTTTATTACATTCTACTCGATTGCGATTGCAACACTCGATAACAGTTTTGAAAAAAGATGGTAGATCGGTGAACTTGGAAAAAAAATGTAGTCTGTTGTTGTTTAATGATAGTAATGATGGTAGGAAATTTTATATTTTTATTTGCAATATTAATGGTGGTTTTCATTTAATGACAGTAATAAGTTGTGTAATTATGGCCCCCCCCCCACTTTATAATTGCTATTTAGGGGTATAATAGGTTTGTGCTGATGTTTGTAACAAATTTAGAAAACATTGATAATTACATTCGATTATAGAAGTTGATAAATGAATATAACATACATACATATCAGAGATCAGCAATGAGTATTCAAAAAGATGAGTAGAACCGAATTATACTCATAATTTCTGATATTTATACGCATTCATAATTATTTTAATATCATGGAACCTCTACTCATATTCTAAGTTTGAAGTCCTCATCATATTCATACTTATTAACAACACGTATGATGTTGTTGATGATTTCGACTCTCCATAACTCAATATATACAAAAAATAAGTATGATTCTCATACGAACACTTTTTGCCTATGTGTCTTTTTCTTTTTTTTTTTGCAAATGCAACAATAACGAAGACTGTAAATTTCGAAGAATGATTCGAGTCACTCGAATCATTTATAAGTTTTATAAGTATTTTTCTAAAGTTATGAATCTAAATGAGTAGGCCTATGAGTCAAACATATTTCGAATGGTATGAGTTTAATGTCAACGTTGTACGCATACTTATTGCAACCTGTACTTATAAATTAATGTTGTAGTGAGTATGAAAGAATCAGAGTACATAGTTAAATTTCAATATTGTTGATTCACTTATATTTAAAATTTCATAAGTAGCGAAAAAACGATTTATTGCTGATCTCTGATACACATATACATAATTGATCATTACAACCCTTCAGTCAGGATTACAACCTAGTTTTTCTCACCACTTACGTTGTGTGTGATAATTTTATACATGAGCGACGGCATCTACAGTTTAAAGTCGATTTTTGAGAAATTTTTCATGGCAATTTTATTTATTTTCAGAGTTCTTGCCAGAAATAATAATACATAATAGCATTAATATTGTTACGCAAATGGAAAAATCTAGATACTGGTGTTTTGCTTTTACATCGTTTAACATTAAAATTATAAACAAACTAGCAGATTGTTGCTAGTTGCGCGGGTTATGTAGTTTGGATTAGTTTAAAAAATTAAAAAAAATTATTATTGGGTAATTTTCGCATTAAAAATAACAATAAATAAAAAACCGGTTTATCGGTTTTCAAAACCGGTTTCGAAACCGGTTTCTTAAAAAATCCAATTTTTTAAATTATTCGGAAACCGGTTTAACAAACAACCCAGTTTTTTGAATACTCTAAGTCCTAAATATAAATGCAGTCAATTTGCCCGTTTTTGGCCCCTTTCCCCCTTTTTGGACCCCTTTTGGTCCAACTTTAGAAACGGAACACCTCCAATAGCTATTTGGGAAACTTAACCAAGCTAAATCGTAAAAAAATACCTTTAAAACAGATAAAATACAGCATTTATGCATAAAGTACTAATTTTTGCCCATTTTTTCTTCCCTTTGACCCATTTTTTCCCCCTTTGGGTCAAAATTTTGAAAAGATTTATTGCCTATAACCTGCACCGACAAAAGTTCGATCAATATCCCAAATTTCAAGAAAATCGGTCCAGGCGTTCAGGCGTGATTGGCTATACACTCAATTTGCCCGTTTTTGGCCCCTTTCCCCCTTTTTGGACCCCTTTTGGTTCAACTTTAGAAATGGAACACCTCCAATAGCTATTTGGGAAACTTAACCAAGCTAAATCGTAAAAAATTACCTATAAAACAGATAAAATACAGCATTTATGCATAAAAGTACTAATTTTTGCCCATTTTTTCTCCCTTTGTCCCATTTTTTTCCCCCTTTTTGGCAAAATTTTGAAAAAATTTATAGCCTATAACCTGCACCGACAATGGCTCGATCTATATCCCAAATTTCAAGAAAATCGGTCCAGGCGTTCAGGCGTGATTGGCTAACAAACAAACCAACAAACAAACAAAAAAATAGACTTACAGAAAGATTTATAATATATATTAGGATTATGCTTATGCAAAGGGTGTAAACAGAGCAATAACAAGGAAAAGCAATTGTTGTTGTTTACATCAAGTTGTGAACAGTGGTACACAGAATTGTGCGAATAATAAATAATTTTAATTAAAACTTAACACAAATTTATTTTTATTTTATTTGCAATCTATGAGCTCATATTTTAGACGTTTTTAAAAGGTAAAAACGTAACAATGAATTGTTAAAGCCGTATTCTCCCTAGAAGAAGAAATGAATGTGATTACTGTCAACAACTAGACCGTGAGAAGAAAGAAATCGCCCACTAGCAGTAAGTTTTTTGCCAAGAAGACCACTATGTTCGCAGGAGATACGGATTCTTCGTAAGCCTGGTTCTTAAACATGGATCGCTTAGTTTCGAATATTCCTTTCTATGTTAAATAATTATGATGTCTTGTAGATTGACTGTGCTGTTTAGCAATAACAACATCCAACCATAATAGTTAACGATATGGAAACCATACTGTTAAGTGAATTATTTTACTTGAGATATTTCACGAGATGTTATTTAAGCAATTTTTTTTAGCTCTACAATGGCACTCTGGTTACAGTAGATGAGGTCGTCGAAGAAATATTTCGTTTTGTTGGAGAAGTCTGACTTGGGGTTTGAACTGAGGCCTCACGTCTAATAAGCCAGCACACTACCTACTACACTACGGCGGCCACTAACGGATTTCTTTACAAAATAAAAATAAAGTTTAATGGAAAGAAGACAGAAAAAGCGCAGTCAAAAACGAAATGGAGATTAATGGGCAGTGGAGAATGCTCTGCAAAATGGTAACAGATAAAGGCCTTAATCGAAGAAATTCCAGAAAACCTGTTCAAGGTTAAATCAGTTTTATGCATTAGAACTTAAACAATAGTTTCCTTTAATTTAATAACATACATGGCGGGACTTACAGTTTAAAGTCGACTCCGAATGACAGATTTTTGAGAAACTTTTCATGGCAATCTGCTGAGAGGAAATCGCTGAAGGAAAATGTTTTCATATTTCGGAGATATCTGACCTGGGGTTTGAACCGTGGCATCACGTATAATAAGCCAACGCACTACCTATTAGACTACGGCGACTTTCTCCCGGTATTATGGCCAATTCAAACCTATTTTCTGCTTTTAAAAGTGATTTCATCTTTGGTGAGGTTCTATTAATCCGTGTTGTTGATAGTGTTGGGTCATAATATCCTCCAGAGTTTTTGTCAGAAATCTGCTGAGAATATTTAATATTATGCGCAAATTTTTTCATGCACTCTCCTTACTTGTACCAGTCTATTGTATTTAATGTTTCAAATAAATTTTATATTCATTAACCCTTTTCCAGTCGTTTATACAATTTATTTATTCATTAAAAAATTTTTTTTTAATAATTTTATTAACAGCGGAAATCCATTTGTCTTTAAATATTTACGCTTAATTCATGAATTTTTCGTATGGTCTGCTACGGTACGCTATTGTTATAAGTAGTATGTACCCTAGCAGTTCCATTTCGTATTGTTGAAGAATGAATAACGACAACAATAAGGAAGAGAAACAAAGAAAAAAACAAACAGAAAACATTATTTAATTATAATTACTTTTTGTCATAGCTGACGGACGAATGAACGGAATGAACGTAACGCTTTTAATAATAACAATTTGCATAATTTATTTTATTTAATTTATATTTCGTTTTCAGTTCTCAGTTTTTTTTACATTCATTTTCATTTTAATTTTCATAATTTACTTAAATGTTATGGTCTGCTCTGCTCTGGTCTGGTCTGGTCTGTTTTGTTCCGTTCACTTCAGTTTTTTTTTGGCTGTCAGCCGTTTTCGGTTGGTTTTTTTTTGGTTTTACTGTAACCGTTTGTGAATCATTAAATAAAAATAATGATAAAAATTAACAAAAACAAGGAAAAACAAACAACAGAAACAAAAAATTTAAAAAAAAAAACTTGGATTTTTGGAAAAAAGGGAAGAGAAGAAAGGGAAAACATTGAAAATAATCAACAAAAGATTAATTTAAATGGCATTCAACTGGTGGTTTCATTCCTTTTCCTTTCTTTTTCTTTCATTTCTTTTGTTTGACTTGACTTTTCATTTGTTATTGTTTTTATTATTATTATTCTTTCTTTATTATTATTATTGTTATTATTATTATTATTGTTGTTGTTGCCCCATAATTTTTATAAATAATTTGGGTCTGTTTTTTTTTTGTCTTTGCATGGCACGGCAAAATGAGCCAAATTTTAAGTACTTGGAGTACTGTTTTGTTCTTCTGTTTTGTTTAGAAATAATGAAGAATTATACTAAAGACAAAACAAGAATTAGGCCATGGGAAATTAATTTCTAAATTTAAAAACGGAATTTCGGTGTGATTTTTTTTTTGTCATTAGTTGATTTTGTTTTTGGCTTTTTGTTGGGAAAATTTCGTTGAACTTGAATTTTACTTTTGTAAATTTATTTTTAATCGTTTTAAAGTTCAAAAACTTTATGGTGTTTTCTTTTCTACAAAAAAATGTGCACTGTGCATGTGCAAAATGCAATTTTGTGTTTGTTTCTTAAAAATGTTTCGCCCTCAAATAGGGTGGTATGTTTTATTCTAAATAATTCGCACTTGCCAATGGTGGTGGGCATTGCATTTTATGCCCTGTATAAATCGAGAGTGCTGATAATGCCCTGTAAAGCAATATATAATATATATATACAGTGTAATCGCAATAGAGTGAACACTTGGTAATATGAACTACTCGATATTACGAACTCCCGTTTTTTTCATTAGTTACTTTATAGAGTGAACAATGCCCAACTCAATAGAGTGAACTTTTGTTTTTCTTATACAAAATTGCAGACACAAAAGTTATCGTTAATAAAGACACAGAAGTTACATATTGTTTTATTAAACCGTTAGATTTCTATTGAATTTGCAAACATTTTTGTTTTCTTGTCTTTTTTTTGAAGATTTTTCAAAAGTGTGAGCTAGATTACTTTATTGATTTTTGTTTTCTCGTTGTGTTATGTGCAGACCAAAAGTTATAATAAATGTAAAACATTTCTTTCTATTGGAATAAAGCAAGAAATAATTAAAAAACTATCCAAAGGTGTGGGAGCTACAGTTCTTGCAAACAAATATGGAGTAAATATTTTAGTTTTGCATAAATTTCGGGATCTAGCGGTGCAAAAAGCTAAAAATGTTCGTACAAATCAAAAAACTCTTGAAAATTACTTTACTTCTTTGTAATTCATTAATAATAATATAATAAATATGGATTCTTTTATATAAAAAAGTGTTTTTTTATAGACTCTTTAGAGTCTATAGAGTGAACTGGCCTTGCACGAATTTGTTCACTCTATTGCGATTCCACTGTATAAGCAAATTATAGGGCTACCAGATGAAATTTAAAAAAAACCGCATGGTATCTTTATCCAATTTTGAAGTTAATTTTTTCATTGTTTTGTGGAGTAACCTTAAGGAAACATTAGATTATTAAAGATACATGGTCAGTAACAATAAAAAATTTGCATTCAGTATTAGAACAGTGTTACAAAATATTTTTTGGTTATAAAAAACAGCGCTGAAAAAATGAAATTGAAAATTTAGCTATCTGGAAACACCTTTCTCATATTTACATATGTATAGGGTGATTTTTTAAGAGCTATAGGAAAATTTTTTAAAAAAAAAACACATAACATTCAGAAAAATGCATGAAATCTTTATTTGAATCGATAGTACGGTCCATATAATTTAATGTTTGAAAATTATTTCATGCAAATGTTGACCGCGACTACGCCTCAAATGGTCCATCCGCTTAGTCCAATTTTGGCATACACTTTCCAACATTTCGGCCGGTATCTCACGAATAAATGCTTCACTGTTGTCTTCCAATGCGTCAATTGAAGCGGGATTGTCTGTATAGACATGAGCTTTAACATAGCCCCACAAAAAATAGTCTAAAGGCGTTAAATCGCATGATCTAGGCGGCCAATTGACCGGTCCCGAACGTGAAATAAAATGTTCACCGAACTCGCCTCTCAATAAGTCCATTGTTACGCGTGCTGTGTGGCATGTAGCACCGTCTTGTTGAAACCACATGTCATGCCACAAGTCAAGCTCTTGCATTTTGGGAAAAAAAAAAGTTGGATATAATCTCACGGTAGCGCTCACCATTCACAGTTACGTTACGATTCGCACCATCTTTGAAGAAGTACGGTCCAATGATGCCACCAGCCCATAAACCGCACCAAACTGTGACTTTTTCTGGATGCATTGGTAGCTTTTGCAATGCTTCTGGCTGATCTTCACTCTAAAATCGACAATTCTGCTTATTTACATATCCATTGAGCTAAAAATGAGCTTTGTCGCTGAACACAATTTTTCGATAAAGAAGTGGATCTTCGACCAACTTTCCAAAAGCCCATTCACCAAAAATTCTGCGTTGCGGTAGGTCGTTCGGCTTCAATTCTTGCACCAGCTGTATTTTAAAGGGCTTCACAGCTAAATCCTTCCGCAAAATTTTCCACGTTGTTGAGTAACAGAAGCCCAATTGCTGCGAACGGCGACGAATCGATAATTGATGGTCATCATTAACACTGGCCGATACAGCTGCGATATTTTCTTCAGTTCGCACTCTACGTAAGCATGTTGGTGGTTTAATGTCCAACAATGTAAATTTGGTGCGAAATTTAGTCACAATAGTCCGAATAGCCGCTTCAGTGGGTCGATTAAACTGACCATAAAATGGAAGAAGCGCGCGATGAACTTTCTTAACAGAGCACGCATTTTGATAATAAAATTCAATGATATGCAAGCGTTGTTCGTTTGTAAGACGATTCATGGTTAAATTATAGACCAAACTGAAGATGTTTGACAGTGAAACAAAACACGAAACGTGCGTGAGCTGTTTAAACCAGTGTTGCCAAAAACATAATAGCTAAAAAATCACCCGTTACATCTTTTAAGGAGACTGGATATTATAGATAGTTGCTGTAGTCTAGTAGGTAATGTGTTGGGAAAACGGTTCAAACCCCAGTTGAGACATCTCCAACAAACTAAAACTTTAAAAAAATATTTTTTCGCAAAAAATTTCTGGCAAAAACTTCCAAGAGTAAATACAAAATTTGCCATGAAAAGTTTTTCAAAAAAATCTGCAGTTCGGAGTCGACGTTAAACATGCATAAAAATAACACACATAACATAAGTGGTGTGAGAAATTATGTCGTAATCCTGACTGAAGGGTCAGGATTTTTTTAAACAAATTTTCAACAAATGAAAATGAGTAGGCTAATGAATCAAAGATATTTCGAATAGTATGAGTTTAATGTCAACGTTGTACGCATACTCATTGTCAACGTTGTAGTGAGTATAAATGAATCAGAGTGTGTAGTTAAATTTCAATATTGTTGACTCCATTATATTCAAAATGTCATGAGTAGTGAAAAAACGATTCATTGCTGATCTCTGATGTAGAGCAATTCGAAAATAAATAGCAGTTACATGATCACTATAAAGATGACGTCTTTTTTCCCTCTTTTCTATCGCAACTACAAAATAATAGTGATTTCCTTAACTAATTCCAGTCTATTACCTCTAATTTGAATACGTTTTTTTGCTTTTAGAAAATCTTTAAACTGTAATTAATCACTTACAGTTCACTTTATTTAATTTTCTACTCTCCCCTTAACAGCTAACAACTATTAAACACCGCGTAACATGCCACTGAATAAAGGCGGGGTATTCTATTCTCTTCTCTTCTATTTCGTGTGATTGTTTTCTGTTAAAATGTGTAATTAATTAGCATTTTGGATAACATCATTTTCATTTTCACAGTGAATCCCCCTAGAAACTATTTGAATAAATAATAGAAGCAAATATAGAATGGAATAGAAAAATAAAAAAATAAAATGAAATTGAATTGAATTGAATATATGTAAGGCAGAAAGTGAAGAGGGAAGACATCACCTGCTTATTATAATTTTGAAAGGTGAAATTTCTCAGGCACTCATGCAACTAATTGAAACTAACCAATAATTCATTTGTCATATTAAGAACTAATTAATTACAGACACGACTAGGGTTGGCAATCCCGCTCTATATTTTCAATCCCGGGATTTCGGGATTTCATTTACCTAGTCCCGGGATCCCGGGATTTATCCCGGGATTTTAAAAAATTTGTTCTTGAAAGATATTAACATATATTTCAATAAAATTAATAACATGACACATCCAAAAATAGGTTTATAAGAAAGAATTTAGTAAATTATAAGAAAATTAATTTTATTTTTAATTTTACACATTTTTAAATTAATTATAAAGAGTTATGTAATTGTTTTTATAGATATATACTCTTTTCTTGTTCAAGTGCGATATGTTATTATTTTTTATTATTTTTAAAATACGTTTTGAGGAAGCTCTTTTGGATGCTCTTTTGGATGCATCTTTTGGATGCTTTAAAGTTTCATCGCTCAAACGACTTTTTATTTTAGTTGCGAAAAATCCAGCTGCAGAAAAAGCACGTTCAGACTCTACACTGGCTGGCTTAATAGTCATTAAAAAATCGTCTGCTCTTTGCAAAAAGTCACCACGTGTTCCTCCATTTTCAAACAAGAGCATTTCTCTCTGAAATTTTACAGACAACGTCTCACATCGAATTGCTATCCTCGGTAAATGTGCTTTTTTTATAGCTTCATTGAGCTCGTCTGAAATATTTAAAGGTTCTTCAAGAGAGCAAGAAAGAGATTCAGATGGAAGCTCAGAAGAATCTGACACAATTTCGAAAGGTGCCTTATCTGAATCAGAAGGTGTAATTTCTGACTCAGAAGCTATTAGAAGTGATGTATGTAGTTGGACTTGAAGCATTTAGTCTTTCGAGTAACTTTGCGACATTTTATGGAAGAAGGAAGCGTTACGAACTCTGTTTCGGATACGGACTGAACATTTGTTCTACCATTGTGCAGATACTGAAGTTCCCCACTGATATCTGTTCTCCTTTGTTGCATGCGAAGGATGAGGGCTGAATGTAGTTTTTGACTTATAACGTTGTTAGCATCTTTAAGTTTTTTTAACATTAAAGTTATGGCAACATCCGCTGTGAACAGATTAGCATCCCGATGGCAAAGGGCGTCAACTGTTGCTTTAACTGGGACAAGAGCACTAATGATTGCGGATACCATATTAATCTCATCTTTGGATAAAGCAAAATATTCACCTTCAGGTGGACCTATGTCTATTAATGCCTTTTGTACACAATTTCTTAATAAATAAAGACGTTCCAGCATTAACAAAAGGCTGCTCCACCTAGTTTTACAGTCTTTTATTAGAGTTAGTTGCTTTCCAAATTCAGCCGTAACATACTTTTGCAAGACATCGTTTTTTGTTGGCGAAGTTTTGTTTCTAATTTCAGAGCGGTTAATACATTGAAACAACAGATTAAAATTTCAGGAAATTCGAATTAGTGAGAGTTCTAATATACAATTTTTTTCATTGCGGCTTAAAAAGTCAAATCCCGGGATTAAGTGCTCAATCCCGGGATTTCGGAATTGTTAAAAACTGCGGGATCCCGGGATTTCGGGACCCCGGGATCCCGGGATTCCCAACACTAGACACGACACATACAACACACATACATAAATGCACATACACCCGAGCTAACACATTGTCTAACATAAAATACATAATTTTCACTCTAAGTATTGTTTATTATTATTATTGTTATTATTGTTATTGTATAATAAAATATATACCAACACTGGCAGCAACACCAACTTCAACAGCAACAGTAACAGTAAGAGCAGTAGTAGCAGTAGCAGCAACCACCTACGAACTTTCATACTTATACTCTTGTACCACATACTTGTACTATCTCTCGCATACATTTGTATGTGTGACACACATAAAACAGAAACGGAAAGGTAATGCCAACACACCGAAAAGACACTTACTTGTAGGCAACAACAACAAGCGTAAGCCTAATTAGAAAATTATACATTTTAATAAAGACAATTATTATTATGTTGCATGATGCATACATGCATGCAACAACAGCTACAGCTACAGCTACGTATATCGACAATAACAACAATAAAACAATAAGTTTAGCATTTATAATTAGAATATTAATAGAAATAAAAAAACAATAAAAAAAATAGAAATAAAATGTTGATAATGGAAGAGTTTTAAATGTATTGCATCCGCTACCGTTTGTCAGTTTATTTTGTAAATAGTGCGGCAAGTGAAAATGTTTTTTTGTTTATTGTTTTAAAATGTGAATGATTGTTGCTGTTGCAATAAGGAAGTTTAGAACATTTTATGATTTTTATTATTAACAACAGAAGACAGGGGAAGAGCGGAAATAATTTCTTGAAAATGAAGTTAGAATTTCATAAACCGAAGATGAAAACCAGAGTTCAGCAATGAGTATTCAAAACGATGAGTAGATTCGAGTCATACTCATAATTTCTAATACTCATACGCATTCATACTTATTTTAATATCATGGAACCTCTCTATTCATATTCAAAGTTTGAAGTACTCATCATCATATTCATACTTAACAACACGTATGATGTTGCTGTTGATTTCGACAGTCCATAACTCAACATTTACAAGAATCACAAAATAAGTATAATTCGCCTACGAATACTAAAATACTCACTTAAAGGTTGTGTGTTTGCTTTGCTTGCTGTGTTTGTCTTTTCTTTCTTCTTCTTTTGTAAATGCAACAACAACTAAGGCTGTAAATTTTCGTGAAGGATTCAAGTTACTCGAATCAATGATAAGTATTACAAGTATTTTTCTAAATTTATGAATCTGAATGAGTATGCGTATGAATCAAACATATTACGAATGGTATGAGTTTGATGTCACCGTTGTACTCATACTCATTGCAACCTGTACTTATAAATCAACGGTTGTAGTAAGTATGAATGAATCAGAGTACATAGTTAAAGTTCAATATTGTTGACTCACTCATACTCCAAATTTCATGAGTACTTATGAGTAGCGAAAAAGCGATTCATTGCTGATCTCTGTTGAAAACTCTAGCAAGTCCAAGGATGACAGTTGGTAAATTGTTGCCTTGAAAATCCTAATCTGTGAAAATGTATAGAATAGTTGGGTGAATAATTTTGGTTATTCAATCTTATTTAACAATCTTATCTTACAGTTTTGCAACAGATGGAGCTTCCTAATTATTTTACTGTCGGCGTTATCCTCTGTGGGGGTTTTCCTCGATGGATTATTTGAAAGAGATTGAAGAATTTTGATTTAATGGAAGCCGAACCAATTATGATGAAAGATTATTTAAATTCTGCTGCATTCGAATCAGGGACGCTTGAGGTTGTATAAAAGCTACAACTCGCTAACGCTAGATGGCTCGAAATAATGTGTACGCCTAGAAGAATGAATAGGTGACTATATTTTGTATTTACGAGTTTTGAATCTTGAAGAAATCTATGATGCTAGTAATATATCTCTTTCGTCAACACCACATTTCGAAAAATTATCTAACGGTAAAATAGCCGCCGTAGTGTAGTAGGTAGTGTGTTGGCTTATTAGATGTAAAGCTCGGGTCCGTATCCCAGGTCAGGCATCAAAATGAAATATGAAAAAAAAAATATTTCTTCGGCGACTTCCTCTCAGCAGATTTCTGGCAAAAACTCTGAGAGTAAATAAAATTGCCATGAAGAGCTTCTAAAAAATCTGTCGTTCGGAGTCGACTTTAAACTGTAGGTCCCGCCACTTATGTATAAAATTAACGCACACCACATACATACGTGGTGTGAGAGGCTAGATCGAAATCCTGACTGAAGGGTTGTAATGACCAATTATGTATGTAAGTCCAAGGATGACAGGTTTACCAATTATCGTTGCCTAGAAAATCTGTGAAAATGTTTTAGCAGGGATGAACAATTTTGATGTCAATTCAGTCTCATGTAAATCTTACAGATACGCCAAGCTATCCTGGATCAATGAGTCCTGCTCCACCGCTAGGCTCACATGGCCCTCAATGGGTAGAAGGCGTACTTTATCTCGACCACAGTGGCCATGCTTACAGGTCACTGTGTTATGGGTAGACATTTAGCTCCCTTTTAGCGACTTCTGCCGTGGATGCAGATCCGCTGAAGAAGAGGAGACCGTTATCCACTTTCTTTGTCAATGCCCATCTCTTGCAAGGTGCAGATATAGGTTATTTGGTTCGCCGACCCTTGTCAGCTTGACGGAACTATCGTCCATTGATGTCAAGCTTTCGGGCTGGTTTTGCAGCGTGTGGTAGTCGTGCTTTAGATGTGCAGTCCTTGCGCTGACCAACTCTACCTCCTTGGTTCGAAGGAACTTGGTCAGTACAGAGACTGCGTTCATCTGTGTCGTCACAACGGGCCGCTATGTGTGCTCAAGAGAGCTTGTGGTATCAAGGCTATCACACTAACCTAACCTAACCCAAATCTTACAGATGGGCCTACTTAAGTTCTTTACGGTTGATGTTATCCTTGTTGGCTATTTTTCTCGATGGATTACTTGAAAGAGGATGAAGCATTTTAATATAATGGAACCCGAAACAATCGTAATGAATAATGGTTTACCTTTTGTTGGTCTTGTACCTGGGATGCACGCTAATACAAGATGAATGGAAATAATACGTACACCTGGGACTATGAAAAGGTGACTATATTTGGAATGTGCGAGATTTGAACCTTGAATAAATCAATGATGCTAGTATATATGCCTGTATGTAACATATCTCTTTCGCCAACATCGTACGATAATATTTAGAGACTTGTCAACCATCTGTTTCCGTTTTCAGTACATTTGTGATAACATCACTTTTATGGAATTTTGAATCCTGATCGCAGAACTATCGAAACATTGTCGAGTGAAGTATTTGTCCCCGAAATTCGCTTATATTTTAGAAAGTATTAACTTGCACAACACATCCGTTCGTTATCAATGGATTGTACATGGAGCATACCGTGCACGAGTAGGCGTCAATCCTTCAGTCCTAATAAAACTAAAGATTTGTATCGAAATGCTGAGATGATCTCCGGAAACGTTCATATGACCGCTTCTTTTTAATAGATCCAGATAATTGAAATGTCACTTTTGTACAGTCTTTTTTTAATTGAAGAAATCTTATGTTCCACAGTAGAATTAACAAAGGAATTAAATTCCACATATCACAGAGTACCAAGGGAATGTGTATTTTAAGGGATGGTAACGTACTAGGTATGGAGCATAAAACAGGAACTATTTAAAGCCGCAACAATAATAAAATCCTTAATTAAGGACTTCTGGTCCTCATTACTCATTTCTGTTTTAACCAAACTAACTAAGAAAACAGATCACACCGCTACCTATAATCAATAAGGTGTTATAATCTACAAAACACGTTTGACTATCAGATTCTCTTACACCAGATCTTTGAAATGCAAAAGCAGGTTTAACACCACATTAATGCCATCCATTAACATGAGGCTATCTAGTAATTAAAGAGAGTTCCAGGCGAATTAATTGTCCACAGTAAAAGTTTTTACCGAAATAAGCCAAAGTGGTCAAGGTGGTGATAGATTGGAACCCTTAAGGTAACATGGAAAGAGATAAGTCTGCCTACACCTGAAGCAGTTTAAATAAAATTTGGATTTGCCGTGACTGGATGGTCTTGATGGGAAATAAAACTTAAAATAAGCATTCCGCCTCTCTTTAAGATCAATAACTAAATCTTTTAGAATTAAAAAAAAAATCCTTTTACGAAATTGCTTTTACCCTTTCCCAATATCTGACCTTTTTGTCTTGAAAAGAAATTTTTTAAATTAAGAATTTACCTTTGAAAAATTAAAACTAAAAACATTTTAATTAAACATAAGCTTTTAATATGTTTGGGCATTAATTTATGAAAAAATAAACATAAACTAAGAATAACAACAATAACAATAATAAAAATAAAAATAATAAATGTCATTTGGGCGCACTATGACATTAGAATAAATTAATTGCTTAATACTGTCCAAAAAAACAAAAAATTAGAAATAAAAACCCCTTGGAAAATGGAAAAAAACCAACCAGTGAAGCAACAAACCAACGGAGCGGCAAAGGGGGCTTCACAAAAAAAAAAATAAAAATAGAAATAAACAATGGAAACATGAATAACCCATGTAGCTTTAACACTGTGTGTCAAATATTTTTCTATACGTCGTCATCGTCGTCGTTGTAGTCAACGAATATAACAGAATAAATGTCCGGAAATAATCAGACATTTGCACCTGTAAATTATTATGCAGGTCAAATAGCGTAATCACATACCCTAACTATATACGTTTCTCTGTCCCTCTCTCTCTCTCTTCCTCAGCGAGCTGCAATAGAGCTATAGAACCTTATGATACCACCCATTACGTTACAAAATATTTTGGTTCTCTATGGACACTCGTACACTCGTATTCATAAATCCATAATCATAATCATTAGAAGTTGCCTCCAACCAATGTTTTGTATTGCAACCATAGACAAACGGAGTAACGGATGAACGGACGGACAGACGGACTCTCACCATAATTTAGTTATGGCTTTACAAAATTATTGTATCATACCATAAATATATTCTTGTTTAAATGTTAGTATATGAGGCCACATGTACGAGCACACGCTTGTACGCTCGTGCATTAGTTGTACGACAAAAATCCAACCAACAACACACATATATACACAGATACCCAGTTACGAGTTGTCTAAATTTGGTCGTAAATAAGTATTTAGTTCGTATTGCTGTTGTTTTTGTTAGTATTTCTCTTGTTGTTAATGTGGGTTAGTATTACTAAAATTTATGTTTGTTGTTGTAATTGTAAATATAAATGTTTTTTGTTTTTGTTTCTGTTGTTTTTTAAAATTTATTTTCTGTTGCTTTTTGGTTTTGGAACAAAACAGCATTTGTGACAATGGATTTTAACTGTAGGCATAATCGTTAATTAGTTGAAAAATACTCCTGCATACACGCATACATACACATTTAATGTTTAAATAAATTTATGTGTGTGTTTTTGTACAATATTTTGTAATATACATAAATTAAGTTGTTGTTGTCGTTCCATCTCTCTGTGTAAATGTAATGTGTTGTGCTGTCTATGTGTCCGGTCAGCATTTATTTGTTTTTCTCTCTCTCTCTCTCTCTCTGTATGGGAAATTATTTAAAATGCCCATTCAGGATTTTGTTTTGTGTACAATAATCGTAATAATGACAGCCTTGTAACAAGTGAAAAATGTATAGAATGTTGGCTACACTGATATATGGACTTTTTGAACACACAAACAACTCGAAAAAATTCTCTTGATCAGTCGTGTGTAAATTTTTTTTGGCATAAACATTTAGTTTTTTCATTATACTATACGTGGGCGGTATCGAAATTATTCAACCTGCTGAAGGTAACACAAAGAAGTTGGAAAAAATTTTCTTTATTTTTCAGATTGCTCTTGATACTATGTTCTGCCTGACTCCGCTTGATTTGTATGTCAAGCAGTGTGCAGCGCGTAGTATTATACGTCTGAGGGAAAAGGGCTGCTAGAAACAGCGCTCGAAAGGACACTCTAGAGATCTGAACGTCGTATTTCCTGAGGGGTGGTACGGACTTTCGGAAAAAGCCACCGACTATATTATGCCTGAGGCTATGTTTTTTCCTGGTTTCTGGATACTTATACCGGATAGGGCACTATGGAATGGTGGGGTAACCCATGGACAGAGAGGCAGCTTCACAGATGGTTCGAAGTTAGGTGGAGGTACAGGTGCTGGGGTTTTCTGTAGCGAACTCGGTCTTGAGCTTCACTTCAGGTTAAAGAATGACTGTAGTGCAGACGTCGGCACATAGAGAACATGCTAAAAATGTAAGTGTATTTGTGAGAGGCATGTGCATAAGCCAGAGGAAAATTGTTAGTAATATATTCAAGTGTAACCTAATATTTTCAAGTGTAATCTAATAATATGTTTATGTAGTGGAAAATATAGAAAAATTGCACAGCACCAAATCCCTAAAGACTTGACTTAACTTGACAAATATTCTTTAAAAAATGGAGATAATTTCTCATTGTTATTAGTGAATCTCATTAGAAAATAGTGAATCCTACTGTAATTTTTCTTTGGGTGTATAATTGATATAGAAAAAATTTCAAAAAGAAGCGACGAGAACCTGCTTCACTGAAAGCTGACAAGCAACTGAATGCATTTTTACGCTCTTTTTAACGAACATTGTTGACGTTCGTGCCCTATGTGTTTAAAAAGCCGAAAATGATCTTCCCCTGAGGGACATTGGTGCCGACGTCTGCTGTAGTGTGTTTCAGACAGAGATCTTCGCAATCTTGAAGGCTATCGAGGCCATATCTGGTAGGCCTACTTCGGATTCGGAATCTTATATGATCTACGTTGACAGTCAGGCTGCACTAAGGGCTATTTGCGTCGGTCTGTTGCAAATCACGGCTCATACGCGAGTGCAAGAAGTCGTTAAGGACTTTTGGAACAGACTGAATCCGTCTATGCTGGGTTCCGGGTCATAGCGCAATACTCGGTAATGAGACGGCGAATGCTCTCGCTAGATTAGGTTCATTTTCTGAGGGCGATGTGATAGTTGGTCCTAATCCGACAATCTACACCTCTGCGGCCTCATCAATGGATGGGTCAGGGTCGCAGAGCAGAGGGGTTGGGGAAATGGATCAGGTTTTTATGTTTCTAGGTGTCTATGGCCTGCTATAGACAGAGTAAGAACAGGTTGGCTGCTGGGCTTGACCAGTTATTGGGTTTATTACGGGGCTCGGCGAGATTAGATCGCTGGCAAGGATCTGGAACAGATCCCAGCCGGACTATTGCAGAGTGTGTTGCGATGAGGAGAAGTTGAAGACTATCGAACACTTCCTCTGCAACTGTCCAGCCCTTAGTAGGTTGAGGTTGAAGATCCTTGGCAGATGCTTCTTTGAGGGATTGAATTTTGTGTCGAGAGCCGACATAAAGGCTCTCCATAGATTCATTATTAGTTTGAGCTGGTTGAAAATTGCTATAGCTCCAATAGTGTAATCGCGCTCTCTTGTGTGTTTTGCTAGTCTGTGTAATTCCTCTGCTTCCTTATTCTCCCTTTCCTACTTCCTCTCCTTTTTTCCTATCACCCCCTATTATCCTCTCCCCTTTAGGACGTTGTACAATGGCTCAACTGGATATCCGGGTACTGTACTTGTCTCATTTGGCAAGTACACGTCCTCTAACCTAAACCTACAGTTTAAAGCCGACTCGAAATGATAGATTTTTGAGACACTTTTCATGGCAATTTTATTTGCTCGCGTCGAAAAATATGTTTTCAAGTTTCGTTTGGTTTGAGAAATGACCGTAGGGTTATGCCGTAACCTGACGTCTAATAAGCCAATACATTACCTACTAGACTATGGCGACATCGACGAAGGATGGATTACTTGATGTTAATGAGGGATCAACCACAATCTACCCAGGCCTTGTGATTACAATATCCTACAATATGTGTTCTTAAGAAGTCGATTACTCTATATTTGACGATTATCGAATGGAACTAGAATACGTGATGTTGCAATGCAGTTGAGGTGATGCTATGGCCAAAAGAGAAAACTAGGACATGGTAGAAAAATTTCAAAGTATGAATATCAGAGGAAATTAATACCCTATATGACTGCCATGTAAGGGTGAAGCTGAGAATGGAAGTACAGCTTAAAAATCTCACATACATTGAGCGTCAAAAGAACCTGTATACTATGCATAAAATTCTAACAGGCACCAAACTCAAATTTTATCACTTAAGGAGAGTGCCCGAAAAAATTTGACAATATTTCGCAATTTTTTTGTAAGTTTTTTTTGTTTCAAATTTAAAAACTGGCAATAAAACATTTAAAAAAATAACTGTATTTTATTAAAGTAATTTTTTTTAATGTACAGTGTCTTTTGACACTCACTGTATCTAATGACCATTATTACCTATACAAGGTTTTTGTCTCTAATATAAAAATACGTTTAAGCTTCATATTAAGATATACCAGCGAAATGTACCGATACATAGTTGTAATCCACTGTATTTGAAGTGTTCATAAACAAATGTAAATTCCTTTGAATAACTTGTGTGCAATTCTAAAAATCCGTGTAAATTTTGTTTTGTTTGCAATGCTTTTCCATTTCAAATCAATGCAATTCAACACAATTTGCTTTGTATTCATTATCATTGAAATTTTGTTACAGAAAAAAAAAAAACTAATTTGGTATGGTTCGCTAAAGTTTGAAATGTAATGTAATGTTGTGCAACAGCAGCTATTGCTGATGCAATGCCCTAGCAATAACAGCAATTGCTGTCATAAATTTAAATGCATTTTTTGCCTCAATTTAATTAATACTCTTGTACATCAAATAAACACACAGAGAGAGAGAGAGAGAGAGTGAATGTGCATAAAATTCATTACTTTCGACATGATTTTTAAAAGCAAACAAACAAACAAACAAAAATCTTTTAAACAATTTCATAATTACAAAAATATAAACGAAATTAAAAAAGCAAATGTGCACACATATTAAAAGTGATTTTGATATACATTTCAAATGAAACAAACAAATGCATTTTTCTGTTTTAAAAATATTTGCATTTTAATAATAATTTATGCACCGGGCATCATACAATTTGACATGTAAAACAGTGTTGCAAAACTGAAATTTTGACATGATGAATTATAACACTGAATTATAACTGAAAGAGTACTTTTTTGCATCATATGGTACTTTTGTAATAAAATACATACATACACAAGTGGTCATTACAACCAGACGTCGGCACCAATAGCCCCCGGGGGCCGACCATCTTCGGATTTTTACACACATAGGACACGAACATCAACAATGTTCGTAAAAAAGAGAGTAAAAATGTACATATTCAGTTGCTTGTCAGCTTCTAAAGAAGAAGGTTCATGTCGCTTGTTTTCAAGTTTCAATGATACACCCAAAAAAATATTACAGTAGGATTTACTATTTTCCAATGAGATTCACTAATAACAATGAGAAATGATCTGCATTTTTGGAAGAATATTTGTCAAGTTAAATACGCAGTCTTTAGGGATTTAGCGCTGTAAATTTTTTTTATATTTTCCACTACATAAACATATTATTAGGTTACACTTGAAAATATTACTAACAATTTTTCTCTGAGTTACACACGTGCCTCTCACAAACACACTCACATTTTTATCATGTTCTCTTTGTGCCGACGTCTGATTATAACCCTTCAGTCAGAATTATAACCTAACTTCTCACACCACTTATTTTGTGTGTGTTAATTTTATATACATATGAGTGGCGGGGCCTACTGTTTAAAGTCTACTCCAAACTACAGATTTTTGAAAAACTTTATCATGGCAGTTTAATTTACTCTCTGAGTTTTTGCCGGAGAAATATTTATTAATACTTTGTTTTGATGGACATGGGGGTTTGAACCGTGGCCTCACGTCTAGTAAGCCAGCACTTTACCTACTAGACTATTTATTTATTTATATTTAATACATATACGTCACGGAACAGAAAAACTAACGACTTATTCGTGTTCCTTACATACATACATACATAATTGGTCATTACAACCCTTCAGTCAGGATTACGACCTAGCTTCTCAGACCACCACCTATGTTGTGTGTGTTAATTTTATACATGAGTGACAGGACCTACAATTTAATGTCGAATCCGAACGACAGATTTTTGAGAAACTTTTCATGGCAATTTTTCATTCACTCTCCGAGTTTTTGCCAGAAATCTGCTGAGAAGAAGTGGCCGAAGAAATATTTTTTCATATTTCCGTTTTGATGTCTGACTTGGGGTTTGAACCGTGGCCTTATGTCTAATAAGCCGACACACTACCTACAAGACTACAGCACATACAGGGAAAAAACAGCAGATTCGGAAAGTAACAAAACGTAAAAGCCTCGTTTAGTCAAACCTTTTTAAAAACGTTTAAATATGAGTTCGTTAATTGCAAACAAAGTAAAAACAAATATGGGTTTAGTTTCGATTAAATTCTTTATTGTACGCACTACTTATGTGTGCCACTGTTTATAACTTATACAACAATAACTACCTGTTCGTTATGCTTCTCTACTCACAACCTTTTTGTAAGCAACCACACTTGTTCGTTAGATCTGTCTAAGGGAGATCTTCAAACCACGACTGTTTTCTTCACACGCAATTTCACACAAGGCTGACTGAATTCTTACTACTTGTCGTCTGCTTTATCTTACCCTTTTATAGTCCTACACAAACAGTCTAACGAACGTTCTTGAAGCAGAACGTTCGGGGTTTCGCCTTCTAGAGAACCCTATAGCGACTTCATTGTTGTTTGTGTATTTAGTTCACATTGCTTGTTTGCCGTTTAGTTGTGTATCTCATTTTCTTATACTGATGTTGTTGTTGGTTTACTTATAATAAGTTCGATGTATGTGTTTTTATTGTTAAACGATACTACATACATAATTGGTCATTACAACCCTTCAGTCAGGATTATTGACCTAGTTTCTCACACCACTTATGTGGTGTGTGTAAATTTTTATACATAAGTGTCGGGACCTACAGTTTAAAGTCGATTCCGAACGACAGATTTTTTGAGAAACTTTTCATGGCAATTTTATTTACTCTCAGAGTTTTTGCCATCTGCTGAGAGCAAATCGCCGAAGAAATACTTTTTGTATTTCGTTTTGATGTCTGGTCCTGGCTTTACGTCTAATAAGCCAACAAACTACCTACTAGACTACGGCGACTTCCGATACTACACTGTTTTCATTTTCGTAACAATACGTTCGTTTTTAGCATATGAAAACCAATGCATATAGGCTGCCTTCCAAAATGTATCAATACAAAGTTTGTATGCAGTTCTACTACTGTATGTAAACTATGTATATATGCAAAGTAACCAAACAATGCATCAACTGTAAATCCGATGCCTGATTACTTTTTGACTGCGTTAAAAATACACATTGGCGACGTTTTGAAATAGAATACATTGTATATATTTTGTACAGCGGCATTATGAAACACGATACTTTGTTCAAACACAAAGCAACTAACATTTTGGAAGGCAGCCATACTTACCGAAATTACATTACGCTGCGGCAAGCATTTTCATTTGCTTTTCGTGTTCTAAAAACGAATGTATGTTTCGTGGACGTTTGGCTAACCGGGCCTGAAGCCTGATTCTACCTTTAGCAGTACGTTAAACATGTTGCGAATGCATTAACAACTGAAAAGCGCAAATATAAAATATGTAATAATAAAGTACTGAAAGCGTTGCAGAGCTACTGCGGTATTATTGAAATGAAAAAGTATTGAAAAAAGTACAAAAGTACTGAGGTATTAAACACTGATGTAGAATTTAAATTATAGAGTCACACAGAGAGAGAGGAATTTTTCATTTTTAAAAAATAAATAAAATTTGAAAGTTTTTGATTTTAATAGGTTTTCATCATCATCATCATCATCATGTTTTTTCCTCTTCTTTTGATTCTCCATTAACAGTTTTATTTTTTGAAATCCAGTTGCAAAGTTAATAATTTTTTTATTTTTCACTTTGTGTCAGGTTCTATATTTGTTGCATAAACCATTTGCCACTTTAATGCCTCGGGAATATGACTGTCAGTTCATAAATCTTGCAAAAAAAAAACAAAAAAACGAAGAATGAATGAAAAAATATTGAAAAACGAATGACTGTCAAGATGCAAATACAATGGAAATGTTTTTTTTTTCTTAGAAATATTCAACGGAAGCCAGCAACCAATAACAGCAAATAATAATTCAATCTGTGCTACTTTTTTTCTTTTGCTTGCGATACTACAACAACAACAACAACATTCCAAATAGATTGATTTTAAAATGAAGTGTCTTTCAATATGTATCATCATCCGTCCCGTTCATAAATTTTTGTGTCAGTTGCCAGACTCTGCACAATCATTTGTTTCCCCATTTCATAGCCATGAAGAAATTATTGTGTCTTTGGTTTCTAATAATGAAATGTTACTTTTCAATGAATGTTCCAATTGCAAAAATGCTTAAGGCTGCTGGCTCTAAATTCAATTCAATTTTTTATAAAATGCTTCAGAAGGAAAAATTAAAAGAAACAGTTTGCATGGATGGTACCCAGCAACAGACAGAGTAAAATTATAAAAGGCTTAGCATCAAGTGCAGGTACAAATGAGTTCTCTAAAAGAGAACAAAACAAATTTAGAAACAAGTTTCCTGCTTTCTCAACAATACCTTAGTAGGCCTTTACCAATATTATTCAATAGCTTCGACATTGTGTTTAAACTTTGACTACTGCCTCGAAATAGCTATTAAATGCGGACTCTATCTCTACATATTTGGAAAAACTTTTACCACTGAACTGTTTTTTTTTAGTTTGCCAATAGAAAATAGACAGAGGGGCATAAATCTAATTATCAGGGTCTATGATAAAGGAATTCAAATGTTTATTCATTAATTTCGGCTATAGTGAACTGGAGATTTGGCGCAATGTTTGATGCAACACTAGGTTCTAATCAGAGATCAGCAATGAATCGTTTTTCCGCTACTCATAAGCCCTCATGAAATTTTGAATATAAGTGAGTCAACAATATTGAAATTTAACTACATACTCTGTTTCGTTCGTACTCACTACAACCGTTGATTTATGAGTACAGGTTGCAATGAGTATGAGTACAACGTTGACATCAAACTCATACCATTCGAAATATGTTTGATTCATAAGCCTACTCATTCCGATTCTTAACTTTAGAAAAATACTCATACATACATACATACATTCACAATTGGTCATTACAATCCTTCAGTCAGGATTTCGATCTACCTTCTCACAACACTTATGCTGTGTGCGTTAATTTTATACATGAGTGTTGGGACCTACAGTTTAAAGTCGACTCCGTACGACAGATTTTTGAGAAGCGCTTCATGGCAATTTTATCGGGTCCGCCATCTAACGTTTTTTTTTTCAACTATGCTTATTTCGTGAATGGTAACACTTAGCTCATGTCTGATTTGACAGATATGGTTGTGTATTCGCGTTTTCGCTTCGCTAAGTGGGCCTGCGATCGACTTACAGAAGATGCCGATTTTGGCAAAAAAAATAATCTTTTCAGATGAAGCTCATTTTGATCTTGGCGGGTATGTAAACAAGCAAAATTGTCGCATTTGGGGCACAGAAAACCCGCACGCATACATTGAAAAGCCGACGCACCCAAAACGAGTCACTGTTTGGTGCGGATTTTGGTCCAGAGGCATAATTGGGCCATTTTTCTTCGAAAATGAGCAAGGAGTGGCCGTTACAGTCAATGGCGATCGTTATCGGGCCATGTTGAACGAATTTTTGTTCACAAAAATTGAAGAGAAGGATATTGGCAACATTTGGTTTCAACAGGACGGCGCTACGTGCCACACAGCCGAAGCAACACTTGATGTTTTGAGCCTTGTTTTTGAAGATCCCATTATCAGCCGCAGAGCTGATGTCGTTTGGTCACCTAGGAGCTGCGATTTGACACCGTTGGACTATTATTTGTTGGGTGCCGTCAAAGATAAGTGTTACGCCGACAAGCCAGAGACAATTGACGCTTTAAAGGATAATATTCGTGAAGCCATTGGTGAAATACAGCTGCACACAATCGATAATGTGCTTAAAAATTGGACCGATCGTGTAGGCTACTGCATGGCCAGCCGAGGCAGCCATTTGAATGAAATTATTTTCCATTATTAACCGGAAGGATTGTACTTTCAAATAAAAAAAGAAATTTGAGAAAATATTCAGTTGATTTTTTTTAAGCATTTTCAAAAAAAAAGTTATTTGGCGGACCCTTTATTTACTCTCATCGTTTTTGTTAGAAATCTGCTGAGAGGCTGCCGCCGAAGAAATATTTTTTTTCATATTTCATTTTGATGTCTGACCTGGGGTTTGGAGCGAGGCCTCACGTCTAATAAGCCAACACACTACCTGCAAGACTACAGCGACACAATCTTTTACCTCTAATCCATTTTTTTAAAGTTGGAAACAGGAAATATAAATCTGGTTAGCAGGGTCTGTGTTGAAGGAATTCAAACTTTTATTCATTGAGTTTGACCACAGAGGATCTGAGGTCTGGCGCAATGTTTGATGCAACACGAGGTTCTAATTCACCAATCAAGAGTTTCCATAACTCTGCATAAGGAGTTGTCTTTGCTTTCTTGGGACACAATTCTTCCACTTCAGTTCACTGCTTTGACTGTATCTTTCTCTCAAGTGTGAAGTGAAACAAAAACTCGATTTTCTTGCGATAAAATCTCGTCAAAAACTCAGCTGCATCAATTTCTCCATGTTATGTGCACTGCTTTGTTGTATCCAAACGTATTCAGCTGCCTATTTTGCAGATTTTCTTAAACGTTTTGTGCATGGATACTCAACTTATCTATCAATAAATAAAACATCTGTAGTCATATGGTTTTACATTTAGAGCCCTTAAAAATAACGATCTCAGTAAAATTGTGAATAAAATGTTGAAATAGTACCATCTTCAGAGAAAGTATTGAATAAAGTTCTTAAAATTCTCAGTACAAACATTTTCCATTTGCACAAGTGATTGGTCTATCGCCCCCAAGCTTAGGATCTACTGGGATGGTGTGTCTAGGTTAGGTTAGGTTAGAGGACGTGTACTTGTCAATTGTGACAAGTACAGTAGCCGGAGGTCGAATTGACCCATTGTACAACGTCCTAGCTTCTCACACCACTCGTGTTGTGTGCGTTAATTTTATACATGAGTAGCGGGACCTACAGTTTAAAAAACGACTCCGAACGACAGATTTTTGAGAAGCTTTTCATGGCAATTTTTACTCTCAGAGTTTTTGACAGAAATCTGCTGAGAGGAAGTCGCCGAAGAAATATTTTCATATTTTCGTTTTAATGTCTGACCTTGGATTTGAACTCGGGCCTTTCGTCTAATAAGCCAACACACTACCTACTAGACTACGGCGACTTCATGGTGTGTCTACAAAATACATCTTTTGTTTAATGTATTGGTAGTGTAGAGTGTACTGAGGAGGAGGAATCCTACTTTTTCTCAATAAATGGTATTGCGTATCGTACTTATCTTTTTGAATACTCATTGCTGATCTTTGGTATGCATGCCCAAATTTTTTGTGCACACTCCTTTTAAATAAAAGCAAAGCCTTAGGCAATAGTATTAGTTTTCTTTTATTATAATTTAATTATAATTATTAATATTTAAATTAAATCAATAAATGTGGAAATTCTTGTCTTTAATTTTTCATTTTTCTTTTTAGAAAATTAAATTATTTTTCTTTCATTGCAGACGACAATAAAAATTTATTAAATTTTATTTTTATTACTTTTTATTATTTTTGTTACTTTTTTATTTTTTTTTTGGTAAATGACTGCCAGAAAATGTCTATTTAATTACACAATTAAATTGAAATTTCAGATCCAATTTTTTTTCTTCTTCTTCTGCTTCTTTTTCTTGTTATTTTTGTTGTTTTTTTAATTTTCATCATGTTTGCATACGATACGATAGTTTACAATGGGAAATGGGAATATATATGGTCTACTGTAAAAAAAATATCATATTTGTAGTAATTTAAATATCACCTAAGGCTGGAAATTTATCAGTAAATAGAGGAGGTGTAAGGGTAAAGGGGTAAACAACAACAACAACTATAATAACAATAACACAAATCTATACAAGTTGCCAACAGATAGAATTGAAAACTCATTCATATATACATATTTGTGTTCATAAACCAAATAGACTTGCAGATATGGCAACGAAAGAATATAAATTTAGATACAGTGTCACACAATATTTAATGGACATATAGGATTACAATTGTTAGACAAAGAAAGGTTTAAAAAATATTAAATTTCCTTAAAGAAGGCAATTTATTTTCAAAAAATAAAAAAAAATTAGAAATGTGGGCTTAATTTTGTAGTTAAGTTTACCTTTCTTGTATATATAATGGGTGATTTTTTAAGAGCTATAGGAAAATTTTTCAAAAAAAAAAAAAAAACACATAAAATTCAGAAAAATGCATGAAATCTTTATTTGAATCGATAGTACGGTCCATATAATTTAATATTTGAAGATTATTTCATGCAAATGTTGACCGCGACTACGCCTCAAATGGTCCATCCGCTTAGTCCAATTTTGGCATACTCTTTCCAACATTTCGGCCGGAATCTCACGAATAAATGCTTCAATGTTGTCTTCCAATGCGTCAATTGAAGCGGGCTTGTCTGTATAAACATGAGCTTTAACATAGCCCCACAAAAAATAGTCTAAAGGCGTTAAATCGCACGATCTAGGCGGCCAATTGACCGGTCCCGAACGTGAAATAAAATGTTCACCGAACTCGCCTCTCAATAAGTCCATTGTTACGCATGCTGTGTGGCATGTAGCACCATCTTGTTGAAACCACATGTCATGCAAGTCAAGCTCTTGCATTTTGGACAAAAAAAAGTTGGATATCATCTCACGGTAGCGCTCACCATTCACAGTTACGTTACGATTCGCAGCATCTTTGAAGAAGTACGGTCCAATGATGCCAAATTCAATGATTTGCAAGCGTTGTTCGTTTGTAAGACGATTCATGGTTAAATTATAGACTAAACTGAAGATGTTTGACAGTGAAACAAAACACGAAACGTGCGTGAGCTGTTTAAACCAGTGTTGCCAAAAAGATAATAGCTAAAAAATCACCCTTTATATGTACTCGTATAAGGTACAACAGTAAAAACTTTGGTTAAGAAACGTATTCACATTTGCATTTGCATTCACATTCACATCTCATTGAATTGTAGGATACTTTGTGTTGCAAGCAAATGTAAATTTGAAATCGTACATTGCAACACACTTGTTGTATCGCGTAACTGTTTTACGAAAGTCTAGAAGTGGGGCTGGGAGTGATATGATTATAATATTGTGAAAATGTTAATGAATTCATAAATTCATAAAATTTATTAACGTAATCGTTTAGTTTAGTTTAAGTATTTTATGAAAATTCAGTCATAAGTTGAAAACTAATTTAAGTTTGTCTGTCGTAAAATGTTTACAAACTGTTTTCCAAATGCTTTTTCATGTTCGTGTTATTTTCTAAGGCGTTTTTATAACATTTAAATGCTTGTAAATGCGGGGGGTTCACATTTATGTATGAATTTATAATTACATTTCACTACATACATAGTTATGAAATAGTTTTTCATTTCGTAAACCAAGTTTGTCATGTCATGTAAATGTTTGAAATATTTGGTTAAACATTTATTCAACATAACTTATAAGTATACATTTGTGATGAGAAAATAAATAAAAAAAAATTATATGTTCTGATTCTTATTATTTTTTAATTATAGATTAATATTATTAAGTTTTTACCTTTTAAAAACATTTAAAATATGAGGTCGTAGATTGCAAATAAAATAAAAATAAATTTGTGTTTAGTTTTAATTAAAATTCTTTATTATTCGCACAATTCTGTGTGCCACTGTTCACAACTTTATGTAAACAACAACAATTGCTTTTCTTTGTTATTTCTCTGTTTACACCCTTTGCATAAACAATAACAATTACAAGACAATTGTTCGACATACATGTATATACGTAACGGAGATCTTCAAACCACGATTACTCTTTTCAAACGCACCGCATCTTCATACAAGACTGACTGAACTTCACTAACTCCGGTCGCCTGCATTGACTTGCATTTTATAAGGCAACGTAAACAGTCTGATGAATATTCTTGAAGGCGAATGTTCGTTGCTTCGCCTTCTCGAAATCTCTATAAAAGTAAACATCGTTGTTTCATTATTGTTGTTTGTGTATTTTATTTACATTTATTCTTGTATTGTTTGTTGTTGTATTTTTATTAACTTGTTTACCATTTTTCTTATGCTGGTATTTGTTGTTGTATTTTTGTTTATAATTTTAATGTTAAGCGATGTAAAAGCAATACACCAGTATCTAGATTTTTTCATTTTCGAAACAATATTTATATCACCAAAGAAGTATCACATTACTTTAGGTTTTGCCTTTGAGGGGCTGGAAAACAGTATGACTACATTTCCAATTTTCACTTGTATCCAAAGACCTTATGAAACTGAAAATCTGCCAATGAATATTGGCATTACGCATGGTGTTTATCTGGCTATAAAGCAGCGTAAGGAAATAAGAAATAAAAATACTCTGTGATCGCTCTACTGCACCACTGCTTAGAACTATTCTATTCTGTTTATTTTTATATCAATCCTGTCGTAGTCCTGCTTATTAATTGTCTCGCCAAATTTTAAACAAATGTTCGCCTGCTATAGACAGTGATGCTAGGCTTACATAAGGCCAGTCTGAGCATAGTTATTGATTTCATTACAAGGCACTGCGAAATTAGATAGCTGACAAGGATCTGGAACAGATCTCAGGCAGATAGGAGGAGATGGCAACTATCGAAAATCTCCTGTATAATTGTCCAGCCCTTAGTAGGTTAAGGTTGAGAACCCTGGGCAGGGAATTCTTCGAGGGTTTGGACTCTTTGTCGAGAGCCGACATTAGGGCTCCCCATAGATTCATAAATAGGTTTAGCTGATGGATAAGTACTAGGGTATCAATGTTGTAGACGCGTTCTCTGTGGTCCATCTTTTTTCCTTGTCTCTTATATTCTCCCTTTCCTATCTCTTATGCTTTTCCAATTTTCCTATCTCCTTCACTATCCTCTCTCTCTTTTCTAGGGCGAATTTCAATAGGGTCATTTTGACCTCTGGGTATTGTAATAGTTCCAGTGCCAAGTACACTTCCTCTAATCAAGGGTTCACTTCTAATAATCCAACAGATTACCTACTATGCTATCTCGACTTCAACGCCATTGACATGACTTTGTAATAGAATACCAGAGAGCTGGAAATTTAGTTTGATAACAATAATTCCCAAGAAAGGTGGTCCAACGACTTTTGATTTTGAAAGTTTATAACGGCCATCTGACTTGTCAAATTAGTTGTCATTCATTCAGTTTTTTTAGGAAATTATCACATTTTTTTTTATTGAAATTGATTTTATGATTGAAATGAAACCCATTTCGGGATGAACAAATAAATTTGACGAACTATGCTTCGAACCACAGAGCTGGAGTCACATAAGATATTTTGCACAAGCGACATGAGGCATTTCCTAAATTTTTTCAATTTAATTTGATAACTTTTTCACAGTCCTCATCAAACTAAATGGAGTACAATTAAGGAGTGTGAAGTACCTGCCTGCCGGTCATTAAGTCGTCGTAGTCTAATAGGTACTGTGTTGGCTTATTAGACATGAGACTACGGTTCAAAACCCAGGTAGGACATTGCCAACAAAACGAAATAAAAAAAAAATATTTCTTCGGCGACTTCCTCTCAGCAGATTTCTGGCAAAAACGATGAGAGTAAAAAAAATTGCCATGAAAAGTTTCACAAAAATCTGTCATTCGGAGTCGACTTTAAAACTGTAGGTCCAGCCGTTTATGGATAAAATTAACACACACAACACAAGTGGTAGTATGCATGACATGAGGCCACTGTCATCTTACAAGGAGGTCAAGTTAACTGGCCACTGAGATTGTGCAATTTGACCATGTGTTATACTATGTTCAGACATGCACTTTTATTGAGTCAATATTCGGTTTATTGATTACAATATTTTAAGTGTTTAGACATAACAATATACGCAGTTCAGCTGCTTATTCAATATTCATTTCACAGCTGGTAAACAAAACAGCTGATTGTTTCAACAACATTGTTTTTGTTTTGTTCGTTGTTTTTTTGTTTTGTTTCTTTTTTTGTTTGTCGTATCAAATCAATAGAAAGTGTTCGCAAAATTGTAATATGCTCACTGAACGTACTTATGACAGTGCTGTATGTATTTCAAGTTTTAATCAATATTATAACAATTTATGAATTTATTGAGCAATAATTAATTGACATTTTATATGAAATATTGAGATCAATAATGCCGTTTATTGCGATTTACTTAAGTGCATGACTGAACATGGTATATATTAGAATTTTTCTTGATAAGTTGAAAAAATTTCGAGTTTTCGCTCTTCTTTATGAACAAAGAAATTCTGCTTGAAGTGAACTAGGACTCCGTCAAATCTCTTAAACTGTAGATACTTAAATTCTAAATATTTTACATATCATTCCTATTATTGTTGCACAGCCATTAGTTGCCTTAAATTTTTTCAATAAACATGCAATAATGCCACCAAAAAGGGCTCAAAAGTCAGCCACTTCACTTCAATTGTAACCTTTTTGGCACCCTTAAACATGATTTATGATCATTTTTCTCTAGAGTTTTATGGAATTTTTTCTTTTTTCGTTTCGTTTTGTTTTGTTTCACATGCTCAATGACGTTTTATTGTCGTCGTCGTTGTCCTTGTTGTTGACTACTACTACGTTATTCATGGTGATAAACTCTGCTATAAAATTTATGATGCATTTCCTTTTCTAAAGCCCAAATAGTTCACATGCGAAATTATTTTCGCCAAACTTCATAATCGCGCACTCATTCTCATTCTCGTTCTCATTTTCATCCTTTATGTGTGTGGCAGCAGCAGTGAATACATTTGACGCATTTTTAATCTGGGCATTATATGATGAGAAAGAGAACAAAAAACAATCCCAATTCAATAGGTCCTGGCAAAAGGAGTGTGTGTGTGTGTGTGTGTGCAGATCAGCTTAAAGGCATATTATCTGCATCAGTATCTCTCTAAACACGTATCTATGTATGTAAGTGAGTGTGTGCTCGCTCGTACTTGTGTGTACGAGTAACGATAAAAGTATCAGTCAAAGTGATTTTTGCCCTTGGCTTTTGATTTCATTCGAGAGTAAATATTGTAAACGAGTATTAAACTTTGGGGTGTGTCTCATGGGAACTGTGTGGCAGCATGTCGAAATGTGTAAGAGAGTCAATACAGAGGGTAATATTGGCCATAAAACTACACTTACACTAACACACCGCATCTACATACATGGTGCAAGTCGTTGCAAGTTTGATTTTATTTTTCTCGATGCGATTACTGGTGCTGCCATAAATTTAACGATGTGTTAGTCAGTATATCATTGTCATCATGATGCATTCAACAACATAAAAACAGGGATACTTTTCCTTCTATTCATGTTCAATAGGCCGGCAGATATTAATGAAGTGTAGAATAATACAAATGCATCTTTTCCTCTACACCCTACATATAGAGTACACAATAGAGTGGTTAGAGATGATCTGTCTTTGTACAGCATGACAGTTTTTTTTTCGTTTTTCTATTGTAGTACTTATGGGAAATCTTGTTGTAGCTGCTGCTGCAATTTCCATTGCATTAGAGATTTGATACGTTTCGTTACAAGTCTAGTCTAATAAATATTGCTTGTGAATTAAACTCCAAAACAAAAACAAACAGAAAAATGAACAAAAATCCTCTATCGCAACTGTAGTTAAAAAAAACTTTGTATTGTCTTGTGCCAATTGGGAATTGTTTTTGTTCCATCATGATGCTGATGTTGATGCTGATGATGTGCATGATAATGCCGTTTGTAAGTGTGTCTAGGCATCGTTTGCTATTGTAATTAGTTTTTGTTGCTATTGTTGTTGTTGTTGATTTTTTATAGCCGCTTTTTTTCCATGTATTATTGCTAACTTTACAATATGGTAACATTTCGATTTACTCCCCCCCCATTACACTTTCTCTTTTTTTTTTTGGAATTCAAATCGTCTGATAGTAGGCACAGTGGTTTGAAAGGAGTTTTAAGCGAATTAATTTTGCTTTTTTTATGGGAAACTAAAAATTAGAATGTCATGGGATCGTAAGACCGCATATTGTTGGAAAGGAACAATGGAGAGAACAATAGTAGGTTATCTACGCCATTATAGGCCCTCTATATACAGCAGCGAGAAAAAAAATGCAACGCTATGTCGTATGATATTCAATCGAGGCTCGAAACTTATAACGTTATCCAATTCCACTCCACTCCACAGAAAAAGAGGCTTGACTTTGCTAGATGGTATCTGCATTGGTCAAAAGAGCAGTGGGCCAAAGTTTGGTAGAGCGACGAATCAAAGTTTAACTTATTTGGCTCTGATGGTACAGAATGTTGTTTATTTACAGAATTGTTGTGAATATCTTTGTTTTAGGGGCCGACGAATGTAATTTAACCCATCAGAGCCAAATAAGTTAAACTTTGATTCGTCGCTCTACCAAACTTTGGCCCACTGCTCTTTTGACCAATGCAGATACCGTCTAGCAAAGTCAAGCCTCTTTTTCTTTTTAACCTTCCTTATAAGTGGCTTCTTGCTTGGCCTTCTAGCTAATAAATTTGCCTCTCTTAATCGATTTCTGGCTGTGTGGACGCCAATAGAAATCCCTCATTGGTCGTTTGCATAATTAGTAAAATCTACTGCCGTTTTCCGAACTTTTACTATTTTTACCATTTAACGGTATTGGCGGACAGTAGCTTTACGAGATCGATCACTTCCTCTTTCTTTCCACGTTATTTTTATGGCGATATCGCCATGAAATCCAACAAACCGTTGATTTGTTGATATTAAAGCAAACAACGCTTAATGATACTTTTTTATTAAAATTTTAAAATCAACGAATAAAAAAAACAAAAGTGGAGTGGAATTGGATAACGTTATAAGTTTCCAGCATCGATTGAATATCATACGACATAGCGTTGCATTTTTTTTTCTCGCTACTGTATATACATACAGCCATGGACATTAAATTAGCACAAAAATTTGTCATAAAAACAATCTAATTTTTTATAGTATTTTAAGTCTATTTACAAAAGAATTTAAACATAAAAACATAAAAGGCATATTCTTCTTTAAAGCAAAAACAAAAATTTTGACTAAATTGCCGATCTTATGCTCATTAAGGCCTGCAACATATCAAATGTTAGATTTTAGCTGGACATTAAAATAGCACAAAATTAAAATTTTTGAAATAAAAATAATATATTTTAATAAATAGTAAAAATATTATTGTTTTTCGTTTACTTGGTCAATATTTGGTAGAATAGCCTTTATTTTTAAGCACCGCGTGGCATCTACGGTACATGCTTTCAATCAAATTCTGGCAACGTTCTTTGGGAATCGAGTACCAAGCGTTCCGTATTCCAAGCCACAAATCGTCCAAATTTTTGTACTTTTGTTGAGCAATTACACATTTCACATCGTGCCAGAGGTTTTCAATCGGGTTTAAGTCAGGACTTTGCGTCGGCCAGTCTAAAGCGCTACTGTGCTCTTTGTAAAACCAATTCGTTACCAGCTTAGACGTGTGTTTGGGATCATTATCTTGCATAAATATGAATGAAACTGGCATGTTTTCAAAAGCATATGGTTCCATTTTGTTCTTCATAATGTCCAAATACTTGTAACGGTCCATTTTTCCATTAATTTTGACGATTGGACCCACACCGTGCCATGAAAATGATCCTCACACCATGATGCTTCCTCCACCTTGCTTTATGGTCTTTTGAGTGTAACGTGGATTAAATGCCTGACATTTTGGCCGACGAACAAAGACTCTACCATCCGGTCCCAAACGATTTATCTTCGTTTTATCACTCCAAAGTATTTTTTTCCAGAATGAGAGGTCTTTATCCTTGTGGGAAAAAATCATAATCAAACTATAAATGGATTTTGTGCTAATTTAATGTCCATAGCTGTATGCACAATACATAATTGGTCATTACAACCCTGCAGTCAGGACTATGACCTGGCTTCTCACACCACAACCACCGTTGTGTGTGTTATTTTTATATAAGAGTGGCGGGACCAACAGTTTAAAATCGACTCCGAACAAGAGACTTTTTTTTGAGAAACTTTTTGATGGTCTGCTGAGAGGAAGTCGTCGAAGAAATATTTTTTCATGTTTCGTTTTATTAGAAATGTCTGACATGGGGTTTGAAACATGGCCTCACGTCTAATAAGCTAACACACTATCTACTATACTACGGCGATTTCTATATATAGGGTAGGCTAAATATCGGCTTAAATTTGAACCATCCGCTATATTCGAATCTGGCAATACTTATGTCATTTTATTCCGTCACAAAATTCAGTATGTTATTTCCACTGAACTTAAGGAATCGTTTCACGCTTGAGCAACGTTGAGATTTATGGGGCCAACGAGAATATGCTTGATGATGTTGATTTTTCAAAAAAAAAATCATCTTTTCGAATGAAGCTCATTTTCATCTTGGTGGGTACGTTAATAAGCAAAATTACCGTATTTAGGGCTCAGAAAATCCACACGTGGTCTTACAGAAGCCAATGCACCCATTACGAATGACTGTTTAATGGGGCTTGTGGAGCGGAGGCATCAATAGCTCATATTTTTTTGAAAAATGATGATGGCGCAGTCATTACGTTAAATGGAGACATTTATCACATCATGATAACCGTTTTCTTTGTACACGCTCTTCTTGGTATTAATGTGAGCGATGTTTGGTTTCAACAGGATGGTGCAACTTGCCACACATCGCATGCCACAATCGATTTATTGCATCATACGTTTGATGGCCGTTTAATTAGCCGAAATGGTGATGTCAATTGGCCGCCAAGAAGCAGCGATTTGACACCATTGGACTATTTTCTGTGGGTCTCGTTAAAGAAAAATGTTATGCCGACAAACCGGAGACAATTGGGCATTTGAAGGCCAGAATTCGTGATGTCATTGCCAAGATACAACCCCATATAGTCGAATAAATGCACAAACATTAGTCCGATCGAATGAGGTACTGTGAGGGCTGCCGTGGCAGACATTTGAATGAAATAATATTCCATTTCTAACCGGAACAATTTGACTTCACAACAAAAAAAAAAATTTCAAACCGTTTTTGTTTTATTGTATTTTTAAATTTAAACTTTAAGTGGCCCACCCTTTAGTACGTGTATTCTAGTATACGTTATTGAACGTAAGTATTTGATTCTTCAGTGGACAAGAGATTTTGTTAGACAAACATGCTTATTGCCTTACGATAAACTGGACAGAGAACTTGGGTAAACAGACATCCAAAAAACTTGGCCGTTCTAAGAAGGAATGAATGGAAAAGGGGAAAAACATTGCTAACCTTTAACTAATCCTATGCGCATAAACTATGAAGTCGCCGCAGTCTAGTATGTAGTGTGTTGGCTTATTACATGTGCGGCCACGGTTCAAACCCAACGCACACAACATAAGTGGTATGAGAAGCTACACTAAAGCTTGACTAAAGGGTTGTAATGACCAATTATGTTTGTTATGAATGTAAAACCTTTCAGACCACTGTGCCACATTATTAATTCTGCTGCTCTTTTTACAGCCCATCGACAGCATCGAGTAGTAAAATTAGAAAAAAAAGAGGAGAGAAATAGGAATTGAAATTGAAAAAAAAAGGAATCCACAATATAATCCAGCTTCATTCATTGTATTTCTATAATGAGATTTTTTCATTTTGTTGTTGCTATTAAAGCAGTATGTTCGTCTGTCTGTCTATCATATGGTACAACAACAAAAATTGAAATTGAAAATAATTGTTCACTTTTTTCTACATGCGCTGCATTTGGTTTTTTGTATTTTTAATGTCGATTTTATTTTGCTGATTGAACACAAATGTTCAAATTTCAAGTTTATTGTTTCAATATCTACTTGCAACACTTGTACATACACTGAGGCAGCAGCAGCATTTTAAGCACTGAGGCAGCAACTTACAAAATGCATGTAATTTTGTAGACACACACAAAAACAAAAAAAAAAAAAAAAATAAAAAAACAATCGAATAAAAGATAACAGTAAAGATATAGAAACAAGCCGATGATATTACAGATAGAATGAACGACAGGCAGACCGACAGACAGACAGTTACAACGATAAGTGAATGAATGTATGTATGTGTATGGCTTGTATAAATAATAATGTTTTTATATGACTCTTCTCATAACTCGAAGCGATAATCGTCAATGAATGTGTGCATACATATTTAGTAGGAGTATACCGATTACTTCTGATACAATGATAACGATAATTTAGTTGTTTGCAATAAATGCTTTGGCAATAACAAGAAATTATTATCGAAAGCTTTTTTTTTTCTTATATAAGTTTGTATATCATATTTGTACATCTGGATTTATTTTTCTTTCATTATCATCATTTCCGTTTAAATATGAGTACACAATGCAACATATCGATAATATACATACATACATACAGATATGTAAACGTGTTTTTCCAAAAATTTTACCAATTGAGAAATGCAACTATTTTTAGTATTTCTTTTCGATTATTTTGCATCTACTTTAATAGAGAGAGAGAGACATATTGTATTTGCATTACATCGATAAGAAAATCTTTGAATAGTAAAAGAAACAAATTTACTAGGAAATAAGAAAAGTTTGTGTGTTCGATTCCAATGTATACGAGGTTGGTTGAAAAGTTTATCTGCTACTGTTTTAAAAGAATTGAATCCAATTGTTTTAAGGGAAAAAAAACTTAAGCTTTTACAGTGACTTAATTCTCATATACTCCATTGTCGTGAAACAGATTCCTTTACACAGGTTTTCTCAATTTAAGTGACAGATAAGGGGCTGTCAAATCTGTACCATGTGATAGTTCCTTTTCTTCCAAAACAAGCGAATTTTCATAACTACAAAATCACTGCTAAATACGGTAGAGTCCTGGAAATCCGTGCTGTTTTCTATAATTATTTTGCACAATAATCAGATTTCTTTTCAGTACAATACGGTAGACTTTCTACAGTCGTAGGAAAAAGTCTACATACACCTTTGAATGTAGACTTCTTCCGTGTTAATTATTTTATAGTTTCTAATAATTTCTAGGTGATTTTTTTATATTCGTTTTTGTCTTCAAACATTCTTAATTGTAACCGCCTTAAGCAACGTTATAACAGCTGTCTTAATTTGATAAAAATCACTACTGTATGTAGACATTTTTCTTTGACTGTACATATATGCTATGAATATGCTCAACTTGATATTCATTCGAATGCCAATCCCAATTTGATGAGACTGGTGTTTGCTTTTGATGCTTCTTTACAGAAACTATCTAAGTATTCAACTGATAAACCTTCCGACTCCAAACGTTATTTATTCACACGGCTTTGGTTTTGTTAATATTTATTTCAAGTCCAACATTTATCGCTTAATTTTCCAGATCTTCTAGTATTGTTTGCATATTAAAGAGCTTGTACCAGTGTGCACACATATCGTTCGTATAATGCAAGTCCTTGAGATAGAGTGAGAAACTCCATGTAATTCTTTTTTTTTTTTTTTCATTGGATTATTGTATTGTCGTGCATGATTATTCAATGCACTCCATATAAAACTCCGATTAATGGTGGGTGTCAAAGTCTTTCTTGAGTATGCAATTCTACAGGCTGCTGAATAAAAAAGAATAGGAAACCTACTTGTTTATTCAATATCTTTTTCTCTGTCTTACTTTAAAGTCATTCATGTAATTCTTATGTCCGCTAGTGTTGACTTGCATTATATTATTGTGCAGAGAACTTAAAATACTGCAACCAAACCATCTACTATCTAGACCTACATAGGGTTCAATTAAACTGTCTCACTCAACCCTGTTGCCCTAATAGACCACAGAGTGCTGCTCAGCGTCAGTAAGAATAACTCCCTGCCTAGCACCTGTTAAGGAACCATTTCATTTTGTAAAAGTTTAACGGAGTTTCCATGATTCGTATTCCTATTAAAACCATTCCATACAGTACAGAAGTTCTAAGAGTTTATATTATTGTTACGAAAATGAAAAATTTAGATACTTTTATTTTGGTTTTACATCGTTTAACATTAAAATTATAAACAAAAGCTACAAAAACAAAACAATGCAGCGAACAAACCTGTTTACAAATTATCGTACTGCTTAATATAACAATAAACACCAGCATAAAAAAATGGTAAACAAGTAAACAAAACTACAACAACAAACACCAGCATAAAAATATGGTAAACAAGTAAACAAAAATATACCAACATTCACTACAATAATAAACGTAAACAACGATGTTTACATTTATAGAGATTTCGAGAACGTGAAGTCATTAACATTCGCCTTCAAGAATATTCATCAAATCTGGATACTGGTGTTTTGCTTATACATCGCTTAACATTAAAATTATAAGCAAAAGCTACAAAAACGAACCAATGCAGTAAGCAAACCTGTTTATAAATTATCGTACTACTTAATATAACAACAAAGACCAGCAAAAAAAATGGTAAACAAGTAGCCAAAGATCCACAAACAACACTACAAGAATAAATGTAAACAAAATACACAAACAACAACAATAATGAATGTAAACATCGATGTTTACATTTATAGAGATTTCGAGAAGGGGAAGTCACGAACATTCGCCTTCAAGAACATTCACCAGACTGTTTACCCTGCCATATAAAAGGCAAGGCAAAGCAGGCAAGTGAGTTAGTGAAGTTCAATCAGTCTTGTGTGAAGACGCGTTGCGTTTGAAGAGAGTAATCGTGGGTTGAAAATCTCCGTTACAAAGATCTGTAGAATAATTGTGTAGTATTTGTTATTATTTATGCAAAGGGTGTAAACAGAGGAATAACAAACAAAGCAATTGTTGTTGTTTATATAAAGTTGTGAACAGTGGCACACAGAATTGTCCAAATAATAAAGAATTTTAATTAAAACTAAACACAAATTTATTTTCATTTTATTTGCAATCTACGAATTCATATATTAAACATTTTTAAAAGATAAAAACATAACAATATGGACATGAGTGTTATTGATAAAAAAGCTTTGACTTTTTTTCCTTGAAAATTCATAAAATATGTTAGCCGTCTGTGACTCAAGCTTTTATTGAACAACGTTATGCTAAAATTAACTCAATTATATTTGATTTTGCCCAACATGTTATTAAGAAATTCGAAATAATTTTTGGAAATACAATACAGAGAGTTCCTGAACATAATTTTCATTTGCTAGTTGAAGTATTGGCATGTGATTTAGAAGCATGTCCATACGTAAGTATATCATGTGTAAGCATAAATGATTATAAACTGTAATGCAATTTGCCAATTTCATAAGCATCAAACTGTTACAAATGCAATAATAATAATCATAATAATAATTTTCATATTTTATACATAAATAATACAAATATGTACTTATGTACTTGCATGTATGTATAGCCATAGAGCCTCTTATAAATTCATATGAAAATATGGAAAATATTTTTCGGAAAATTTAATTTCATTTCAATCAATAACATCCAGCCAGCAATTGAAATATACATGTTTACGACAACAGAAAAATTAAAATCTAAGGGCTTTGGATTTATTCGAATAAGTTTTATCACAATATGAAATGATACGAGTACCTCTCATTGAAATCCCCTTCGAAATCTAATATGTATGCCAATACGCAACCTACAACCTTCTATTTTAACGAGTAAATATTAAAATTTTGTAAAATAGAGGAGGCACACAAAAGGGGATTATAAATTGAGAAGATGGCAATATTAATACACAGACCTAGGCAGAGTATAGAACAGAGTGGGAGCGAGTAGAGCAGAGCAGAGCGTAGCATAGCATATAGGAAAGTCTGAACTTTTGCCTTGAGGTTAAAGATTTATTTCATAATTTATTGTCTTTGCCTCAATTTATTTGATACTCCCTCACTCTCTCTATCTCTCTCTAGCCAGCCAGCACCACCACCACCAGAGCAGACTCTATCAACTCCAATCCAATTCCAATTCCAAATGAAATTATCATTTTCTGAATTTCCAGCAAATTTTCCGAAACTGGCAATATTTCTTTGGTAATTTACTGGCATATGTATACAAGCCAGCAAGCAAGCAGAACGTTGTTAAAATTATTGTGTGTACAATAATTCATATTTTATGTTTATTTGATCAAAATTTGCAATGGTAAGGAAGGGAAGGCAGCATCCTCTACGAGCAAAAGAGTAAATCTTCATGTATTCATGTTTATTTGCCATACAAACCAACAGCAATTGTTACATTTCCATTGTACTCGTCTACAAGTAACAACAAGAATAATAATAATAACGTTGACAATTACGTCTGTCTGTCTTTATGTACATGAAACATAATTATCATTATCATTATCCTGATACGAGTAACGATTATTATTTAAATTTTCTGCTAAAACAATAATAAATTGTGTTCTTTTCCTTTCCCCCTAATGTATGCTATGTAGCCTAGGCATTTGAATTACAACAGCAACACAAAATTCTTTATTAAAACATCCATTATTTCCTTTAACTTTAACTTCTTCAAATATTGTAAATGCATCATCATCATTATCATCATCCCCCTCTCATACACTCAAGGCAAAATGTTAGTAAAATATTAAAAAAAGAAAACAACAAAGAAAAGGAATTTTAAACAAATATTTGTTTGTTGAAATTCAAAGTATTTCCAAGAAAAAATTCTAATTATTTTGAAATGTTAAATGAGTTTCTTATAAAAAGAATTTAAAGTACGAGGATCACACGGGAAAGTTTTTCTAATTTTTAAATTTTTCTTTTTATTTCCTTTTTTTATTGTGGTTGGCCTTTGAAAGTTTAGGTAGGTGACTAGGTACAGGTGGCCCCAAGGAATTGGATGAACGCAATTAGGCCCCATCGGGCACATTGTGATACCACAGTTCGTGTCAATTATCCCGTAGTCTTGGAACCACCCAGAGCTTCCAATGAAGTGACTCAAACTGCCGATGCCAATGTTCGACAAATCACCTAGATTATCGATGTAGTAGGCAGCCAAGTTGTCCCTTTCTCCTTTGATAGAGTGTCGGGCATGTTCCCAGTAGATGAAGAACAGTCTCTTCTTCCTCCTCATCCCTGCAGCTTCTACAGAAATCATTTGCGAGGTGTCCCAGAACAATGCGCCTCGCGTAGATACTCATAATGCAATGCCTCGTCACGACTCCAATAACCGTACTGAGCATGCTTCTTGCAGTGCGTCTTCCACAGCGTTGCCATTTGCCAAGTTTTCCCTTTTTTTTCAAGTTTTTGAAGATGCGAAAAAGTTTTCATTAAATTTGTTTTCTAACAAAACAAGTTTTTTCGACAAAATTAAATTTAAAATTTTTTCCAATATATTCAGTATTAAAACAGGAAATATTTACATTTTTAAGTAAAATATTGTGTATTTTATTAGTCCCGGACAAAAAACACAAAAAAAAACACCAACAGAAGGCACCCGGCTCCGGAATTTTCTTTAAAAATGTTGGTACTTTTGTAGAAAACAAGTTTTTTTTAAAAAAAAAAAATTTTTTCTCCAGAAATAAAGTTTTCTTAAAAAAAATTTGGCAACGCTGGTCCTCCATCCAGCCTCGGCCAGATTATGTGCGCCATTCTGGCCTTTTCTGCCCACCTGCTGTTGACAGAGTCCGTGATCTCGTTGTCAATCATGAGCCTGCAGGGTTCCCAAAAGGACTTCAATATTCAAGAATTCGTCGGAGAGTTTGATGGTTGTGCCGTCTCTGTCGCGGAACCCAAATGATGTGTGCATTATACATCTCCACCACCCTGCTTAGGTCTTTTCGACAACCGTAGACTCTCCTGGAGTTCATCACATTGGAGCCCAGAGTCCTGATAGCTGCCTGGCTATCGGAGAGTATGGTGATGTTTTCATTGGGGACATTCGCATCTCAAATAATCGTAACCGCAGCCTGTATTGCCAATAATTCCGCCTGGAAAACGCTGCAGTAATCCGGTAGCCTTATAGATTCGGCTATACCAATTGACTCCGAGTAAATTACGCAGCTAACGGTTCATCCCAGCTTGGATCCATCAGTGAAGATTTGAACGGATTCCTTGACGAGGTACAGAGCACCATACCTCCAGACCTCTTTATCCAGAATGGTCGTCATGAAATTCATTGAGAAGTCATAACGCCGTATAGTCAATGTCCCCCCGACAGCCTCAAATTTCCCCAGGATCCATTGCTGATCTCTGTTGTAAACTTTACTTGTTTAGACTGTGATTTGCTTAATCAAACCAGTAAGTAAAGCATTTTTTTTCTGTGTTCAAGGATAAATTTTTAACGGAAAATAGTAGGCAAGAAAGAACAAGTGTGTGTATGTAAATATGTATTTATGTTGCGAAAAAAAAACAAAATTGAACATCTCTAGTCCAGTTTTAACACGGCATACCATAAATTAAATGCATTGACATGTACGAACGTACACTTATAAATAGAAAGAGAGATAGAGAGAAAGAGAGAAAGAGTTTGAGAGTTAGAAAAGTAAGTGGCCATTGGTTGGCTTATCATTGCATGCTATAATGGCCATTGAATAGGCCTCATGTTAGGAACGCTTTAATAGGCTTATAAGTCAATTTACTTTTTACGTTCTTCTTCTCTTGGTAGTATTTAATTCTTTCGATTTTTTTTTCATCTACAAATACAGGAAATTGTTAAACAACAACAGTAACAGCATTGTAGGCTTACTACACAGATGATAAGCCCGAACATAGAACAACAATTTCAACAGCAAAACAGCAACCAAAGAAAAAAAGACGAAAAAAAAAAATCAGTTCCATCAACAACATAAAGAAACATGAACAGCAAAAGTATTAGCCAGGATGCAACAACAACATAAATGTGGCAATAAAATGTTTGCAATTTCTTTTGTTGTTGATTACTAGTTGTTGTTGTTTTCTTTTTTCTGAGTTTTTTTCCCATTTTTTTCTTTGCATTTTTGTTATTGTTGTGTTCAATTCAATATAACATACGAGTACACACAAATACGTACGAATAAAAACGAATAACATAGAATAAGTAAATACAACAACAAATACAACAAGTACTTCTATTCGGTGAACCCAGTGAATCATTTCTTTTGCCATGGCTAACTACCAGAGATCAGCAATGAGTATTCAAAGAGATGAGTAGAATCGAATCATACTCATAATTTCTGATACTTATACGCATTCATACTTATTTTAATATCATGGACCTCTACTCATATTCAAAGTTTGAAGTACTCATTGTATTCATACTTAACAACACGTATGATGTTGTTGTTGGTTTCGACTCTCCATAACTTATCATTTACAAGAATCACAAAATAGGTATGATTCGTGTACGAACACTAAAATACTCACTAGAACTTTGTGTGTTTCCTCTGCTTCCTGCTCTGTATTTTTTTTTTGCTTATTTGTCTTTTTTCTTTTTTTGTAAATGCAACAACAACTAAGACTGTAAATTTTGATGAACGAGTCAGGAATGAGTAGGCTTAGGAATTAAACATATTTCGAATGGTATGAGTTTGATGTCAACGTTGTACGCATACTCATTGCAACCTGTACTTATAAATCAACGGTTGTAGTGAGTACGAATGAATTAGAGTACATAGTTAAATGTCAATATTGTTGACTCACTTATAATCAAAATTTCATGAGTGCTTGTGAGTAGCGAAAATACGATTCATTGCTGATCTCTGGTCCTTAGCAGATTAGTCAGCAACCAAGAGTAATAGTTGTTGGCAATCGAAACCCTAAAATAGATTTTCTCTCTTTTAAGATAGATTAATGCCTATGCTTGTGTATTTTTTTAAGCTCTAAAATATTTGTTTTCAAAAACAAAAAAAGAAAAAAACATAAAATTTATGTCCTTTTGCAAATGACTTCTTTTAATACAAATTCCTTTTCTTTGAGTGTATTAGCGGCCTTTATTACAAAAACGCCGTAATCGCTGAGTAAATATGCTTATTTTTCTTAATATTACTTATCATTATCATTGTTATTCATAGAAAGTAGTTCGGGGAGGAGCCTTCCTCTCCCCCTCCAGCTCATACAATGGAATACAATATTGAATTCAATATTTTTTTTCTTTTTTTTTTTTTTTGGTCTTTTTAAGCTTAAATCCTAAAGTTTATTAGTTATACGCGGATATTTTGAGTATATATTTATGTTTTGTATGTGTATATGTATGTATGTATAATAAATATTTTATTTTGGCTTAAAAGCTCTTAAACAAATTACTTGTGATGTTGATCTGGATGTTTTAAGGAAACGTCGCGGCGTCATACAGATTAATTGAATTGACTCTCCATAACTCAACATATCCACGAATCACAAGAGCATATGAATCAAACATATTTCGAATGGTATGAGTTTGATATCAACGTTGTGCGCATACTCATTGAAACCATACATACATACATAATTGGCCATTACAACCCTTCAGTCAAGATTACGGCCTAGCTTCTCACATCACTCAGGTTGTGTGCGTTAATTTTATACGTGAGTGGCGGGACCTACAGTTTAACTTCGAATCCGATCTACAGATTTTTGAGAAACTTTTTCATGGCAGGTTTATTTACTCTCAGAGTTTTTGCCAGAAGTCTGTTGAGAGGAAATCGCCGGAGAAATATTTTTTTTAATTTCGTTTTGTTGGAGCCAACACACTACCTATTAGACTGCGGCGACTTCAGGAAGAGAGTCAGATGGTTATAATAAAGTTGTAGGCGCAGTCTTTATAAAGTCTCTTCTATTGTAATGAAATAGCGGCCACAGAGAGTAATCTAGTAATCCGAAGAGATTTTTGGGATATTGATCATTTGAGCGAAAACTAACTGAGTGCTGCGAATAACAGCGTAGGTGAAATGGTTTATTGAACCTGCTTCTGCGATTTGCATACCTTTGAAGGTATGATTGATAATGTAATTGCATCACTCAACTGTAGTCGCCGTAGTCTAGTAGGTAGTGTGTTGGCTTATTGGACGTAAAGCCCGGGTTCGTATCCCAGGTCAGGCATTAAGACGAAATATGAAAACTCTGAGAGTAAATAAAAAAGTTTCTCAAAAATCTGTCGTTCGGAATCGATGTTGAACTGTAGGTTCCGCACTTCATTATCAAAGAAAATACTTCTTGGGTATTGTAGACTTCTTCGTTCGGAATTATTGAGCTTTATTTTTAATATCGTATACAGAACTCTTATTGCTCTTTAGTAGTTCTGACCGTTTTGACTATAATAGGAATTTATTCTACGCAATAAACTTAGCTGATACTGGCCAAAATCTTTTGAGAAGTTGCATTGCGAATTAACCTTAATATATGTGATGGGAATTGGTTTCGTTTATGATATTTTCTTTGAATTCTGATATTGACATTTTCCAAAACAAATGTTCGCTCGTCCGTGCTAAATGGTACGTTAATACTTTTATACACAACATGAGAAACAGTTAGTAAAATAATGTATTGTTAAGTCTTGATTCCATTATGGATTCTTAAGTTTTAATATTAAGTTGGATTCAAATTTTGTATCTATTTTTGGGAATATAAAGAACTTTGAATTTAAAATATAGTTAGTTTCAATTCTATGAATTATACCAGGTACTGAGATAATCTCTTCCTTTTTTATAAAATTTGATTACATAAACAAACCTGCCAACCAAATCCAAGCGAGTGGAATACAGTGCCATACAGTTTATAACACGAGATATTTTGTATGGTAACCGTCTAAATAAAGTAATTATTAGGGGGTTTACCTCCCACGGATACCTTTTATGGTTTAACGTTGTAGAAAGCCTGGTTTGTAATTTTTTTACTGCAAAGATGCCATAAACTATACGACCTATGTATATGTTTTACTCAGCAAGATTTAGTACCTTAATCACTGTGTCAAATTCAATGCAAATGTAAACAGCTCCGTATTATTCGGTTATCGTGCACCTTCACCTGAGTACCTTAAGATTTTCTTCAGATAAGTAACGGATAAGTCCTATCCAACAGGTGCGTGTAGTGCGGAGAAATTTTTCGCACTGAATTTTACTTACTTACTTACTTAATTGGCCATTAACACCCGACTAACGGATTTCGGCCTACCGTAACACATCCTTCCATCCTTCCGCCTCTGCATCTTGCCAGTTGGTCACGCCAATTGATGGTAGGGCTTCTTCGATTTGGTCCTTCCAACGTAAACAAGTTCGTCCTCTTCCGCAGATCCCCGCATCATACCCGTTTCGCCGGTGCATCCTCCTTCATTCGAACGACATGGCCGAGCCAGCATAGCCGCTGGATGGTAATGCGCTGCACAACGTCTATGTCGTTGAGGAGTTCATACAGCTCACTGTTGGATCGAATGCGGAAATCATCGCCAACTCGCAATGGACCGAAGATCTTACGTAGGGCTTTTCTCTCGAATACTCTCAAGACTGCATTTTGTCGTACGAGAGAGGTCTCTGCTACGTAATTGCCTATTCAGATCATATGAATAAATTATACTCTTCCAAAAGATAACACATCACACGAGTATTGATGTAGATACATACATATGTACATGTATGTATAGTATACATAATTGATCATTATAACCCAGCTTCTCACACCATTCATGTTGGTGTGTTAATTTTATACATGAATGGGAGAGGACCAACAGTTTAAAGTCGCCTCCGAACTACAAATTTTTGAGAAACTTTTCATGGCAATTTTATTTATTCTCCGATATTTTGCCAGAAATCTGATGAGAGGAAGTCGGCGGAAGAATATTTTTTGGAGTTTCGTTTTGTTGGAGATGTCTGATCTCGAGTTTGAACCGTGGCCTCACGTCTAATAACGCAACACACTACTTACTAGACTTTGCCGACTACACACTCCGTATTCTTATCTTATCGTGCTGTTTTTTTCCTCATCGAGTTGTATTCTTCCTGAGAAAGTGCTGTTTTTTATGCATTTTATATTCATAATCTATGTTATCCTCTCAAGTATACAGTGAGTTTATACATTACTTGCAGGGGACTGTTGTTAGTCTGTTAATTTTTAAAATTGTAAAAAATTCCGAACAGAACTTGTCAAACCGAATCATTGAATTAGATCCCCTCCATTAACTACAAACATTTTTAAACAAATTCAGTTAAAGGTTTTAATTTTCCCAAAAACATGATATAAAGTTTGAATTCATTTAATGCTCTGACTATCTAAAGTTGTGCAGAAAAAAAAAAGAGCAACAGAAACACATGTAGATGTTTTAAAGGCTTCAAGTATTTATTGTTGTTGTGTTTCATTTCATTTCATTTGCTTGTTTCTAATAGTTTTGTTGTTATTCTTAAAGTTTAAAACATAGTGTTACAATACATATGCAATTATATTTAAACACATACACATATACATATACATACACAGTTATAGAGATGCATAATTACTGCTACATGTAAGGGGTGATTTTTTAAGAGCTATAGGAAAATTTTTCAAAAAAAAAACACATAAAATTCAGAAAAATGCATGAAATCTTTATTTGAATCGATAGTACGGTCCATATAATTTAATGTTTGAAGATTATTTCATGCAAATGTTGACCGCGACTGCGCCTCAAATGGTCCATCCGCTTAGTCCAATTTTGGCAAACTTTTTCCAACATTTCGGCCGGAATCTCACGAATAAATGCTTCAATGTTGTCTTCCAATGCGTCTATTGAAGCGGGCTTGTTTGTATAGACATGAGCTTTAACATAGCCCCACAAAAAATAGTCTAAAGGCGTAAAATCGCACGATCTAGGCGGCCAATTGACCGGTCCCGAACGTGAAATAAAATGTTCACCGAACTCGCCTCTCAATAAGTCCATTGTTACGCGTGATGTGTGTCTTGTTGAAACCACATGTCATGCAAGTCAAGCTCTTGCATTTTGGGCAAAACAAAAGTTGGATATCATCTCACGGTAGCGCTCACCATTCACAGTTACGTTACGATTTGCAGCATCTTTGAAGAAGTACGGTCCAATGATGCCAAATTCAATGATTTGCAAGCGTTGTTCGTTTGTAAGACGATTCATGGTTAAATTATAGACCAAACTGAAGATGTTTGACAGTGAAACAAAACGCGAAACGTGCGTGAGCTGTTTAAACCAGAGTTGCCAAAAAGATAATAGCTAAAAAATCACCCTTTATAAACTACAAGTAGTTCTAATACTCAATATTAAATGTTTGCAACATGTTGTGTGTAGTAAATTAAAACTGCAACAACCTTAGTAGCAACAACAGCAGCAACATTTGTCTGTAGTTGTAGTTGTTCAAATGCAAAGAAAAAAACAGAAAAAGGAAAACAACAACAATTTTAGAATGAAATGTTAAATGTATTTACAAACTACATTACTTTGATCGATGTGTTGTAAACAATGTTGCATAAAAAACTATATGTATGTATGTATGCTGTACACTTGCAGCATTCGCATGTACAACAATAAGTAATAGACACTGTAGAGTACCATCATAATAACAACAACTTCCATCTTAAAAATATCGTACGTTATGGCCATTACAACTTTGTATTCTTTTCTTATTAACCAATTGAAATTAAGACACACATTTGATTACTTTTTCTTTCGTATTCGCATTCGCAATTTTATTTTTTTTTTTTGTTAAGAATAGAAAAAGAATAATAAAACATCAGTAATAAATTTTGACTGCGTGTTTAAAAGAAGAAGAAAATTTACGCTTAGAATTTACATGATCAGTTAAATTTTTAAACAGCAAAATGAAAACAATACAAACTGTTAAGAAGAAAAATGGGAAGCTAACAATTACCATTAAATTTATAACCGCTAATAAACATATAAGGTGTAGTAAAGTAGAATCCATGAAATTGATAACTTTATTAAGCAGATTGCATGGATCACTTTCGTTAAATTGTCGTTATTTTGAAAGCATACATACATACATAATTGGCCATTACCACTCTTCAGTCAAGATTACGACCTAGCTTCTCACACCACTTATGTTGTGTGTGCGTTAATTTTATACATGAGTAGCGGGACCAACAGTTTAAAGTTGACTTCGTATGACAAATTTTTGAAAATTTTTTTTTATTTTAACTCAGAGTTTTTGCCAGAAATCTGCTAAGTGGCAATCGCCGCAGAAATATTTTCTCATAGAGAAATGTCTGACCTCGGGTTTGAACTGTGGCCTCACGTCTAATAAGAACACACTACCTACTAGACTACGGCGACTACAAATCCCATCAAATATAAAATAAAAAACCGCAGATGATTTAATATTAACTTATGGATGTTTTTAACCATTTCTCAACAGCTACTAATTAGTCCACTTTGCAGCTCATAAAGGGCTCCTTTGAACTCTGTCACCTAATGGTTTATACATACATAAATGGCCATTACAACCCTTCAGTCAGGATTACGCCATAGCTTCTCACACCACTTATGTTGTGTGTATCAATTTTATATATGAGTGGCAGGACCTACAGTTTAAAGTGGACTCTGAACGAAAAATTTTTTGAGAAACATTTCATGGCAATTTCGAGAAACATTCCATGGCAATTCGGTGTCTGACCTGGGGTTTGAACCGTGGCCTTACGTCTAATAAGCCAACACACTACCTACTACGAGTAGACTATGACGACTTAGGTTTATAGTCGTAAGCAATGTATCAAACTTTCTTAGGCATTAGTTTCAAGGCATTAGTTTGACTCTCAAAACATATATATTTTTGGGGAGTACCAGTGGTGTTGTCGAGCCGGAACGCTCTGGAACGTCTTTACGGTACTTCCTTTCTGGACAGGAACGCGTTCCGGAACTAAAGATGACTTCTGATAACGAGAATTGGCTGACGTTTTGGAAAAAAAAAATTAAAAAGAGTTGCTGATTTTTTTTTCTAATTTTTAACGAATTTTTATATGTATTTTTATAAACAAGGGTTTGAACCGAACCCGAACCGGAACGAACCTGCTTGTTTTTCCAAACCGTGAACCGGAGTCCGGAACGTTTTTTCTGCTGAACCGGAACTCGACCCGAACCGAAACAAATATGTGAACCCGAACCCGAACTAATTACTACTTAAGAATTTGAGTATTTAAAACCATTTTTTAACCCTTTCGGCCGCATTTAAATTTAACTGTTGCTACCAAGAGAATCATTTATTTTTTCACATACACATATACACAAAATATTTTTCGTAATGATTTTCGTTTCTTTTCCTTTTTATGCTATATATAGGGACGATCCTGGCGACGGGCAAAAATTGGGGGAAATCTCCCTCCCCCCGTCGTCAATTTTGGGACATGAGACCTAAAAAAAAACGCCGCCGCCAGGATTATCATGGAAAATCACCCCAGTCGTTAAATTTGGGACATAAGACCGCACTGAGCGGACGCCTACCCAGGATCGGCCCTGTCTATATAATTATATATACGCGTTCCGGTAAAAAAAATTAGCACAACATCACTGGGGAGTACCCTCGTAAGTTTAAATTTTCATGGAATTTATTATGAAATTTTAAAAAAAATTTCTTTGTTTTTTCTTTAAATCAATCATTTTTCCCCTTCTTTTGGTTACCATGGGTTAACGTGTATGGAAAATTGTGAAAGAAAAAATATGACAAAGAAATTTTAGTTTTTTGCACTCCATTAACTTCAAATTCTGTCCAATAAAAAATGTTATGCCATTTAACATGAATTTTTTTTCCATGTGTCTGTCTGTCTGTTCAGACAGTTAAATTTTTCACTTAACACCCTTTGCTCGTTAAATCAATGGCAAGAAAGTAAAGCAAAAAAAAAACAACAAGAAAGAAAAGCGAAAAAAGAGAAATAAATGAAATTAATCTTGTGGAAATCTTAAGCCTTAACTGATTTCAATTTTTGGTATGCGTAACGGAAATTGACCAAAAACGGAAATTGAACAATGCATTTTAACTCACGAGTACCGTAACATACTACCATACTATCTACAACAACACTATAGCAGCAGCAACAACAACAACAACAACAGCAATTGAATACCAGCTCACCAGAGCGCAAAGCAAAACCAAAGAGAAAGCACTGAATAGAATGTATGTGTGTGTGTGTGTGTTAAAGCATTCCTTTTAACTCAACTCACGTTCAACAACTCACACTCACACCAAGAAGAAATGCATTTCTCCCATATGCACACTCAAGCACACACACACACATACCACCAGCTCTGCACATTTGACACGTGGCCATGTCCATGCTCAGGCTGTCGTCTCCTTTTTACTGGCATTTTTTTGGGATATTGTAACGTTAACGGTATAAAATTACCTTAAATTGCAATACAATCATCAGCTGAGGCAGTAGTAGTAGCAGTCAAGCAAACGCTGTTAGTGTCAAAAGACAAAGAAAGATGAAATTTAAGAAAAATCTTTACATCCTTGCAAAAGACTATCCCATCCCTGTGTAGATAGCTTGGTTGGTGTTGTTAATCTGTCCGTGTGTATGTGTGTGTCTCTGGAATGTACATCAAGATGGTAAACACAAAGAAAGATGAAGTAATAGAAAGAATGTGTTGAAAAATGTTTCTTAATTTAGTTCGTGATTTTGGAAATTGATTTTCGAGCGCCATGCCTTCTGACTTCTCTTGGGTCTTTTGGCAATTTTTCACTTTCATTTCTTTTGCATGCTGCGTCTCACTTGGGGAAGATGGTGTATGTTTAGGGGTGTCACTGTTGTTACACCTCGTATGTGGAACTATGCATGCGTGGTTTTACATAGAAAGGGCAGGATAGAGTAGGAAGAGTACATATTACATTATTGACTGGGTTGGGGGGGTTGAAAATACAAATATTTGTAAGCAATTATCTCTCAAATAAAGTAAAAGGGGATGGGTTGACTTGATTATTTTTAGATGATGTGAAATCGAAGGTGACAAATGATTAATAATGTCTTTGGAAATCATTTGGATTTTTATTAGAAATAAGAACAAATTGCTCAGGCATTTCTTGTGGTAATAAAATGTGGTATGTGAAGTAATAAAATCAATTCAGGATTTTTTTTTTATTTAAATAAAGTGTGAGATGTTTTGAACAAGTCATCCTGATATGATTGATTTCTGTACTCTTTCACTGATCGTATAAGAAAATATATATGATTCGATAATCGCAACTTTCAGATCAGTAAAGTTAATTTGCGTTCAATATGGTCGCATAAAAACAAAAATCTTCATTTTTTTATTTTATTTTTATTTTTATGAAACCAGCACTCAGGGGATGGCCCCTACTCATGCAGTGTATTGTGCAGGTTTTTAGGAAAGGTGGAAAGGGGGAAGATGCGAACGGCAAGGAAACGAGTTGCTGCTAGGTGACTATAAAATGGCCAGTGCCATACCTTCACCATTAGACAGTCTACAGGCAATCGTCCCCAAGAAGCCCGCAGTTTCTCATACCACTTATGTTGTGTGTGTTAATTTTATACATTAGTGGCGGGACCTACAGTTTAAAGTCGACTCTGAACGACAGATTTTTTGAGAAACTGAGAAGAAATCGCCGAAAAAATACTTTTTGTATTTTTTTTTTATTTTTTGATGTCTGGCCTGGGACTCGAACCCTGGCTTTTACGTCTAATAAGCCAGCACACTACCTACTACTGGTTTTTACGAAATTGGCGGAACCGAATCAACGAAATCGTGCAAGTAGACCAGCAAACATATGTAAGAGAGTCGTAAATTGTTGAGTTCTTAGGAAATAAGACAGAAAAGCAATACATAAGATTGGGAGCCATTCAAGTTCGAAGCTGGGATAATTTCAAAAAAAGAGTCGTAGTTGATTAGTGGTTTCTCGTAGTAAACGACAACCCATTGAAAACGTTTTGTTGTGTTTTCCGTCGCCCTACCGGGAAAGCTCTTATATGAGTATTACGGACAATAATTGAAACATTTAGACGAGAGTTTCGAAATCAAACCTCAGTTTTGAGAGTAATTAATTGCTATGAATAGCTTTTCACATCTATTATACACAACCGATGTTAAACACTCCCAACATAGGTAGCAAGGTAGACCGTTTTCTTCACCTAATCATACTGAAGGCTCATAATAGTCCATAATGCATGTAAGAGTATGTTTAGACAACGTTGGTTGTAAGATTACTATGCGTCAACCTAATTACTTGTCCATTACCTCTGTTGTAGCACATACATAGCTTCTACAAAATGGCCTCACTATCTTTGCTGTTAAAGCAGTGTAGAGTTCTTTGGTCGGCTTCGATTTCATCAGCTTTAAGTTCTTCACTTTAGCGATGCCAACTAGAGATGAGGCTCTTGTACCCAAACGATCTTATTCTTCTACCTCTGCAGCTATTTGCGAAAGAGAGTCTATTGTAAAGATGCTCCGGCTGGCGGGTATAAATTATCTTGTGCATAAGTACCAAAACTTTTAATTTAAGCAGGCAATCAAAAGAAATTCCGTACAATTGAGCTGCGAACATTGAAATTCTGGTGCGTCTGTTTAAGCCGTATATATAACGAATAATGTTGTTGTAGGCAACGTTTAACTTTCTCTTACTAGAAGAATCACAATTAGAAAAAAGTTCACATCCATAAAGTAAAGTGGGAATTAAATATGTTTTCGCCAGAAGTATTCTTATTCTCATTGGTGTGCAGTAGTGAGATGACCACATAGTTCTTAGCATAGAGAAAGAACGTCCACAAGCATAGTTGACGTGGTCAGACCACGTAAGGGTTTTATTGAAATAAACACCCAGATTTTTTGCTGATGTTACTATTTGTATTTTTTGACCATTTATACATATATCAGGAACACTTATTGATTGTGCAAGCCTTTTCTGAATAACAATGCATTTTGATTTTGCCGGATTTATTGCCAAACCATTAGCAGAAGCCCATGTTGTCTGAATACGATGCATCTGTTGATTCAATGAACTTATACATTGAGTAATCGTTGCATTATTGCAGCTAGTATAAAGTTGGACATCGTCTGCATACATCCTTATCTTACAATCTGTTATTATAGTTGGAAGGTCGTTGGAGTACATCGAAAATAAAAGAGAACCGACAATAGAACCTTGTGGAACTCCTCTTGACACGGGAAGAGCTCTAGATTTTCCATCATGTGCTTCAGTGTATTGGTATCTTCCGCAGAGATAAGTTAACAAGAGCTGGGTGGCAGAAAAGGAAAAATTGAAGAAGTTTTGTAATTTGAAGCATAGAATATTGTGTTCCACGGTATCAAAAGCCTTGGAGTGGTCCAGCAATACCAAAAAGCCAGTATTTCCATCATCCACTTCTCTTCGAATATCTTCAGCAACATCAACTAACGCTGTTATGCATCCATGATTTTTTCTAAAGCCGGACTGAGTTTGCGTTATCATATTGTTCCGATCGAGGAAACGTGTCATCTGTTTATGCATAATTCTCTCGAAAACCTTGGAGAGAAATGGTAAAATGGCGATTGGTCTATACTCGGAACTGGATTTTGGTACAGGTACAATTCTAGCTATTTTCCAATTCGAAGGGAATTCACTGCTCGTAAGAATTCTATTAAAAATAAGAGTATAATGTATTTTCAAAGTTTAAAGGCAAAAGGATTTAAAATTGGTTTTGTGCTAGTTTAGTTTTGAATGCTATGTCTAGCCACAGCAGTTTTACTTCTTCCCTGCACTGTTTAAGGTGCTGGGTTAGAAAATGAGAAATGATAATGATTTCTTTTGACTTCAAGATCTTTTCTGAATTTTTATTTAATTTTTTCTACTATTTATACTAATTTCTAATTTTTACAATATTTCTTAATAATCTATCATTTGCTCTTTCTATTACATAGTAACTTTCATTTACATTAACATACTGAATTTTGATTGGTCAAGACCTCACTCAATACTTTTCATATTTCCACTCATTACTTTAAAATGAGTAATTTGAAGTCATAAATTTCTTTCATAAGTGCTTTGACCCATGTCAGTTGTTCTAATTGTATTTCCCTTAAAGTGTGTTACACTTTGTTTACTTTGTTTTTATTTTAAGGGTTTAGAATTACAATTAATGTGTTATACAAATGTAGAGCAAATGTAATTTAAATCTTATAGTATAATACATGTGGTGTGTTGTTTACGTTTGTTATGATAAATACACTACATTATGCTAAATACACTACAAGAGTAATAAAAGGAAGCAATCAAGGAAGGCAATCATTAGATGCCTAGAGAGAGCGTACAACATATTGCAAACTGTCTAAGCATTTGTTTTTAGTAAATAGTGAGAAATTCAACAGTTAGACTTATAATCCGACTATGTTATCATTTTAAGTACTTTTTTATACTGCAGAAAGTACGGATTCATCAAAATTCCTAAACTTTCTGGGGTATTAAGCAGTAAAATCTGAAAAAACCTGAAAAAATTCTTGACACTTTTTAATTATGCCACGTACAAGTTATATACATACATACATACACCAGAATATACTGTACATTGAACAGTAGTTGTACAGTTAAACATGCTGCCTTGCAAGTTTTTTAAATTAAAAACGTTCATCGATTACTTTTACAAAACAAACGGTAAATCGAATGCAACTAATCGATGTTGTTTCGATGTTTATTAATAATGCTTCCCACCGCGTCAAATTCATTTGATTATCTTATGGACGATAAATGTTAAAAATTTATGTGCGTTTAATTTATGCATTAATCATAACGAAATTACAATCGAAACGCTGTGGCATATCGTTTTGAACAATGCTCATAGAAAAGTATTTAATATGTTAATATCGTGTATATCGGTATATTGTATATTGAAATTGTACCGGGTTATCCATTTCGTGGTTTCAAAAGTAAACGTAAATAAAACACATATAAAATATTTCTTTCATGATATTTCTTTTTTTTTATTTTAAAGTTTGAACGTTGACATTATGTGTGAAACACTACATCATTTAAATGACCTCCATGCGAAGTGTTGCAAGCATTGATTCTTTTGAGGTAATTTTCGACCACTTTTTGACATATATATGGGGCGGTATCTCAGCCATAACTTGACGTTGATGTTGGTTTTTAAGTGCTCAAGAGTTGAAGGTTTATCTGCATAAACACGGTCTTTCGAGTAGCCCCACAAAAAATAGTCTAATGGTGTCAAATCGCATGATCTTGGTGGCCAGTTGATATCGCCACGACGAGAAATTACGCGGCCAGGAAATGTCTCTTGCAATAAAGCCATATTCGCTCGAGTTGTGTGGCATGTGGCACCGTCTTGTTGAAACCACATATTCTCCAAGTCGTATTCTTCAATAGCAGGCAAAAAAAGTCGGTTATCATATGACCATAACGCTCCGAATTGACGGTGACAGTCGTTCCATCGTCGTTTTCGAAGAATTAAGGTCCAATCACACTTTCGGACCAAAGAGCGCACCAAACAGTGACTTTTTCTGGATATAATGGCCTCTCTTCAATTACTTGAGGATTCTCAGAAACCCCAAATACGACAATTTTGTTTACTAACATATCCACCGAGTGTGAAATGTGCTCCATCGCTGAAGAAAATTTTGTTCGAAAAATTGCCGTTCACCGCCTGTTGTTCAAGCACCCATTCCACGTATCTACGACGTTGTGAATGGTCAGCTGGCTTCAGTTGTTGCGTGAGCTGGACTTTATATGGATGTAGGTGTAGATCTAAATGCAAAATACTCCATAATGTGCCGTAAGACAGTCCTAATTCCTGAGAACGATGAGGAATCGACACATTCGGGTCTTCGGCAACACTTTCACTTACAATAGCGATATTTTCAGCGGAACGAGCGAAACGATGATGCACAGGCCTTTCAATATTTGTAACCACTCCAGTCTCTTCAAATTTCTTCACAATTTTGCCAATTGCTTGCGTAGTTGGACGATTATGTAAACCATAATCTCCTCTTAAAGCACGATACGTGGCTGTGGCAGGCAGAATCACTATTTTTGTAGTAGGTTTTGATAATTTTTATGCGTTAAGCGATAGTTAAGCGATCCATTTTCGTCAATATCCGACTTTTAACTGAAAAGAAAAAAATTGATTTCACAACTTAGTTTGACAGATGTCGAATTCCAGTCGCCATACTTTTGAAACCACGAAATGGATAGCCCTTTATATGTATGAATGAATTAGTGAAAGTATTTGTAAGTTTCTATTTTTAAGCTTTTTTTTCTGTTTTTGTTGTTAATTTAGTTAAGAGTGTTGCAAGTTGCAACGCAACGTACATATGTATGTTATGATATGATCTTTGGGCGTCTCTGTTAAGTTAACGATAATTATCACCTGATGTTATAAGTTATCATGACTTACAAAACGTTTTATGGCCAGCAAAAAAAAAAAAATATTGAATTTCCTCCTTTAAGCCATACAAGACCCCATGTTGCTTGCCATCATACACTCACTTGCAGCAAAAGTACACACTCAAAACCTACACGTACGCACTCAAACTGGGTTGTGAATACGAGTATAAACTTTGAAAAACAGTTTGTTGCACTAGAGAAGATTTCACTCTCGGGCTAGCCATTGATGCTGATGGCAAACTGAAAGCAAAATGCAGTCATTATACCAGTATGTGCGTACATTTGCCACCAACAATGCAGTCCGGGGTCATTTTACAGGTGGTTGGCGCCCTTTAGCTACACTTGGAAAAATAAAACAAAAAACGCCTAAAGTGGGTAATGATAACAACCACTTGTGCTGTGTGCTATGAATTTCTTTCAGTGTATTCAAGTTCAATAAATTTATGCATATGAGTTTAAACGATTTCCAACGATCGTTATCTCTTTTGTCTTTCCCTATTTATTGATTTTTAAGATCTTTTTTAAGATCTTTAATGTTTCTTTTTCTCATTTTTTTTTATTTTTTATTGCATTTTTCTTGATTTGTTTGTTAGAGAAATCTCTGTATAAAAAAGAACAACAACAACAAGAAAAAAGTATAATATCTAACAAAATTATGACCCTGTTACAGACGTAAAATGTTAAGATGACAGGTGAACCACAATCGTTGAATATTGGTTGTGTGTTTAAGTAACACTTTTTTTCTTCATTAAACAACGAAAAAAAAATTGGAAAATGGAAACTAAAAGACATCTTTTGTTAGGCATTCAATAAATTCTACTGTCGATAATGAAGTAACAACAAGCTTAACGAGACCAACAATTACAAGGAGTGCTTAGAATATAAAGTAATTTTTTATTTTCAATTCAATTGACCAATTTAAATTGACCTTGAGCTAGAATATTTTATTGATTGGATTATCAAAGGGACAGGTCAAAATAATATATTTAATTTGAATTTAGTAATTTTTTATCTTTCTCGAGGCAAAGGTTTAAGTGCAATGATTCATGAAGAGAATAGAATTCCAGAATAGCTTCTGATTTAACATCGGAATGTCTTTCCGTATAAAATTTTGTTGCACTCTTCTTTTTTTAGAAATATAATATTGTTACAATTTTTACCTTTTAAAAACGTTTAAAATATGAGCTCGTAGATTGCAAATAAAATAAAAATAAATTTGTATTTAGTTTTAATTAAAATTCTTTATTATTCGCACAATTCTGTGAGCCACTGTTTACAACTTGATGTAAACAACAACAATTGCTTTTCTTTGTTATTCTTCTGCTTATACTCTTTGCATAAACAATAACAATCACTAGGCAATTGTTAGACAGATCTTTGTAACAGAGATCTTCAAACCACGATTACTTTCTTCAAACGCACCGGAAGTTCTTGACTTCGCCTTCATGAAATCTGTATAATTGTTAACATCGTTGTTTACCTTTATTATTGTAGTGTTGTTGGTATATTTATATTTACTTGCTTACCATTTTTTATGATGGTGTTTGTTGTTGTATTTTTGTTTAATTGTTTACCATTTTTTTATGCTGGTAATTGTTGTTATATTAAGCAGTACGATAATTTGTAAACAGGTTTGTTTACTGCATTGTTTTGTTTTTGTAGCTTTTTTTCTAATTCTAATGTTAAGCGATGTAAAAGCAAAACACCAGTATCTAGATTTTTGATTTTGGAAATCTATGACAATAAGTAGTGGCTTGATGTTCTTTTATTCTTATAGCAGTTTTTATGTCAAGCGCTGTATGCGATATAAAACGCAAACAAAAAATGTACTGCCAACTGTTTTGAAGGGAACCCACATGTCAACAATCCTACAAGGAGACTTAAATACATTTGAACGTCTTTTCACAGGTTAGCTGTGACAAGCCTTTAACTAACACAACCCGGACTAGTAGAATAAATGAACGAGACAAACATATATTATTATTCCTTCAGATCATTTAAGGAGCATAGGGCTGTCAGAAAGTAATTCCAGAGCATATCTGATTCACTTTCTCTTTCTATGCTTTGTTTCAATTTTATTAATCAAGTTTTTCTTACTGAGTATATAATTGCTCTGTTGTGGTAGTCCCTAGAGCAGTAGAGTTATTGCGTACTGTATTTTTGTATTGGATATAGTGATAAGGAATCTTACTCATTGAGTTCTAATGTTAAGCTTCTTAGAATGTGCTTTGCTGTGACAGTGAATCAAAGGAGCAAAGGAGCTTCTTCATGTTTGAAACTTTACTTTGCTTTCAATTGCACTCTGATCCTCTTAGCTCAGGTTCTTAATAAAGCGCCTTAATCACTAAACCACGCTAATTCAATAGGCTTAACCTGGCTTGGAGTTAAACAGCATCTTAGGTAAACCTATAAGCGTCTGATAAAAGATTGCAAAACTAATGATCTTTTAAAACGGCTAAACTGAGTAGCATACTTTACAAAAAGGAATTTGAATGGGTATTGTTTACACGGTTTTTTCAATTGCGTTTTTATAATTATAAGATGCTGGTTTTGTGCTCAGCAATTCTTTTCATACAAGTCGCCTAAGTTTTTCCCCTAGAACTAAAGAATCAAGTGTGAATGCACTTCTAAAATTAGCCAAATTTAACAGCCAGGTTATTGCTACAAATGCAAATGAGAGGTTAGAACTTCTTCTCATGAAAGGGACCTAGGCTAGATTACAACTTAGCTCGAAGTAGTTCCCTTACTACGATTTCTTATCTACTCAAAGCGATTTTTACTATGGACATAGTTATTGATAAAATGCCGTGTTTGATTCGCTCATCTCAAAATCACTGTCACAGTCTTTCAGCGGCACGAGGACAAAAGCATTGGCTCAAAACCTCTATCACAGGCTGTTTGGGGAATCTTTTGAAGTTGAACGAAATTATTCACTCAGATAAGGATCAATATCATAGTCGGTCAGCGGCATAGAAATAGCTTAAGAAGACATTCATCATTCACCTTTCATGGAGGTGAGGGGTTGTCCGTGATCCATAAACATTAAATCTATTACATTGGAAAGGCATAAGCTTCTGTATCGATCTGTCCAAATTACTAAGACCAGACTGCACTGACTTGATTTCTCTATGACCGCTTAATAAAGTATTTTGCTTGACTCAATTGCAATCCAAAAGTGGTTTTATCCATTTGGAAATCCCTAGATAAAGCACAATTCATTTTATTTGGCGAGTAAGCACTCTATAAGTGCTAACTCTCTGCAAGCTATGGAATTGCCGGTAGTATTAGTAGCCATTTTTTACATGAGCATATGTTACGGTATTTGCCTTACGAATTTCCTCTGCCATTCCACTCTATAATTTGATGCCAGATCTAGACGATTGGAATTCTAATTTAAATCGATGCTCGCCAAATCTCAGGCCTTTGAGCACATACATATACTGCGATTTCGTTTTTATTCGGACTCATCTTAGTAAGATGAAGTGGCTGAAGGCGTAAGAGCAACTTCTGTAGTCTTACATGTCCAAACAAGAAATGGATGAGAATTGACTTCTGCATAGCTATGACAGACCAAACAAAAAAAAGGGAACGATCTCAGCAAATTTCTGGCAATAACTCTGAGAGTAGATAAAAAATTGCCATGAAAAAGTTTCTCAGAAATCTATCGTTCGGAGACGACTTTAAACTGTAGGTCCCGACATACAACAGAAGTGGTGTGAGAAGCTAGGTTGTGATTCTGACTGAAGGGTTGTAAAGACCAGATATGTATGTATCTATGTCTGCAGAGAACGTACCGGGTCCGCCATTTAACGTTTTTTTTTTTCAACTAGTACTTATTTCGTGAATGGTAACACTTAGCTCATGTCTGATTTGGCAGATAATTAGTTTTATCCTTCCGCTGAACGAATATGGTTGTGTATACGCTTGAACAACCCTGGGAAATATTGCGACATTACTTTGAAAATCATGGTAATGTTGCAGAATGTGTGCGAAAATTGCGTACGGATTTTGGAAGAAGAGAAGCACCGTCAGCTCCGTATGTTTGTTATCTTGTGAAAAAAGTGAAAGAAACTGTCATCCTCATCGATAAACCAAGGCGTGAATAGCCAAAAACAGTGCGTACACCCGAGAATATTGCTGCTGTGGCAGAAAGTGTGCTTGAAGCGCCATCAACATCAATTCACCGTCGTTCTCAACAATTGAACATTTCGGAGACATCATTGAGACGAATTTTGCATAAAGACCTTGGTATGACGCCATACAAAGTCCAATTGGTTCAGGAGTTGAAGCCAATTGACCATCCAATGCGTTTTCGCTGCGCTAAGTGGGCCTGCGATCGACTTACAGAAGATGCCGATTTTGGCAAAAAAAAAATCATCATTTTTTCAGATGAAGCTCATTTTGATCTTGGCGGGTATGTAAACAAGCAAACTTGTCGCATTTGGGGCACAGAAAACCCGCACGCATACATTGAAAAGCCGACGCACCCAAAACGAGTCACTGTTTGGTGCGGATTTTGGTCCAGAGGCATAATTGGGCCATTTTTCTCCAAAAATGAGCAAGGAGTGGCCGTTATCAGGCTATGTTAAACGAATTTTTGTTCACAAAAATTGAAGAGGAGGATATTGGCAACATTTGGTTTCAATAGGACGGCGCTACGTGCCACACAGCCGAAGTTACACTCGATGTTTTGCGCCCTGTTTTTGAAGATCGTATTATCAGCCGCAGAGCTGATGTCGTTTGGCCACCTCGGAGCTGCGATTTGACACCGTTGTTACGCCGACAAGCCAGAGACAATTGACGCTTTAAAGGACAATATTCGTGAAGCCATTGGTGAAATACAGCTGCACACAATCGATAATGTGCTTAAAAATTGGACCGATCGTGTAGGCTATTGCATGGCCAGCCGAGCAACCATTTGAATGAAATTATTTTCCATTATTAACCGGAAAGATTGTACTTTCAAATAAAAAAAGAAATTTGAGAAAATATTCAGTAGTTTTTTTTTAAAGCATTTTCGAAAAAAAAAAAGTTATTTGGCGGACCCTTTTAAGAGTATGGTTTACCATAATCAATAAAACCTATAATTCCTTTGGGTACTGCAAGCATAGCACTCACTCATGTTGTTTATGAGAGTTTATATACAGCATATATACAGCATGTACTAAAAACATCAGTTGGTCACTTTATGCTCAATATGTATTAGTTAAACGATCTTCTTTAGTCGCTTGTTAAATCAACAGGTTTTACGAGTCCCCATATTAAGTTTTATGGCTTAGACGGTGCCATTTGTTTGTATAGAAAGGTAATAAAACAAACAAAAAAAAACTCCACTGAAACTATTCTAAAACTCCGCCAACCCATTGTTGGACTATTAAACTTATTTGTAGTTCTTGTTGCTGGTTATTATTGTTCATTTGTTAGTTGTTTTGTAAATAAATACGAAGCAAATTAAACTTTTATTCTCCCGGATTTTTTTTCCTGGGTTTTTAACAAATTTAAGATCGTGTTTTTTTATGATGAGTCCAAACCATCCATCCATCCTTTTGTTCGAACATCAAACATGGATGTTTAAAAAACGATTTGCATTTTCAATCAAGTGTTTGTTTATATAACGAATTAATGTTTTTTGTTTTTATTGTTTCTGTTGTAATAAATAAACTAAAGAGTTTAGTATAAACAATAACAATAACAACAACAATAAGAATAGTTCATCAACAGGTCATAATCCAGAAAGAAAAAGAAAAACGATATAAAACATCAACATTGATTGCCTACGTCAATGACGACATCACACAGCATAGCATAGCACAGCACCTACCAGCAAGCAAGCAGCAGCAACAGCAACAAGATTTCCTTCTAATGGATATATGAGATGATGATGACGATGACGTTGACGATGGTGTTAATGACTCTGATGATGGGATCTTTTAGAAAATATTTCATTAAAAAATTTTTTTTATTTTTTTTATTCTTGTTCTTGTTCTTCTAAATTTTATTACAATTTTTTATGACTTTGGTACTGTGGCAATAACAACAACAAATCTTGCAAATGATGTTTTATGTCTTCACCGTTACTGATGCTCTCTCTCTCTCTTTATATGCTGATACACCATAGAGTATCAAATCAAATCTTTTGCAACACAAACAACAACAACAATTTTAGTTTAGACTTTTATTGTTTATTTACAATTTTGTTGATGAAATGCTGCAATCTCCTCCTCCTCCTGTCACTCCTATAAATTGATTTCATTTCTCTTTACACTCACACACTAATCATCATCTTATTTCCATAGAAATCATGTCAAGACAAAATAAACAACATGATACGAGGCCATTAAAACTAAATGAGTTACAAATAAACAAGTTTGTTTAGGATCTCATTTTCTAAACACATTTTTTATGGGTTTCGTTCATTTTCTGTCCTTTCTTTTTTGTTACTTTTTATAGATTTTCTCTTTAAAAAATCATAAATACTTAATAAACTTTGAAACTGAAAATGTTTTTGAAATAAAATAATTTCGTTTTAGAATTTCCTTTAACTTCTCTCCTCTCCGCGAGTGATAAACAAAATAGTTGCGTTCATTGTTTATAAAATAAAAATTTTTTCTAAAATTTTACAGTGATTAGTAGAAAAATAATGAAAGAAAAAACGTTTTATGTTTAGACTCAGAAAGGGTCTGTCATGATAATGTGGGCTTGTAGCAGAGATCTGCAATGAGTATTCAAAAAGATGAGTAAAATCGAATCATAATAGCATTGAGTCAGTTCAAAAACAGTTTTCAATTTTCTGTTTACGAGGTCTTGGTTGGAACTCCTATGAATTACCGCCATATCGGAGTAGACTTGCTTTGATTAAACTGCCAACTCTTAAAAGTCGTCGTTCCATAATGAGTACTCTTTTTATTCTGGGTTTAATACGTGGAGATATTGATTCAGAGTTCCTGCTCAGTCGATTGAAATTCAATGTTCCTGTGCGACCTACACGCAATTTTGAATTGCTTTCACTGACTTACTACAGATCAGACAACGAAAATAATGATTCCTTCAGACGTGCCTGTAAAACATTCAATGAATGCTACCAAGTAGTTGATTTCTCTGTGCGCAAAGATGTTTTAAAGATAACCCTAACAATATTTTTGAACTGTTAATTTAAAGTTGTAGTTGAATTAATATAAACTGTTTTCGATATGTCTCATTTAATCAGTAAGGATATATTGTATCTATTGACGTTAAATAAATAAATAAATAATCATAATTTCTTATACTTATACGCATTCATACTTATTTAAATATCATGGAACCTCTACTCATGTTCAAAGTTTGAAGTGCTTATCATATTCATATTTAACAACACGTATGATGTTGCTGATGATTTCGACTCTCCACCATAACTCAACATATACACGAATCACAAAATAAGTATGATTCGCATACGAACACTAAAATACTCACTAGAAGATTGTGTTCTTGGTCTGATTGCTGCTCTGTCTTTTTGCTTATGTGTCTTTTTTTTCTTTTTTTCTTTTGTTGTAAATGCAACAATAACTAAGACTGTAAATTTTGATGAATGATTCGAGTGAAGTCGCCGTAGTCTAGTAGGTAGTGTGTTGGCTTATTAGACTGAAGGCCCGAGTTCGAATCCCAGGTCAGACATCAAAACGAAATATGAAAGAAAATATTTCTTCGGCGACTTCCTCTCAGTAGATTTCTGGCCAAAACTCTGAGAGTAAATAAAATTGCCATGAAGAAGATGAAAATTAACGCACACAACATGATTCGAGTAACTGGAATCATTTCTAAGTATTATAAGTATTTTTCTAAAGTTATGAATCTGAATGACAGTCGCCGTAGTCTAGTAGGTAGTGTGTTGGCTTATTAGACTGAAGGCCCGAGTTCGAATCCCGAGTCAGACATCAAAACGAAAATATGAAAATATTTCTTTGGCGACTTCCTCTCAGCAGATTTCTGGCCAAAACTCTGAGAGTAAATAAAATTGCCATGAAGAGCTTCTCAAAAAAACTGTCGTTCGGAGTCGACTTTAAACTGGAGGTCCCGCCACTCATTTATAAAATTAACGCACACAACATAAGTGGTGTGAGAAGCTAGGTCGTAATCCTGACTGAAGGGTTGTAGTGACCAATTATGTTATGATTCCAGTAACTGGAATCATTTCTAAGTATTATAAGTATCTTTCTAAAGTTATGAATCTGAATGACAGTCGCTGTAGTCTAGTAGATAGTGTGTCGGCTTATTAGACGTAAGGCCACGGTTCTTACCCCAGGTCAGCTATCAAAACGAAATATGGAAAAATATTTCTTCGGCGACTTTCTCTCAGCAGATTTCTGGCAAAAACTCTGAGAGTAAATAAAATTGCCATGAAGTGCATCTCAAAAATCTGTCGTTCAGAGTCAATTTTAAACTGTAGATCCCGCTACTCATGTATAAAAATAAACGCACACAACATAAGTGGTGTGAGAAGCTAGATCGTAATCCTCACTGAAGGGTTGTAATGACCAATTATGTATTGTTACGTTTTTACCCTTTTAAAAACGTTAAAAATATGAGTTCATAGATTGCAAATAAAATTAAAATAAATATGTATTTAGTTTTAAATCAATTTTTTATTGTTCGCACAATTCCGTGTGCCACCTTTAACGATTTGACTTAAACAACAACAATTTGCTTTAATTGTTATTATTCTTTGCACTCTTCCGCAAACACAATAACAATTTTTCAATAGATCTTTATACGGAGATCTTCAAATCACAATTATTCTCTTCACACGCAACGTGTCTTCACACAAGACTGACTGAATTCTTTCTGAATACACGTATCTTCACACACGACTGACCGAATTCTTACTGAAACGCCGTTGCCTGCTCTGTCTTACCTTTTATATCGCAAGGGTTAGCAGTCTGATGAATGCACTTGAAGGAGAATGTCTTCGCGAAATCTCTATAAATGTAAACAAGTTGTTTATTATATTTTGTTTACGTTCGTCCTTGTAGAGTTGTTTTTGCCTGTTTACTTAACTATCCGCTTTTTTTATACTGCACTTTGCTGTTCCCTGTTTATTTCTTTGTCCCCTTATTTTTTATTGTTGTTGCCTGTTTACTTGTTTACCCCTTTTTTTATACTGCACTTTGTTGTTGCTTGTTTACTTCTTTGTCCCCTTATTTATTTTACTGATGTTGTTGCTATATTTTTGTTTATTCATCGATTATGTAAACAAGTTCATTATCTTTGTTTTTGGAGCTTTTGTTTATCATTTTAAGAACACCATTTCCATTTTCGTAACAGTATGTATGTATGAATCTAAATGAGTAGGCTTATGAATCAAACATATTTCGAATGGTATGAGTTTGAAGTCAACGTTGTACGCATACTCATTGCAACGTGTGCTTATAAATTAACGTTGTAGTGAGTATGAAAGAATCAGAGTACATAGTTAGGTTTCAATATTGTTGACTCACTTATACACAAAATTTCATGAGTGCTTATGAGTAGCGAAAAAACAATTCTTTGCTGATCTCTGTTTCAAATTTCGGGCTTAGACCTACTGTTCTTTCTTTCAACCAATTGTTCTTTCCTGAGTTTGAATACATTATTTACCCAAAAACTTTGCGGTTCTTCATTAACTTATGACAATGCCTACCGACTATCGAGCATGCAGCCTTAAGCCCATAATATTCTGATATTGAAATTTTCTCTTGGAATGGCAAACACAGCCCTGCATGGGTTTTGCAAATAAGATGGCTCCAGGTGTTTCCGAAGGCATTTTTGAAAAATTGTAGAGCTAAACACTGACGGGCTAGAATCATCGCTATTGTCAGAAATTGACAATTGATCTTTGCTCTTTAAAATGAGCCCAAAGCCAAATTGATTGCATGCACCCTTAAAGTAGGGGGTGGGTTTATGTCAAGGGGTGGACGAGAAAAAGAAACACATCACGGAGGTCCTTAAAAAATTGTTACTCAGGGGTTTTTGGGGTCGCTGATTACAGATCTTAATTTAGATTTAAAAAATTCAAAATGGCGGATCCAATATGGCGGTCATAAATCTGATTAATTTTTATAAACCTCGACCCTTTTTCTCGAAAACCTGACATGATGGAAAGATTGAACACGAATCGATTGAACACGCGCAGAATGCCTTCGGAAACACCTGGAGCCATCTTATTTGCACAAAAGAAGACCAAATTTGCAGGGCTGTGAAATAGGTCTTTTGCATGACATTAACAATGTGCCCACTTTTTGTTGTTTTTTTTTTCCAAATTTAACCTCAATTAACTTTCATTTCTTTCGAATTTAATGACAAAAAGTGCTGAGAAAATATTTGTCAATTAAATATTGAATTGATTACAGTGTGGCATCATCATCATTTGGCATAATGTTGGTTGCCATCATATACAAATCATTGGATAACACACACACCACTCCACATTTTAGCCACAATTCAATTATTTATTGCCATTTTCTGTGGCAGACACTCTAACACAGGAAATGGGGAGAGAGCTCTAAACAAATATTCGAATTATTGGCACGTGTGTCCATAATAAAGATTTCTAAACATTATCGATGGCGTTAGTGTGGCAACGATAGTGATGATGCTGATGATGATGACGATTGTGAGGCCAATGATAACCGTAACTTCATGCAAGTATCAGTCATAATAGAGTTTCGTTTTAAATCTCGATTTTTCCAAAAGCCACGTGACAGAAATTTTTTTAACACCATTTGGTACGTTTGTGTGTGTGTATTTCAAAGATTTTATTTTGTGAATGTTTTGAACGTATGGCAGCGTTAAAAATCAATTCCAGAAATTATCGACAGGGGAGTTGCAACATTCGTTACGTTTGAATGTGAATGTGGCGAATATTTTTTCAATGCTTTCGATTGTATGTGGCTTCATTAAAAATATTTTTCATCATCGTCTTGTCTTATTGTTGCTAGCGATTTGCTAAGGATTTGACAGGCAAACTAGTGTTCCAAACAGTGTAGAGTGTGCCTGCAATCAAAGAAATGTTGTTAATAAGCTTAGCTTCAGCATTCTTCACACTGTTATGTGTGCAAAACATTAACCAAATAACTCATCATTATGATAGGCATTGAAATAATTCTTATCTTTTCTTTACTTTTCGTTTTTTTGTTTGGCTACTGATATTTGATACTCTTTTAACACTAAATCTCCCCTCCTTTCGAGCACCACCCCTTTCCTATCTGACAGTGAAAAAGGTGTGATAATAAAACGTTCGCTATTTCATATTTATTACGCAGGCAATTTAGGCAGCATCTGTCACCATGTTCGGTTCATAACCTTAAAAGTATTTTTCTTAAATTAAAAAAAAAAAAAAAACATCGTGATATGGCACAAAGCAATGATGTTGCATGTGTTGTGTTGTGTTGTGTTGATATATCATCGATTACCTCATTAAGGGTTAAAACTTGTAACACGTGTTGCGAATATTTAATCCCTATTAAAAAGACACTTTTTTTTGCCATTTTTTTTTTGTCAAACAGATTTTGTTGAAGGAAATTTACTCAGTTTGTTGGCAAAACTAAAGGATATTAATGATGTGAAATAAAGGTCACCAGTTTTTTTATTTCTGCCCTTTGATGACAGCGTTCATGATTTATTGTTTAATGAAATCAATAGGCAGTAAATAAAGTTCGAATATTTGAATTCTATTTCGAAGAAATAAAAGAAATTTTCTATTTGGTCTTCCAACAGGGGCTTCCGAACTTTGGCACTTGATAAAGGCCATCTTGCCGAATTAGTTGCCATTTATTCAGTCTGTTTTGTTAAAACACCATTGACGATCATAGACCACGACATTTTGATGAAAGCGCTCTGAAGTACTTGACAATTGGACTTAGTTTTCATAGAAAAACATATTCAGCGATGAGGCCCATTTCGCCACAAAATTGTCGAACCTAGACACACTTGACATCCAAGAGAGACATCCAATGTATCCCAAATAACATACATAATTAGTCATTATAACCCTTTAATCAGGATTACCACCTAGTTTCTCACATCACTTACATTGTGTGCGTTAATTTTTATATATAGGCCAAATAATTTTTTTTTTTTTGAAAATGCTTTAAAAAAAACTGCTGAATATTTTCTCAAATTTCTTTTTTTCATTTGAAAGTACAATCCTTCCGGTTAATAATGGAAAATAATTACATTCAAATGGCTGCCTCGGCTGGCCATGCAGTAGCCTACATGATAGGTCCAATTTTTAAGCACATTATCGATTGTGTGCAGCTGTATTTCACCAATGGCTTCACGAATATTGTCCTTTAAAGCGTCAATTGACTCTGGCTTGTCGGCGTAACACTTATCCTAGATGGCACCCCACAAATAATAGTCCAACGGTGTCAAATCGCAGCTCCGAGGTGGCCAAACGACATCGGCTCTGCGGCTGATAATGCAATCTTCAAAAACAAGGCGCAAAGTATCGAGTGTAGCTTCGGGTGTGTGGCACGTAGCGCCGTCCTGTTGAAACCAAATGTTGCCAATATCCTCCTCTTCAATTTTTGTGAACAAAAATTCGTTCAACATGGCCCGATAACGATCGCCATTGACTGTAACGGCCACTCCTTGCTCATTTTCGAAGAAAAATGGCCCAATTATGCCTCTGTACCAAAATCCGCACCAAACAGTGACTCGTTTTGGGTGCGTCGGCTTTTCAATGTATGCGTGCGGGTTTTCTGTGCCCCAAATGCGACAATTTTGCTTGTTTACATACCCGTCAAGATCAAAACGAGCTTCATCTGAAAAGATGATTTTTTTTTGCCAAAACCTCGCAAATGATTTCTGTAGAAGCTGCAGGAATGAGAAGGAAGAAGAGAATGTTCTTCATCTACTGGGAACATGCCCGACACTATGTTGAAGGAGAAAGGGACATCTTGGTGCTTACTACATCGATGATCTAGGTGATTTGTCGAACATTGAATTCGACGGTTTGAGTCGCTTCATTGGAACCTCTAAGTGGCTCCAGAACTAAGGGATAATTGACATGAACTTTGGTATCACAATGGGCCCCATGGGGCCCAAGTGCGTCCATACTACTCCTTGGTCGGACGGTTACCTATAACTATCTACCTACCTATGTATGTATCTTTAGAATCAGCTAGTGTTGTAATAGGAATTATTCTGTGTTCTTTATTGTAGATAGAGCGCTTTGTGGAATCGTTTATACTTCCTAGGTTTTAAAAAACAAGTGATAGCCAGCGCTGGAAAAAACCAGTGGTGGTTTAATTCGGAATTTCATTTGGAGACACTAAGTATATACCAGCATTTGAGGTGAATTTTAATTAAATTTATGAAAACAATTCTAATGGTAGTAACAGTATCTTATATAGTATAGAATATATTGCTATTATATGGTAGTTTCCACGATTATTAGCTTCACCTTGAAGGGCGTTATATTCCAGTTCGAATAGAGGATGCTTAAAGGAATATATTCCAGTAGTATACCATGCAGTTTCTGCCTTATAAATCCAGTAAGCGAGTTGAGAAAAGTTATAAAAATCAGTCTGTCTTTAATTATCCTATTCAATTACTTTTCAACATTCAATACCTTTCCATTTGCATGTGTGTCGTACTTTAATAGTTTAGCTGTTGAAGCATTTAATATCTGTCAATAATATTTAATAACAAATCATCTTAAAAAATCCATATTTTGTTTCAATTTGTTTCGATTTTTTGTTTGTTTTTCTTTGAATAAGAAACCCCAAACCATATGATAAACTTTCAAACGTTTGCCACCGCTAAGACTATGATTGAAACTTAAAAAGAAAAAACCTTCATAGGAACACACTCACTGACAGACCACCAGTGTTCGGAGATTAGAAACAAAATATTTAATTTATACGGTAATTTAAGATGATTTTTTTATAAGACATTCGTCCATCCAACCATTCACAAATTAATGTCTTGAAAGAAATTCGTTTGGAAACAATTCATTGGAATTGAATTTTCTAATTTCTAACAGCAGCAGGTAAGAAAATTTGGGAGGGTGGAGTGTAACCATAATGTACTCTACACTGCAGTATACTACAGAGAGAGAGAGAGAGAGAGAGAGAGAGAAGGAGGAAAATGAAGTTTCCTTCTAGGGGTCTATGCATGAACGATTTGTACAATCTTTTTCTAATCTTTTTAGCGATCAGACAGTAGTTTGAAAGAACTAACTTTGAAGGCAACTTTACAAAATTTATTTCGAGAATAATGTTACAAAAATGGAAAAATCTAGATACTGGTGTTTTGCTTTTACATCGTTTAACATTAAAATTGTAAACAAAAGCTACAAAAACAAAACAATGCAGTAAACAAACCTGTTTACAAATTATCGTAATGCGTATTATAACAACAATCACCAGCATAAAAAAAAATTGGTAAACAAGTAAACAAAAATACACAAACAACACTACAATAATAAACGTAAACAACGATGTTTACAATTAGAGAGATTTCGAGAAGGCGAAGTCATGAACGTTCTATGTAAAAGGCAAAGCAAAGCCGACGACTGAATTAGTAAAAAGTTCAGTTAGTCTTGTGTAAAGACTCAGTGTGTTTGAAGAGAGTAATCGTGGTTTTAAGATCTCCGTTACAAAGATCCGTTGAACAATTGCTTAGTGATTGTTATTATTTATGCAAAGGGTGTAGACAGAGGAATAACAAAGAAAAGCAATTGTTGTTGTTTACATCAAGTTGTCAAGTAATCTGCGAGCTCATATTATAAATGCTTTTAAAAGGTGAAAACATAACAATATTAATGCCTTGAAGGCTGTTATTTTTTTAAATTAATATGAGTGGCTGCAAACACATTTGCAGAGGCATGGACCCTATTGGCACTAATGCAGCTGTCTTGAGACTATTCGAGAGAAAAGTCCTACGTAAAGTCTTCGGTACAATGATTTTCGCATACGATCCAACAGTGAGCTGTATGAGCTCCTAAACGGCATGGATGTTGTGCTGCGTATTAACATCTAGTGGCTGCGCTGGCTCGGTCGAATGAAGAAGGATGCTAGGGCGAGACGTATCTTGATTCGAATATTTGTGGAAGTCAGCGAAGATTACGAACTTGTTTGCGTTGTAAGGACTAAATCGAGAAAGCCCTGGTGTGACCAACTGGCGTAGGCGCTTTAGCACCTTGATTGCCACGGCAAATATTCAGAAAACTGGCCAAAAAACGACAATTTGATTTTTTTCACATTAGTAAGGACGAGATAACTCGAAGTTTGGCACCCTAGAAGGGAACGCAATCTACGAGTTATCTCGTAGTTGGCAGTCAACGTGTTAAAAGCAGATGTATCTGGAACAGAGATCAGCAACGAGTATTCAAAACGATGAGTGGATTCGAGTCATACTTATAATTTCAGATACTTATACGCATTCATACTTATTTTAATATCATACTCATATTCAAAGTTAGAAATACTCATCGTACTCATACTTAACAATACGCATGATGTTGTTGATTCCGACTCTCCATGATTCAACATATACACGAAGCACAAAATAAGTATGATTCGAGTACGAACACCACAATACTCGCTAGAAGGTTGTGTGTGTGCTTTGCTTGCTGTCTTTGTCTTTTCTTTTTTCTTCTTTTGTAAATGCAACAATAACTACTACTGTAAATTTTGATGAATGATTCGAGTGACTCGAATCATTCGTAAGTATTATAAGTATTTTTCTAAATTTATGAATCTGAATGAGTAGGCGTATGAATCAAACAATGAATCGAATGTTGTGAGTTTGATGTCAACGTTGTACTCATACTCATTGCATAGCGAGTACGAATGAATCAGAGAAGTTGAATTTCAATACAGTTGAGTCACTCATACTCAAAATGGCATGAGTACTTATGAGTAGCGAAAATACGATTCATTGCTGATCTCTGGTCTGGAAGAATGTGTTAAGGCAGGCCGAAATCCATTAATCGGATTGTTAATGGCCAATTAAGCAAGCCACAAACATAATCCGTGTAGAGTAAATGCTTACCATAAAGTAGGGTATAGAAATCTAAAAGAGAAGAAAAAAGAAAAACAGAAAGAAGAACAAAATACCTGCAACATAAGCAAATTATGTTACTCTTACCAAAATCAAGTTGACGATGGCAACACATGTTTCGAAAAAAAAAACTCTGAAAACAGCGGCATAAATTAAAGATTTTTCTCAAAGATTAACGATCTAATCGAATTTAATGCTTCATTTAATTAAAAACTGACTCCTCTTAATTTCTTCTCTCCGGTTTGATAAAGATTCTTAAAATCTTTACAAAACAAAAAACGAAGATGATAAGCTTATGTAATTGATATTTTTCTTCTCGATGGCATAGATTTCTAATGAAATTTTAAAATTTTTTCTAAAAAAAAAAAAAAAAATTGAAATTTTAGTTTCACGAAATTGAAATGAAATTATTTTTTATTCATATATTCAATTAATTTTATAATCGGAATATAAAAGTAAATTTAATAATATTTTCTCAATTTACTTGTATTTTTTTTAATATCAAAATAATATCGCATAAAATGTTAAGCAATTATTTATTTATAAAAAATAAAAAAAAAATTAAAAACAAACTAAATTTACATTTAAATTGTACAATGTTTTGTATTTAAAAAATAAAAAAAAAATATTTTTTTTGTTTTCATCATATTAAATATAAAAAATAAAATTTATTTTTAATTTGCAATAAAAAAAAAACATACGCGTTTAAAAAAGAGAAAACATTTTAAAATAAATGGGGAAAAAATGTTGAAAAAAATCAAGTAAAAATATAGTAAATTTACGCTTTTATGGATAATTGGCCTGCAAGGCCTTGTGTAATTCTCTATTTTTTGCATTTTGAAAGTTTTTGCTTCAACTGTTGGAATTTTCATATATTTTTACTGTGTGTGTTGTTGTTTTTTATTTTTATTTTATTATTGTTAATGGTTGAGAGTCCTTTGTGCAAACAAAAGTGTTTATTTTTTATTTAAATTCAAATTTTCATAAATTGAATTCTTTTCCACCTCCACTCGCTCACTCACTCGCCTAGTAACATACATATTCTCGCCTATAATAATAATGCTACACAGCAAGAAATACTGGTGTATGCTTTAAATAGGGTGTAGAATGTATACTTCTTTGGCAGGTCAAGGCTACTAAAAGCAACAAGCAAGCTATAAAGCATATTTAAAATAAATGCTCGTATAGATTTACTGTTACATAATTGGTCATTACAACCCTTCAGTCAGGATTATTGACCTAGTTTCTCACACCACTTATGTTGTGCGTGTTAATTTTATACACAAGTGGCGGGACCTACAGTTTAAAGTCGACTCCGAACGACAGATTTTTTGAGAAACTTTTCATACCGATTTTATTTTACTCTCAGAGTTTTTGCCAGAAATCTGCTAGATTTACTGTTATGGAGAGAAATTCGATGGAGCATATTCTTATGAAAATGTAGAATCTAGATACTGGTGTTTTGCTTTTACATCGCTTAACATTAAAATTATAAACAAAAGCTACAAAAAAAAACATCAACATAAAAAAGGCAAACAAATAAACAAAAATACAACAACAAACACCAGCATAAAAAATGGTAAACAAGTAAACAAAAATATAACAACAAACAATACCAGAATAAATGTAAACAAAATACACAAACAACACTACAACAATGAAACGATGTTTACATTTATAGAGATTTCGAGAAGGCGAAGCCATGAACTTTCGCCTTCTAGAACATTCATCAGACTGTTTACCATGCCACATAAATGCAAGGCAAAGGAGGCGACAAGAGTTAGTAAAGTTGAGTCTGTCTTGTGTGAAGACGACGCGGTGTGTTTGAAGTGAGTAATCGTGGTTTTGGAAGTCGCCGTAGTCTAGTAGGTAGTGTGTTGGCTTATTAGACTGAAGGCCCGAGTTCAAATCTCAGGTCAGACACCAAAACAAAAATATTTCTTTGGCGATTTCCTCTCAGCAGATTTCTGGCAAAAACTCTGAGAGTAAATAAAAAATTGTCATGAAAATGTTTCTCAAAAAATCTGTACTTCAGAGATGACTTAAAACTGTAGGTCCCGCTACTCATGTAAGAATTAACTTACACAACATAGGAGGTGTGAGAAACTAGGTCGTAATGTATTTCTGCATGTCGTGTAGTGGTTAAAGTGCTTGTGTTCCCAATAAGCTAAGGCTCAAATACAACAGAAATCAAATAATTTTTTTTCGTTGTCCTTATGAATTTTGAAAAATTTACATACTTTATTGATTAAAAATATTTTTAAACGCATTCAGCACCACCTTCTGAAAAATGGCAGAACCCAAATTCCTCTCCCGTACACCCAATATAACAATCTAATCCTATGTATAACCTACCTATTTGTAGTAGATCTGCTTGATTAATAAAACTGCTTCGTGACAGCTGTTAGGAAGCTGTTACATAAACTAACAAAGAAGGAATAGAAAAATATAAAAAATGGTAGTGAATCACACGCCATTACAGTAATAGTTGCGACAATGTGATGGTTATAAAAAATAAAAGAAGTCGAAAATTAGGATGATTAAACTCTGGTTGAAGCCTCTGAAAAAGACTATGACTATGACAGTTCTTAGTACCGTTACAGTTGTAAACTCATGGCGTCACGGAAAACTAGAAAAACTGTGACATGACGGTATTCACTTTGAAGAGGTGCTGTTTAATGATACATAACAGATATCTCAACATGCCTGTAGAAAGACACAAACTAACCAAACCGTCTATTAAAGATCTTTGCAGAAATGGCAAAGACGATAGACCTGTAAACTAATCCCAAAAACATACCCGTAAATCGAAATCACGAAGATGGTCATACCAGTTAGTTGGATGGTTTTGTGCATAACGGCAAACACGAATAAATACGATTACCCCATGAATCATCCACTTTCGGAAACATGGATCTTAAAACGTTCACGCCGCCGCGCAACACCGGTGGCTGTCTCATCGGGCGGTGTGTATTACACTATACGTAATACCAAAAATATAGATCTTTAACACTTCGACTGCCGAAAAAAAAATACTTGAGTCGCTTACTCTTAAAAGCATAACAAATATGTATAACAGCCGCCAGTAGGCGACAAGCATGAATTAAAGCGCCGGCGTAAAAGTGTTAAGCAAACCCCACAACAGACAGACAGTTCAACGAGGACATATCACACGACTTCGGTGGCCAGTTCACATTACCTCCATACCAGATGACCATGCCCTCAAATCGTTCTTGTAGAATATCTAACGTAATATGAATTACTTGGCACGTCCTGTTGAAAGCACATGGCGTTAGTATCCAAATCAGTTCAAGTCAAACTTCTTCAGATAAACTTCTTATAATCATCAACCAATAATGCTCGCTATGGGCATTGATTAGGATTAGGATCAGTTGCCAACTGCTCCAGAACCCATTCAGAGGAAATGCATTCGTCTATGGGCGTCCATGGAGATTTGGCAAAACAGACTGAATAAATGACAACTAATTTGACAGATGTAGCTTCAACTGCCTTACTTCTTGAAAAAACTTTTGTAATTCCTTTCTTTTAAAAACTTCATTTGCTTGTGAGAATTCATGAATTTATGTTTCTCGGGCAATGATCGAACCTGAAAGCATCATTACTTACTTCAACTTAAAATATTCTTGTCGCAGGAGTACTTAGCGAAAGTTTCCGTATCCATTATTCCATTTCCATTGTTCCATAATTTTCCGTTTCAATGCAATTATTTCTGTGAGTGTAGTCTTACAACAAAAGCAAAAACTAAAGCGTGTATTTAAATATGAATTTCATATTGTGTAGGATGTTGTTATTAAATTTTTTTTAGTGTTGTTGTTGCTGTAGCTCTTGTTATTATTTTGTTTAATGGAAATTAGAAATTACACTTCATACAGACACACACGCAAACACACACATCAACACAACATTCACACTTCAATTCAATAACACTCATGCACATGTACACACCTACACCTACAGTTAATAGATATTCAAACACACAAGAAAGACAACAACAACTACAATGAAATATCTACTCGAAATATGCATATAAATTGGTTTAAAACACATATCCTTACACACATACACATAAACATTCATGTATAGTACTGTTCGACTACCACTATACCCCCTGTACGATGATATTTGCCGTTTTTGTTGCAGTTTTTCAAAGAGCGCGCGTGTATTTTTTGTTTCTTCCTGCTTTATTAGTTTAAACAGCAACATTTTGTTGCACGAATAGTAAGTGCCACAGGCAAAAGTAATTAAAAAAATCCTACAATGGTTGTAATATTTTATTCTTCTTCTTGCTTTTTTTGAAACCAAAAACAAAAACCCAAAAAATAGAAAGAAATAAGCAACAGAAACCGTGAAAAAAAATTTAGAAAATGAAACTCAACTGAACTGAACTGAATTGAATTGAACTCCAACCAAAAGCTTGAACACAAAAAAAGTAGAAAAACTCTCTTAAATTTCAATTTCGTTTTTTCGAGTTGGCAACCTTGTTTTGTTTACATTTGTTAAGGCGAGAGAGTGGGTATGTGTGCATGTGTGCAGTTGGTAAGCATTGTTCGTGTAAAGGTCATGAAATTCCCATTTTAACTGTGTAAGGAATGAATCCCTTTAGATTACATTTCTGCTGTTGCTTTCACAATACCTGTGCATATCCTAGAAGAAAAGAGTGAGAGAGAGTGAGAAGAGCTGGGAAATATTTTTTGGAACTTTAACTGTTTATAATACTGGAATTAGTTGTTGTAGTAACTGAAAAGTAAACAACCGAGTTTTATTTTTCATTTTGGTTTTTACTTTTGTTGTTATTGTTGTTGTTGCTGTTGTAATTGTTGTTGTTGCTGTTGTAATTGTGTTGTTTATTTTCCTTTTCATTTCTGTTATGTTTACAAACACAGTGGCACTGTTCATAGGATCCTTTAGGGGACTACAATGCAATGTAACGGTTGTGTTAACTTTTATAATTGACAGAAGGTTGGTAATAATACGGGAGCATGCAAATGCATTTCGTTCTTTAAATTCAGCCTATGATCAGTTTTCTTTCTACCTTTCCTAAAAAACCTGCACAATGCACTGCATGAGTAGGGGCCATCCCCTGAGTGCTGGTTTCATAAAAAAAAAAAAAAATTGTTTCTGGCGTGGACACGTCCATTTGCTGTCCATTACGGTGTTCTTTTTTGCCACCTTGTACAGCCAACATTTTATTGTTGTACAACGAAGTCGCCGTAGTCTAGTTGGTTAGTGTGTTGGCTTATTAGACGTAAAGCCACGGTTCAAATACCAGGTCAGATTTTTGAAAACGAAATATAAATAAAAGTTTCTTTGGCAACTTGCTCTCAACAGATTTGTGGCAAAAACTCTGTGTGTAAAATAAAATTGCCATGAAAAGTTTCCCAAAAAAATTCGACGTTTGGAGTTGACTTTAAACTCTAAGGGCCATTATTACAACTTGCCGTTAACTAAAGGGAGGATTTTAACGGGCAGATAAATTGTTTTTCATTATTATGAGTACCCAATAAGATAGAAGTGATCGTTAAGCTAAAGGGAAGATCATCCTACCTTTAACATTTAAAGGTCACTTTATGTTTGAACTTGCCATATCATATACTATTTTCGATATGGCAGCTTCAAATTTAAACAAAATGAGCATATACAACAAAAAAACGAAGTCCGCTGTTGCCACTGCGTTAAAAAAAAACTTGTTTAATTGAGCAGTTTTATCGACTTTGCTCCGGCACTGCCATATTTTAATTTTATTTTATCTGTAGGTTGTAATAACGAAAATAAGTTAAAGGTAACTTTGCCGTTCACTTTAGCTAAAGGTACCTTTAACTAACCCCAACTTTAACGGGAAGTTGTAATAATGGCCCTAAGTGCGATTAATACAACTTGCCGTTAACTAAAGGGAGGATTTTAACGGGCAGATAAATTGTTTTTCATTATTATGAGTACCCAATAAGATAGAAGTGATCGTTAAGCTAAAGGGAAGATCATCCTATCTTTAACATTTAAAGGTCACTTTATGTTTGAACTTGCCATATCATATACTACTTTCGATATGGCAGCTTCAAATTTAAACAAAATGAGCATATACAACAAAAAAAGAAGTCCGCTGTTACCACTGCGTTAAAAAAAAACTTGTTTAATTGAGCAGTTTTATCGACTTTGCTCCGGCACTGCCATATTTTAATTTTATTTTATCTGTAAGTTGTAATAACGAAAATCAGTTAAAGGTAACTTTACAGTTCCCTTTAGCTAAAGGTACCTTTAACTAAACCCAAGTTTAACGTCAAGTTGTAATAATGGCCCTAAGTCCCGCCACTTATGTATGTACAAAATTAACATACAGTAATGTGAGAATCTAGGTTGTAATCCTGACTAAAGGGTTGTAATGACCAATTATGTATTTTTACATTTTTAACTTTTAAAAACGTTTGGACTATGAGCTCGTAGATTGTAAATAAAATAAAATAAAAATAAATTTGTGTTTAGTTTTAATAAAATTCTTTATTATTCGCACAATTCTGTGTGCCACTGTTCACAACTTTATGTATACAACAACAATTGCTTTGTTTGTTATTTCTCTGTTTACACACTTTACATAAAAAATAACAATTATCCGACAGATCTTTGTAATGGAGATCTTCAAACCACGATTACTCTCTTCAAACGCACCGCGCCTTCACACAAGACTGACTGAACTTCACTAACTCACTTGCCTGCTTTGTCTTGCCTTTTATATGGCAGAGTAAATAGTCTGATGAATATTTTTGAATTCGAATGTTCATGATTTCGCCTTCTCGAAATCTCTCTAAATGTAAATATCGTTGTTTACATTTATTATTGTAGTTTTGTTTGTGTATTTTTGTTTACTTGTTTACCACTTTTTTATGCTGGTGTTTGCTGTTGTATTACGCAGTACGATAATTTGTAAACAGTTTTGTTTACTGCATTCTTTTGGTTTTGTAGCTTTTATTTATAATCTTAATGTTAAGCAATGTAAAAGCAAAACAGCAGTATCTAGATATTTCATTTTCGTAACAGTATGTATGAAGCGAGGAAGCTTAACCCTAGACGGTTACTCTTCTATTTTGTACATTAAGGTTACTCTTCGTTGAATCGACGAACACTTTCACCCAATTGGTTACTGTTCGTCGAATCGACGAAGCTCATTTACTCTTTATCCCATAATTCTTTTATGTTTGACCAAATTTCGTTCTTTTTATAATTTTTTATGATTGATTACGAAAGCTTGTAGTGAGTAAACGTTCCCGGACCACCCATTTTTTTAATCCCGGATGGTGATTTTTGTACAGTAAGGTTACTCTTCGTTGAATCGACGATCAAAAACAAAATTTTTTTTTTGTTTACTGACTGCAAGCTTTTATTATCAAATAACGTTGTTGAAAAAAAGAGCGAAATTTGGACAACCATAAAAGAGTTATATGATAAAGTGTGAATGAGCTTCGTCGATTCGACGAAGAGTAACCGTCCAGGGTTAAAAGCAGAATGCATATATCGAAATAGTTTGATTACATTTTAAAGCAAAAATCAAGATTGCATAAGTTTCAGTGCTACTAAGCGGGGAATTATTATATCCGGGGAATACTGATTCAAAACTTGCCTGATAAGTACGTTAATCCTTGTCAATGTAGTGTGCTTTTGTCACCAGCATTGGGTCTGCTCCCCTAATAATATCTTTTAAATTTTCTATTTGTTTTACAACAACAGTTTAGAGTAAAAGTTCCCATAAAAAAAGAGAAATGAAACAAAAAGCATAACAAAATAGTAAAAAAATGAAATTCTATTAGAAATAAATTCTAGTAAAAGGTACAAAAAGAAAGACACAGACCTTAATAATGCTTATGTTGCATATAAAAATTGCATTTTATGTCTGAAAAAAAGAAACGAAATTATTAAACCTAAGCGTTTACATGAAGTGAAAATAAAAGGGGGACACTTTAAATGCCATTCGTTGGAAATCTCTTGCTAGACTTTGACAAAAAAAGAAAAAATGAAATAAAGTAAAGGAAAAACAAGCAGACTGTTTATGAGACTGCAGTCATTAGAATGACTTTTAATGCACCTCTGGAAACAAAGAATGAAACAAAAAATTTAATTTGAAAACTTTCAAGAACTTTTTCTAAAATATTGCAATTATTTTCAGTTTCAGTTCTTTTTTTTTTTTTTTTGTTCTGACTGCTGTTGTTTATATTTTCTTCTTTTTTTTTTTTTTTGTAACAACAAAATATTGCTTAAAGTCAAGTCTACAATACCTGTAGCAAATACAAGTTAAGCCAACAGTAACAGGAACAAATAACTGAAAAAACGTAAAAAAACTTGACAAAAATAAACGGAATACATAGATTTTTTCCTTGTTTTGCTTTTGACTCTTTTGCAAATATGAAAATGCATTTAAAGCTCTCTTTTACAGCAACACAAATACAAAGAAATTTTTGCTGTTGCCATAGCTTTGGCAACTGCATCAGCAACACAAAGAAAAAAAGGGCATAACAAAACGGAAAAGGAAACATAAAACGTAATCTTAACTAAAGGAGAGAGAATAAACAAAAGGAAAGGATTCCCAGCAACACCATCATAAAACGGAACTTAAGTAAGTACCAGCCATGTCCACAATAAAAGAAAATGGTCGCCTAACTATGGAGAAAGTTAAACAAACGATCGCATATTCTAAGCACATGGGTTAACAGCGAGTATAGACGACTTTTAAATGAACTTATAAAACTTAAGGCTACATAGAGTACTTATTACAGTTGTAAGGGAACCATTTTATTTTCAGAAAACAGGGTGTATAGTTGGTAAAAAGTCTAAAGTAGAGCGGCCACACATCAAATAATGGATCAAACTCCCATTTATCGTTAATGTGTTGGTAAAAAAAAATACTCACACGTTCAAGGCCGAGATGAGTTTGAAGAATATCAAAATATTTTTGATATGTGCTGTAGTCTAGTAGGTAGTGTGTTGGCTTACTAGAAGTAAGGCCACGGTTCAAAAACCAGGTCAGACAGCTCCTCCAAAACGAAATACGAAAAAATAGTTCTGGGAGGACTTTCTCTCAGCAGACTTCTGGCAAAAACTCTGAGAGTAGATAAAATTGCCATGAAAAGCTTCTCAAAATTCTGTCGTTTGACGTTGACCACTCACGTTTAAAATTAACAAACACAACATGGTTGGTGGTGTGAGAAATTAGGTTGTAATCCTAACTGAAGGATTGTAATGACCAATTATGTATGTATATAGTTACGTATGTATGTTATTGTGTATAAGGTAGGTAGGTTGGAGTGATAGCTTTGATATCAAAAGTTCACTTGAATACGCTTAGCAGCCCGTTGTGACGCCACAGGTCTGTACCAGAGATCAGCAACGAGTATTCAAAACGATGAGTAGATTCGAGTCATACTTATTATTTCTGATACTTATACGCATTCATACTTATTTTAATATCATACTCATTCTACTCATACTCAAAGTTGGAGGTACTCGTCGTATTCATACTTAACAATACGCATGATGTTATTGACTTCGACTCGTCTCTACTTAACATTTACACGAAGCAAAAAATAAGTATGATTCGCGTACGAACACTACTATACTCACAAGAAGATTGTGTGTATGCTTTGCTTGTTGTCTTTGTCTTTCCTTTCTTCTTTGTTTGTATATGCAACAATAACAAAGGCTGTAAATTTTGATGAATGATTCGAGCCACTCGAATCACTTATAAGTATTATAAGTATTTTTCTAAATTTATGAATCAGAATGAGTAGGCGTATGAATCAAACACATTTCGAATGTTGTGAGTTTGATGTCAACGTTGTACTCATACTCATTGTAACCTATACTTATAAATCAATGCTGTAGCGAGTACGAATGAATCAGAGTAGTTCAATTCTGTTGATTCACTCATACTCAAAATTGCATGAGTGCTTATGAGTAGCGGAAAAACGATTCATTGCTAATCTCTTTTCTGTACTGACCGAGCTCCTCCAAACTAGCTAAGAAGTTGGTCACCGCAAAGGCTGCACATTAAAAGCACTACTACTCTACGCCGGAAAACCAGCCCGAAAGTTTGATAAACGAAGCTATATCCTTGACATCAATGGATGATAGCTTCGTCAAGCTGACAAGGATTGAAGAGCCAATAACCTATCTCTGCACCTCGCTAGAGATGGGCATTGACAAAGAAAATGGATAACAGGCTCCTCTTCCTCAGCAGATCTGTACCTATGGCAGAAGTCGTTAGATGGGAGTTGCATTTTATACGCGTGTCTTCCCATAACACAATGACCTGTAAGCATGGCATCGAAATGACGTTACGATCAAGTCCGAACAACTGGTTGGTGTGCCTTCTATCCATCGAGGGCCAAGTGAGTCTAGCAGTGGAGCAGGATTCATTATTGACCCAGGATATGTTGGTGTCTCGAAAGAATTTCCACGCGCCGTAGTGCACCATCCCTGGCGAGCTCGTCGGTTCTGCAGTTTCCCGGAATATTACTGTGCCCGGGGATCCAGACAAGTGTGACACTGAAGCGCCCAGAAAGAAGATCGAGACAACGGCGACATTCCCAGACAATCCTGGTGTTATTCACAACGTTGGACAGAGCTCTTATGGCAATCTGACGATCAGAGGAAATTGTGTACAAGCTATCTGAGTGATCTTTTAATTTCAAGTTGTTCAATAGAACGAAAACAACGTCTTGATATGTATTGCAACCAATTTCAGGTTGTTATCATTTGTAAACCGCTCGTCTGACAGCTGACAGATTTATTCCAGTGACAGTTCATTTTATTATTTACAAGCTTACAAAAGCATTTTGATCTATTGCATTCAGAAAAAAAGTTATTCGTGATGGAATTCAAGCGTGATAGTGTGATTGCTTTATATTTGGCTGGAAAATCACAGGTGGCTATCGTTAGAGCCCTCCAGCATTTTAAATGTGAATAAATTTTTTGTTTCTCGTACCATTGTTCGTTACCGTGATACTGGCAGTGTTGCATCGCGTCCAAAAAGTGGACGAAAAAAAAACGGTAACAACACCAGAAATGATCCGAAAAGTGAAGGCCAGATTTGATCGAAATCCACGCCGCAGTGGTAGAAAAATTGCTCGTGAGCTGAACATATCGCGAGAACGGATGCAACACATATTGAAAAATGAGCTTGGACTAAAGCCATTGAAGTGCCAAAAAGTGCAAGAGCTCACCGATGGACAAAAAAAAGTTAGACTGGAAAGAGCCAAGGAGTTACTTCGCTTGCACGAAAGTGGCCAGTTACCGAATTTGGTTTTCTCCGATGAGAAGCCATTCCAAATTGAGCAGTTTGTGAACAAACAAAATGATCGGGTTTACTTGCCAAAGAGGTCAGCTGAAAATTTACACCTGCGATTGGCCACCAGAACTCAAGTGCCGCCGATGGAAATGGTGTGGGCCGCCGTAACGGCCGATGGTCGCTCTCCGCTCGTATTCATCGACCGTGGGGTCAAAATAAATGCCGAATATTATCGGGAAAATGTCTTACAGACAGTATTGAAGCCCTGGGCAGACAAACATTTCGGCCGCAGACCATGGACATTCCAACAGGACTTAGCACCACCGCCCTCAGCACGCGTCAACCAAGAATGGCTTAAAAAGTAGGTTCCTCGCTTCATTTCTACCGCACAATGGCCACCAAAATCTCCGGATCTCAATCCGTTGGACTTTTGCGCCTGGGGCATTTTGGAGAGTAAGGTTCTCACTAAAAAATACCAAAGTGTCGATCATCTCAAGACGACGCTTCGACGGGAATGGGCCAAAATACCGCAGAGCCACTTTCGTGCAGCCTGTGATGGCTTTGTCGGCCGTTTGAAGGCCATAATTCGTACCAAAGGTGGCCAATTCGAACAAATCTAAACTGATTCTAAAATTTGATGTTATTTCCAACATTTTTTGCTTTTGAACAATAAAATTAAAAAAAAAATTAAAAAAATATAGCGCTTTACTTTGTTGCATTATATATCAGCCACCCTGTAGAGATGTCTCAACAGAATGTTTGACGATGTTTCATTGTAATAAATCCGAACACTTAAGACGATTTGTAACCATGAATAAGACATGGGTGGGTCCACTACTTCATACCTGAGTTAAAACTATGCATTGGATTGGAATAATCTTGTCTACATTGTTTTCAATTAGCATAAAGTGCTTGTAGTCTATTCGATTGTAATTCTTCCAATGGAATCCCTTTGAATTTTCATTTCTTCCGGCTGTAGGGTATTTCAATCAAAAGAATATTACAAAACATTTCATTGCAATTATAAACCAAGTGAAGCGAGCTAAAAATTTACATTTTTTTTGTGTGTGTGTTAAATATTATGCACCTGCATTTGTGGAAAAATCTAATAAAACTGCAATTGAAAACTGCAAAAATATACAATTTTGGAGTCCTTTTTTCCTCTTTTTTCACTTTTTTTTTTGTTGTGTTGCGTCCTTCAAATTCAAATTGTGTAATAATCAGCAGCCAGTGTGCAATGCAATGGATAATGAAAATGAAATTCAATTGCACTCCATGGACTTTTTTTTTTTAAAGAGTGTAGTGTGAGGCTTTTAAATTAAGCAGAAAACCAAATAAAAATGAGGGGAAAAACAACTAAAAAAAAACAAGCGAAATACTTTCATTACTTTTGTTAAAAAAAAAAAAATACCGGCTTTGTTTTTGTCTTTTTTTTTTGTATTAAAAAATAATACGGCAATAAATTGAAAGCAAAATTTCCTGTTAATAGAACGAAAAAAAAGAAAAAATTATACAGAAATACAAAAGGAACGCATTGCATCGTAATCGCAAACGTATCGCATCGCATGGCATCACATTGAATCGCACGTTATAACCCTTTGGCTTGCTGGCCAGGTCATTATGGAAATAAAAATAATAAAAGTTGCAGGATACATTTTCGTTTCTTCTCTTTTCCTCCTCCTCCTCCTCCTCGTTATTTTAATTTTAATTTCAATTTTCATTTATTTTTTCTGTTGTTGTTAACCTTGGCTTCACCATAGTTAGGGGGCAGGGAGGGTGCCTTTGCACTGATGATGTACAACAATAAAGTTTTTGTTAATGAGAGCGGGAGTTCAACAATATTTTATTAAAATTTGTTAATTTGAACAAAAAAGAGGAAAAAAAATTATACAAAATAATTTGCATTAATCCTGCCTTTATGAGATAAGCCTGGCGATTATTTCATCTCCTCTGAAGTGCATTTTTGTAATTTAAATTTCAAAAAAATTTTTCTCGTGTTTTCTATTCTTTCTTTTTTTGTTTTTTTTCTGATATTTTCATTACAAATAAAATATCTTTTGAAGCAGCTCTTTAAAATATTATATTTTGGAGAAGAGCTTTCTCATTCAAAGGGTTTGAGAATTTTACACTCATCATCTTGCCATCTTACTGAGTCTGAGTGTTATGGAGTGTATTGAGAGATTGGGTGGAATAAAATAAAATAAAATCCTTACACACAGCAGAAGTCTTAATTCTTTACAGTATCTTTTGTTGCTTAATATTTTTTTGTTTATTTTATTTGGGAGGAAGTTTATCAAAATTTTTAAAACAGCTTTAAAACCCTCTGTTTTTGATAGGCTGCCTGTCCATCTAGTTTTACTTTAAAGTAAACTCATCACTTCCCAATTTACTGCTCGATTTGAAACCAAAATCGCATGTTGTATAAGAATACTTAACATACCGGTCAAAATTCCATAGAGAATTTCATAAAACTTAGCATTTAAAGTGCCTTTATCAATCTACAATCAATCTAGCAATTCAGGCTCGAAGCCAGGTAGCCCCACATCTTGAGAATAGTTTAGGACTCAATGAGCAAAGTTCTTTACCTCTACATCCTATACAACATCTTGATATACGTTTATAGGAGTCATAATCTCTAGACTACTATAGATAGTGAAAAAGATGCAGCATTGTGATCGTGTGACATGGTAGTCTAGTGACTACTAACCCGTTTATATATGGTTGTGGGTTCAATTACCACTACAGGCAGTTGACTGTTACACTTGGTGTAGTTTGTAAACCAGAAGACTGGTTACCAAGAAAATAATTGTCCAACATCAATTTACTCCATTGTAACACCACATTTCTTTCTCCTACAACCTAATTTCCTAATTTCAGAGCAATGCATTCAATGTATAGGGAACATCCCCTGAACATTGGTTTCATAAAAAATTATTTAAAATCCATTAAAATATAACTTACTATGTCTCTCTCGTAGAAATCAATTCTTGGCTGGCTATTTTTGTACAGAAAAATAGGACAAAACTGTTGGAGGTAGAATTTTTTCGGAATCCATCGAAATAGCCCAGATCACTGTATCCTTTTTCAGGCATAATTGCCCCCAATACAGGCTGCGGCAAAAATTATTGCATACACAAATGCGATTGTCAATTCCATCAACAATAGATGAGCGGCTTTGGACACCGGCAGAACAGCTTAGCAAATGTGGTCAAAGCTCGATGGAGTGCGCACAGTAAGGCTGCTTAAACTCCAAAGAAGCACTCTCAATATGGTAGTCGGTATCATGACGGGGCATTGCGTTATGGGCACGCATAGTGTAGACAACCTTGCTAATGATTTCTGCAGCGGCTGCAGAGATAGGGAATAAGAGCGGCTGTCCTTCACCTACAGGGACATGGCCGGCACTATATGGTAGGAGAAAAATGCATCTTGGTACCTATTGTATAGAAGAGAGTGTCCTCTATCCATTGGGTACATATCCAGCACTATGCGGCAAGAGAAAAAAGGCATGTTGGTGTCTACTGCTATATAGACGATCTGAAAGAACTGTCATGCATTGAGATTGGAAGTCTGAGTCGCTTCATCAGAACCTCTGAGTGGTTCCAAGACTAGTGAAGATTGGAAAATCGTGATATTACATTGGGAATCTACGTGGCCTAAGAGTGTTCATCCAACATCCTTGGATGGACAGCCACCTCAACCTATCTAACTACTTGCTTATTGTTTTATTAATACGTTCTCAATAGTAATCTGTTTGATAATATCGTAGGCTTTCTTGAAATCATTTAGAAGCACATACGAGGGAGTACACACCAGAGATCAGCAACGAGTATTCAAAACGATGAGTAGATTCTAGTCATACTTATTATTTCTGATACTTATACGCATTCATACTTATTTTAATATCATACTCATACTACTCATACTCAAAGTTAGAAACACTCATCGTATTCATACTTAACAATACGCATGATGTTATTGACTTCGACTCGTCTCTACTTAACATTTACACGAAGCACAAAATAAGTATGATTCGCGTACGAACACTACTATACTCACAAGAAGATTGTGTGTATGCTTTGCTCGTTGTCTTTGTCTTTCCTTTCTTCTTTGTTTGTATATGCAACAATAACAAAGGCTGTAAATTTTGATGAATGATTCGAGTCACTCGAATCACTTATAAGTATTATAAGTATTTTTCTAAATTTATGAATCAGAATGAGTAGGCGTATGAATCAAACACATTTCGAATGTTGTGAGTTTGATGTCGACGTTGTACTCATACTCATTGTAACCTATACTTATAAATCAATGCTGTAGCGAGTACGAATGAATCAGAGTAGTTGAATTTCAATTCTGTTGATTCACTCATACTCAAAATTGCATGAGTGCTTATGAATAGCGGAAAAACGATTCATTGCTGATCTCTGGTACGCACATACATAATTTGGTCATTACAGCCCTTCAGTCAGGATTACTACCTGGCTGCTTACTCCACCCATATTGTGTGTGTTAATTTAATACATGAGTGGCGGGACCTGACGACAAATTTTGAGAAACTTTTCATGGCAATTTTACTTATTCTGAGAGTTTTTGGCAGGAATCTGCTGATAAGAATTCGTCGAAGAAATATTTTTTCATATTTCGTTCAGTGAGAGATGTCTGACTTTAGGATTTGAACCGTGGCCTCACGTCTATTACGCCAACGCACTTCCTACCCGCCACTCATGTAGAAAATTAACACACACAACATGAGTGGTTGTGAGGAACTAGGTCGTAATCCCAACTGAAGGGTTGTAATGACCAATTACGTATGTACTGCCTGCTAGACTACGGCGACTATAATTTACAGCGTCTTATAATTTTCTGTGTTATAGGCAGAGTTAATACTTGATCGGTCAGCAATTTGCTTGTTCGTCGCTCTGTATAACATTGTTGAGGTTATCAGGAAAGAGAACATTATTCTTGACTTACTTGATTGAAAATAACGAAACCTTATACTGAATAAAACATCGACCTATTTGAGCCTGTAAAAGCTGTCTCTAAAGTCCAGTTAAAAGTATTCATAACTTAAATAGCCTTAGAAGAACAAAATGTTAAAGTCTTAGCATTACATTAACATTCTTTAATTGTATTTTTATATAGCGACACGCCCTTTGCTAAAAAGCCTCTGCCTAATAAAAATTGAGAGAGCATGCCTCGTATTCCTAAGCAATACGAAATTAATTGCAAATATTCTACGTCTTCTTCGTATTTAAGAAAATTAAATTCGTATTTTCTTAGGCTCATCATTAAAGGCCCGACTGAATGTTTCATTAAAACGTAACGGTTATTGTACAAGGGAAAGTCATAATTGTAGCTGCTGCTGCTGATGCCAAAAAAAAAAACAACGAAATTACAATGTCCACAAGGAAAGCTGACATTAGACAGCTTTAACGGTAGCCTGGCACTTTAACATAATCACTGTGTGTGTGTGTCCATTCCCACTAAACCCAACAAATGAAGATGAAGACGAGGACGACTATAGCGATGGCTATGGCGATGGCGATGGTCATCATCATTGCCAAAGTTGTTGTCATTAAATGGAAAGAAAAAAATTACAAACGCTTTGCAGTACAGTAAAGTACACAGCGTTTGCAAAAGTAATTTGTTTTTGTTGTCTTTGACTATGACTTGACGGCAATTTGAAGGCGCTCTAGAGTAAAATAAGGCGTTTAGATTTTTGTGGCCTAAAATTGTATTTTTATTTTTATGTCTTCTTCTTCCTCCTCCATCTTCTTCGTCCTCCCACCCTCTGTTTGATTGCATTTATTATTGTTTTGTCTATAAATTCTTTCGGTTTTTTTTTCGTCTTTCATTTCGTTTTAGTTTTAATAAGCAGTTGAAATGGAATTTAACGCAAGTGTTGTAAGCAAAAGATAGAGGCCGGAGAAAGAGGGAGAGAGGGAAAGACAACGGAAATGCCCATATTCATAAAAATAAATAGAGATACGCACTCACTATACGACACTCGTGTGTATCGTTTTTGTTTTTTTTTTTTTTGCAATTTCTGTTGCCACTAATACGAGAATAAAGAAATTGTATCCTGCGGAAGTGTAATAAGAAATATTCGACCATGGAGTGAACTAGGCACCCAACAAATGGAATATAAATAGAGTAGGTTAAGGGGACCAAAAATACATACAAGATGAATACAAGACGCTGGCGTTGGGGTGATAGAGTCAAATAATGTCAGTTTTATACTTAAAGATCGAAAAAACTTAAAGATCGGAAAACTTTCAATAGATAAGAGACGCATAGGATGGAAAACGGAAAACGTTGCAACTGCGAAATGTAATGTAACTGTATTAGCTTAGAATAGCAGAAAGTGGGATAAATTGGCTACAACTAAAGTTCATTACAATTGCCGTTTTTTATAGTAAGAGCTGGAGATCCTACTTAGATTACAAAGCGACCTTCGTTGTCAGCGCTTTGCCACTCAGAAAACTTTCCCATGTTCAATGTATTTTCAGCTTTGGTTTTAAGGATTTGTTATTCTTGTAGCTTCTAAAAGTCACCACAGTCTAGTAGGTAGTGTGTTGGGTTATTAGACGTAAGGTTTAATACCCAGGTCAGACATCAAAACAAAAATATGAAAAAATAGTTCTTCGGCGACTTCCTCTCAGCAGATTTCTGACAAATACTCTGAGAGTTAATAAACATTGCCATGAAAGGTTTCTCAAAAATTTGTCATTCTTAGTCGACTTTAAACTGTAGGTCCCGCACTCATGTATAAAATTAATGCACACAACTTAGGTGGTGTGAGAAGCTAGGTTGTAATCCTGACTGAAGGGTTGTAATGACCAACTATGTATATACACTGAGCGCCAAAAGTGAGTAAACATCACT